>JAHWGI010000101.1:990000-1464956 GCA_029379305.1 Frankliniella fusca
TCATTCAACGTCACAAAGGGCCAAAAACGTCAAAAAAAAGTGTCAAATTACACGTAAATGGCCCCATTTCACGGAAAATCCGAAGTTCCTCACCAGATAAAATTCTGGCGGCCTCATATTCGGATTCCTCGCAAACAACTGCACCAGAACCATACCTGGGATTTTGCCCCTTTTGAGTTTAAGTGTGTGCTAAAAATTAAAATCCCCCAAAATAACCAATAATGGCCCTACTTCGCTAAATATCTCAAGTTCCTCACCAGATAAAATTCTGGCGGTCTCAAATTCGGATTCCTCGCAAAAAAAAACTGTGCCGGAAACATCACTGGGATTTTGCCCCTTTTGAGTTTAAGTGTGTGCTAAAAATTTAAATCCCCCAAAACAACCAAAAATGGCTCTACTTCGCTAAATATCTCAAGTTCCTCACCAGATAAAATTCTGTCCATCTCAAATTCGGATTTCTCGCACAAAGACTGTGCCAGAAACATCACTGGGATTTTTCCCCTTTTGAGTTGAGGTGTGTGCTAAAAATTAAAATCTCCCAAAGTAACCAAAAATGGCCTGGTGAGGAACTTGAGATACTTAGCGAAATAGGGCCATTTTAAGTTATTTTGGGGCGTTTTAATTTATAGCACCCACTTAAACTCAAAAGAAGCAAAATCCTAGTGATTTTTCTGGTGCAGTTTTTTTGCGAGGAATCGGAATATGAGACGACCAGAATTTTATCTGGTGAGAAACTTGAGATACTTAGCGAAATAGGGCCATTTTTGGTTATTTTGGGGGATTTTAATTTTTAGAACACCCTTAAACTCAAAAGGGGCAAAATCCCAGGTATGGTTCTGGTGCAGTTGTTTGCGAGGAATCCGAATATGAGGCCGCCAGAATTTTATCTGGTGAGGAACTTCGGATTTTCCGTGAAATGGGGCCATTTAGTGTAATTTGACCCTCTTTTTGACGTTTTTTGCCCTTTGTGACCTTGAATGATGCCTGCGAATTTTTTTTCGTGAAAGATACATCTTAAAACAACGAAATCTACCATTTACACTCATATTTTTTTTTTCTTTTTTGCCCATTTCGTTACACTGTGGGCTGGGTGGGAGCGTGCTCGCCGTCTGCTGCACCAGCGCGGGCGCGGGGCCGGCGCAGTACCAGCAGTACTCGTGGAAGGGCCTCGTATGGTGCTGTGCGAATGGTTCGAAATCGAATCGAATCTGCCTGGATTCGATTCGATTTGGTTCCGAATCGCGGTTATGATTCGGCCTCGAAGGTTCGAAATTTCGAATCAGCCAAGATTTGTCACCGAATCATAAAATTTAAGCATATGTTTTTCAACAAAAAGAGAGCGCCAGCGCGCCTTTGCTAGCCTCAACTTGGAGTTAATCCCCCAGAACGTGACGAAACTGCCGACACACGCAGACCCGGAGAGCCGCCACCACATCTCCCTCTGCGGCGTGGTGCTGGAGGACGTGGGGGGCCGCCCGAATGTCCCGGCCACCTCGTGGACTTGGTACCGGACGGTACCTTGCCCGGGGTTGCTGATCGCCTACGGCCTCCTTCACCGCTGGGCTGGGCCCGGCGTGGGGCGTGCCCACATATTGTCAACTTTGGTCACAAAGTTCTAACTGAAAGTACCGATTTTGCCCCAAAAACGCGGAAACAGCGCGAAAACAGCGCAGGCGTCAGGTGGGTTGCCTACCCGAAGTCCTCGTAAGGCGCCACGTTAATTTTAACTCTCTATAATTTTTTCCTAGAAGGGATGAAATTTTTGTTTAATTTTGATGGCTACCTTTGACACCATTTTGATGTCAAAACGACAAGAAAGGTGGCTGCCAAACTGACTAAATTTTGACAATGACATCAAATTTATGCCAATTTGACAAAATTCTGTTGACTGGGGTCACCATTCAGTGGACATTTATCCGAGAAGTGCGGCACCCCTCGGATTTTCCTATCTTTGTATCTGCGTTTCTGAATGACCCCTGAAGGGATCAAGCTGGGGTGTGTGGTCTGTCCACGGGTCTGTCGCGTCGCCTGTACTATTCCTTTAGTGCGTACCTCTTTTTGAAGATGTCCGAACGCCCCACCGTGCTGTTCCCTTTGCAGGTGGCTCGCGGCTCGAGCTTATCCAGTTTTATCTGCTGCTGTTCCGTCCCATCTTAGATCTGGTGAGTTCGGCAGAGAACGAGGAAGCGCTGATATTTATCTTTTTACCCCATAAAACGAATTCCAGATGCGGAGCACCATTGCCGCCTACATACCACCTGCCTATCCAAGTTCCCATCACCATGGCAGAGCTGAGCCGGTACGCCACGCCATCGCAGTCCTGGCGGCTCCTGGCGGCGGAGCGGAGAGGGTGGCGGCCTGCATCTGCAAGACAGACGCACACGCACACAACACCCACGCACACGCGCGCGCGCGCGCGCGCGCGCGCGCACACACACACACACACAGACACACAGACACACACACACACACACACACACACACACACACACACACACACACACAGACACAGCGGCCAGCGCGGCGAGAACATGGAGCGGAGAGAGAGAACAATGGAGGCAGGAGCAGGAACCCGTCAGCGGCGGAGGAGTTTCATCAACCACAGTTTCTGTTAATTGTAGACATTTATTGACTCGGAGTATCCCATGAGAAGGCGTCAGGCGTTCGACTGCGGGCTGTCTGCGTCTCTGGATCTCGGTCGAGGTGCCCCACAGCGACCGGCCTGACTGCAAGGCAACATGCGGACCAGCACAACGAGGACCCCCGACCCGGCACCGGCGGCGGCAGCACAACGGTGAGTGGAGACTGCTAGGCACTTTTTGCGATGATCAACAGCGCTAGTCATTTCTGTCTCTCTCGCACTTATTGCCGCGACGATGAGCGCAAGAGAGACAGCAATGACGAGGGCTGTTCGTGGTGGCGGCGTCGGATGGAAGCCTCAGCGGGATGCGGCGCAGACTCGACGTTTCTGGAGAACCTGGAGAACTACCTGACCCCACCCGCGGTTGACAGAGGGTGGGAGGAGTACGGCCATCTCGCCGGGTGCGGGTGGCACCCGGTGGCACCGCGCTGGCCGGCGCGGAGGTGCCTACTGAGTACCGCCGTGGCAGGGCCGGCAGGGCCGGCAGGGCCGCGTGGAGCAGGAGCACATGGAACGCCACCGTCGCGTGTCGCGCGAGGCACGCGCGTGTGTGTGCTCGTCTGCAAATGCGAGTGTAAATGCGTTATGAGCGGGCCGGGCCGGGCCGGGCCGGGCCGCCGGGCGGGGCGCCACGCTCGTGGAGTACCTGCTGGCCCTGCAGCATCAAATTTGCATACGCTGTGCGTGCGCGCCTGGGCGTGGCTGTTGGCGCTACTGCGGTGGTGGCGCACAACTTGGCGAGCAGAGGACCTCTCCCTCCACTCGCCTTCCGCTCCGGTCCGGGGCCGTCCGCCCGGTGCACTGCGTCAACTCTAGCGCTTCCTAGAGCCGGGGCACCCTTCCCTGCTCAGCCCTGCATTCGGCCGGGGGCCTCCGCACCCCGCATGTCACACGCACCGTGAGAGGTGTTTCCAGCGTTTCCTCATAAATCGACTGGGCCGCGTTAGCATCGGGCGTGCAGGTGCGAGTGCCGTGGGGGCGGGGCAGGGGCAGGAGCAGGGGCGCCATAAGTGAGCCCAGGGGCCACTTTCCCCGCCGCCGCGCCCCCGCCCCGCCCCCGCCCCGCCCCGTTGGCCAGCAGGCCGTAACTGAGCTGCTCCGGCGTTGAGGTTGCGAGGGTTTACCCACGCCCGGCAGGGGCCGGCGTGGTCACTCCCAACCGCTCGGTAATTGCGCCAGACAGGGCCGCTCTGCTCAGCCAAGGCTGGTCAGGCGCGTTAATATTCACCGGCGCGGCGCGGCGCCCGTCTCGCGCGGGTCCTGGCAGCGGCCCGCCCGCGGCCGCGACCCTCCATCTCCACTCGGGGCGTCGAAGCGGCCGGCGCGCGACTTCCCGCGCGGCGACCATGAAGCTGAGCGAGTATCTGGAGCGGCGCCTGTTGGAGCTGTGTCCGCCCGCGGACGCCGGCATCCACAGGAGAGCGTTCAACATTCTGCAGGGCACTCGGGTAGGGACTCGTGGACGCCACGCCGTCCGGCGGCGGCGCCGAGGCGGAAACAAAGCTGAATTTCATACGTAGTGCAACTTTGGTGAATTTTTTTTTTTTCGCGAAATTTTACGCAGGTTTTTGATTTTCTGAGTTTTAAAAAATATTTCCGAATTTCGAGGTGTGCAAAAATAATTCCGAGTTGTTGACCTCTCGGGCGGCGCCCTCCAGCCTCCAGCTCCAGGCGCGCACACCGCATGTACCGCCTGGACTGGCTCGCACTGACCGTTCCGGCGCAGCAGGTGTCGGTGGCGGTGTCGGCGATGGTGGCGCTGCTCGCCATCGTCGACTGCTTCACCAAGGAGTCTTACCTGGCGGCAAGTCTGGGCATCCGCTTCCTGACGGGCATCGTGTCCTGCATAGTGGCGCAGGGCGTGTACGTGTGGCGGCGCGAGGGCATGCGCCACGTGCTCGCGGACATGGCTGCTGTGGCCAAGCGGCTCGAGGCCAACGCGGACCCTCACGCGCAGGTAGGCGCGAGTCTAAAGGCCTGGATCCATTACTTCAGGTGAGCCTTGGCGGCGACACATGTCAATCGCCTAGACTCCTAGAGGGTTCCAAAATAGACTTATAGTTAAAAAAAAAAAAAACGCAGTTTGCAAATTTGTGTTTTGGAAGGCGTCCCTGGCGTTCATCGCCCGGCGGTGCTTGCGGCTGCAGCGGATCTACACTGCCTACTCCGTCATGGTGGTCATGTCGGTGCTGTTCCCAACCCTGTCCTCCGGCGCGCTCAGCATGCCCGTGTGGCCGCCCCCGGAGCGCATGCCCGAGCCCCGCATCGCCATGGCGGCCGCACTCGTCTCCCAGGTCAGGGATCGTGGCCGTAATGCCAACGCTGAGTACGCTTTAGTGAAATTTGTCCGTCGTGAGCGAGAAATTACTGCAACGATGATCAGTGTTGAGCGTGCTGAGACCGATCACCGCTGTCGTGAGACATAACCACAAGCCTTGGCCTCGTGTCGACCAGCCGGAGCCTCAATAGAAACTACTGCTGTATAGGATCTCGAACTCGAGAAGTGAATAGTCGGCCCGGACGTAGCCCGTTCGAGACTATCGCGGGGAGCTCCCTCATGACCCTCCTGATCCGCTTGGCTCGCCAGGTGATTACGGGCACCTGCTGCCCCATTGCCTACTACACGCTGGTGGGGCTCATGCTGGGGACGCAGCAGGCGTGCGCCGCGCTGTACCGGGCGGCCGGCGCCGAGCTGCTGTTGGCGCGCGCGCCCGCCGACCTGCTGGACTGCGCGCGCCTGCACTCCCGCCTGTCCGCCGCCGCCTCCCTCCTCGACCACCTCACCTCGGACCTCATGGTGCTGATCCTCTCGGCCGTCCTCCTGCTGCCCATCCAGGGCACATACGACGTCGTGAAGGGCCACGTCGACGCCTACCTCCTCTCCTCCTTCCCCATCATCCTGGTTGTCTTCGTGCCCATCTGCGTCACCGGTCAGGTGAGCCGTCTTCCCGACATGTAAAGTTATGGAGCGCAAGTTCACCTCGCAGGAACGGAGAGTTGGAGGCGGCAATCATGAACTCACATCCGATTCAGGGTGGCCACACAATCTGAAAAGTCCAATTCCCTGACTTAAAACCGAGGGGGCCTCCGCAATCCCCATTTGGAGGAACACCGGATATCCGAGATTGCTGGATTGCTAGAGTAAAGTTTGGGAGTCTTTGGCATCGAACGCCTGTAGGCAAAATGTTCTACGTTGCTCCTGTATGTAGGCAAAAATGTGACGTTGATGGTAGTTTTTGAAAGATTGCCGTCTGCTTGCTGTCGGATTGCCGGGGTGGGGAACACCGGATTGCTGGAGTGGAGGCCCCCTCGCTTCTAACTGACAAAAATTATGTTTTTCCCTGACAAGAATGAAAGAATTTATAGGGTAGACAAGTGTGAAAAAGCGCATATTAATAGGAAAAGGGGGCGGGGTGGGGGAGTCATGCACCGGAACGGGACGGTTGGCTGAAAACACGTTGAGACTACCTGGCGGGGAAACAAGGCACACCGCCGTGTGCAAATAACAGGTAAAAGCAGTCGATTGAAAAAATCTCCCTGACATTCAGCTATTTTCCCTGACGTTTCCCTGACTGCCCTGACAATCTTTCTTTTTTCCCCTGAAATTTCCTTGACTCCCCTGACTTGTGGCCACCGAGGGGTCTCGGTGGCCACCCTGCAATTAAATTGACCTCTTCTGGAAATTGAGCGTTTATGGCTGTCGTATTTGTGGGATGCTGTGGATCACGGTAATCACGCTACATAATAAGGGAACAGGCCGACTCGAACTACGGTTATTTGCACCTCCGACGATTCGTCCTCAACAATTCGTCCCATGATTACTAGTCCCCAGCCTTGTCGTCCTCGGTTACTTTGTCCCTAGTTAATTAGTACTAAGAGAACTTGTAACATTTTTATTATTCCATGCAGATGTTGTGGCCGCATGCCCGGGTGAAGTCCACGACGCGATCCTCCCAAGGGGCGGGCAACTCATGTATTTCCGTGTACACTTGCCTTGTATTTCTAATATATTTTTCGGTATTTTTCTCGTATTTTTGTTGAGTATTTCTATGTATTTCTGTGTATTGTAGAATATTTCCTGGTATTTTTATTGTATTTCTAGAAATACACAGGTATTTCTGTGTACACGTTTTTTGTTTTTTTTTCGACGTGACCGCCCCTCGGATCCTCCTCCTTGTAGCGAATACCCCTGTCCTGAGGGATCCAATGGATGGGACGAATGGGGGTGAAAAATGGGACAAATAAGGGACAAATTTTTAAAACCGAGGACGAAATATCTTCGGACGAGTAAAACCAGGACAAAAACTCTGAGGACAAATGGACGGAGTACGAGTCCTTAGGGGGACGAGTTATGGGGGGACGAATGGGCATGGAGCCACATAATAATTCGCGACCGAGAAGAAAAAGCAGTTGTACTAATTTTTAGCTCTGTGGGCGCAGCTAATTTTTAAGCTACAGCGTGCTCATTTTTAAGCTACGGTGCTCATTTTCTAGATACCCTGGTTTTAATTTTTCCGCTCTTTCACACGGAAAAAACTTTGTCTTGGTTTTCAAGCATCCTCGTAAACCCTGTGTATTTTCTCCATAACAGTTGCTTGGTTTTTCCAAAACTGTTTGGAAACCAGGACGCCGTTTTTTCATTGCAAAAAACAAGAATAGCCGTGATTTTAGCCGTCTAATTTGTTTTCTTCATTATTTACCACCACCTAGGTCTTATGCAGCAGGCTTCAGCTCTCATTTTTTTTTTTCGCCATTTGGGCTGCCCTCACCCATAAGGCCCTGTACATTTTGTGTAACCAAAACAGTTGAGCTAGCGCTAAGGGTTGCTGCTGGTGGGTGCAGGGGCTGTCGGACGCGAGCGAGCTGGTGGGGCTGCGCGCGTACGCGGGCGACTGGAGCGCGGAGCCGGCCGCGAGCCGCCGCGCCCGCGGCCTCGTCATGCTGCGCGCCTCGCGGCCCGCCACCATCACCTGCCGCGGGCTGGGCGCGCTGGGGCTGCCCGTCTGCGAGTCCGTGCTCAAGTCCTGGTTCTCGTACCTGCAGATGCTGCTCAACCTCAGCAAGAAGACGGCCGCGCCCGCGTAGGGCCCGGCCGTTACCACGGCCACTGACAATTTATTTCTGACCGGGAGAGTGCGTGTGTATTTTGTGGGTATGCGTTCGCGGGTCGACAATATTCTTTGCGAGGAATTAAAAGCGTATTTTAGCATTCTTGTGCTATTTGCTACACTGTGAAAAATTGTCGTAAGGGCTACGGAAAAAAATTAAATGACAAATGCAAAGTTACGATTTGATACTCTGGAAAACCAAGTGTGTACAAGTATCTGAATACCGTGGCAGGTACACACGTAATTCCCTTGTGATTCTTCGTGTGTACATGCCAAGGTATTCAGTAAATAATGTGTACATAGGCATGTACACACTATTTACTGCATACATGGGCTTGTACACGTTATTTGCTGAGTACTTCTATATGTATGCAGTAAATAATGAATACTTGTACACACTTGGTTTTCCAGAGTAGTTGCGACTATTTTTTGACATATGTTGACATCATGTGTCGTCTCAGTTTTTTTCAACGGTCAAGAATTTGCTATCGTAAATTTACGACTGCAGTCGTAGATTTACGACTCCGTGTCGTAATAGTTAAGTATGAAAAATATCGTGAATTTGCCCATATTTCTCTCGCGGTGTCTGCGATAACACACTGTGCCTGTGGAGGGCTCTACCCCCTGTGTGCAGTCACCCCCTGCTGCAAGGGCTCTACCCCTCGTCTGCAGTCACGCTCAGAGAGGGTGAGCGTCGCTACCCCGTCGCAGGGCGGGAGTAGCGCGCTGCAACACACCTGGACAGCGTTTTACTTTTTCTTTAGTAATTCACCACATTTTACCTCACCAGAAGAGCCAAAGAGCCTAACATCAGGCAACCTTGGTGTATCTTCATCACAAACAGAACCCTAAAATATTTCCCGAACGACCACTGGACGCCACGCGGCCAATCCTTTGTTTATTTCTGACGTCTTCGCCCCGGCGGGCGTCTTACGCCCCCTGCTACGCGACACCGGAAGCGGATGTGCATGCGCACTTCCCAGTCGTGGCGGCGGGGTGAATAAGATAAAGCGCGCGGCGAGCTACCCATCAATGATGCACGCGGAGGTACGTGCGCCGCGGGGGGAGCGGCACGAGCGGCGCACCGGGGCGCTGCAGCTGCAGGCCGGAATGAAAGGTAAACATTAGCCGAACGGACCTTGAGTGGGCCGAGCCGCTTCGCTTGCTTCGCTCGAGTAGAGCGCCGCCCGCGCAGCGCTCGCGGGCGGGGCACACGCCACGCCACGTCCCGCCGGCTGCCATGAGAAATGCGGCCCGTAAGCGCGTGTGCCTACGCGCTAGCGCGCGTGTGTGATTTTTATGTGCGTGACAGTGTGTGCGTTTATCGTGTGTCGCTGAATTGTGTGAAAATACGTGTGTGTGTGTGTCTTGTTCGTATGTCGTGTCATTTTTGTGTTCTATGTGCTTGTCAATGCGCCCTTAAAGTAGTTTCCACCTGTATGTAGATAGTAGTGTGAAATAGGTGGGCTTGCGGGTCGGTGGAGTGCGCTACCCCTTTTCCTTTCCTCCCAGCTCCCCGCACCCCGCATCCCACATCCCCACGCCTCGCCCCGCCCCACCCCACCCCATCCCACCCCACCCCATCCCACCCCACCCCATCCCACCCCACCCCACCCCACCCCACCCCACCCCACCCCACCCCGCCCCCGCCGCTGCTGCGACCGCCGGCATCGCCAAGCAATGATTAAATTACAGGACGTCAGGAATTTACGAATTACATGTACAGGTGTAATTGGATTTTGGGGTTCCCCCGGGGGGGAGGGAGGACAAGGGGGACGGTCCCAAATTGAATTGACCGCGCGGTGTACCAATGCGTCACGCAGGCCGGAGGGCGGAAGGGGGCTGTGGGGGCTGGGTGTGTCGTGGCGAACAAATGACAAACGCTGAGCCGCCAGGGACCGCGCACGGACTGCGGACTGCGTCGCTTTTTAGGGCCGGTGTGGTCGTGGTGGTGGTGGAGGAGGTATTATTTGATTTGTCTGACAAGCTGACGCGTATGTTAGTATGTTAGTTTATCTACTCACTCCGCGGTCATATGCCACCATGACCCGTGGAGTGCGAGCAGGCCTGAATTTTTACGTCATTACGGTCTCAACTCTCTCAAAACTCACGACCTTCAAAGTACAGACGGATCTAAAGAGTTTGCGAATCGTCTGCAAAACCTGTGCTGCCGGTTTAAATATCGTTTTGCTTCCTGACCTGAACACGCCCTGACTCTCGTGTTCTCGATGAGCTGCACGGAAAAAAACGTACCTGGGAGCCGCCTTAGCCAATATTTTTGCTGTACTGGAAAACGCCCGATTCGGTATAGTAGCCTTAACGGACAAAAATTAGCTGAGAGAGGTAATATTTTCAGCTGTTGCCATATTAGCTGATATATTAGCTCTTATCATAGCGAATCTGTTTTTTTTTCCCTCTCTCTTTTTTCTCGTGGTTGCCGCACCGCACACCACCGGGCCGGGCCGGGCCGGGCCGGCCCCGTGGGCACGGCGGCGCCACAGCCGCGCTCGGTGAGATGCAAGGGGTGGGCATTTTCTGTCCCACCTAAAACTGTCCCACCTATATTTTTTTTACTAAAAAATATAATAAAAAAAAATATTCGAGTAAAAAAAATATACTAAAAAAAATATTCGAGTAAAAAAAATATACTAAAAAATATATTCGAATAAAAAAAAATATAATAAAAAAAATATTCAAGTAAAAAATATATACTAAAAAATATATTCGAATAAAAAAAAATATTGTAAAAAAAATATTCGAGTAAAAAAAATATAATAAAAAAAAATTCGAGTAAAAAAAATATACTAAAAAATATATTCGAATAAAAAAAAATATAATAAAAAAAATATTCGAGTAAAAAAAATATAATAAAAAAAATATTCGAATAAAAAAAAATATAATAAAAAAAAATATTCGAGTAAAAAAAATATAATAAAAAAAATATTCGATTTAAAAAAATCTAATAAAAAAAATATTCCAGTAAAAAAAAATACATTACAATACAATGCCCTTCCCCGATGCCCCGAGGGGTTACGGCGCCGTACGGGCGAGCGGGTAGGCAATCCCGCGACTCTTGTGTGTACAGGACATGACACACGGTATAACATACCCAGAAGTGGGTGAAGACTGATGCTATAGAAGGGCAGGGCACTCCTTTTTGCCTATATTTACGTGCCAGGCCGCGGCCCGCTCTCTTCTCCACAATTGATTCGATCCCTCTCACTTTTACCCTCCGAGACTCTCTGTAAAGCACTTTCCATACCCTCTGTGCTTGCGTGGCAATATATTTTACCCATGGAAAAGGTAACGCCGGGTGCAGCCCGCCTCACGCGAAACCAGGTCCTATAGGACTCTAATGACGCACATCACCGAGCAAAGTAGACTATGTGTATGGTAAGTGCTGGGTATGCCGACCCGTCTTCACACGGCCGGCCCCGGAACAACGCGCCAGAAGGGCGTACGTGCAATCGTTGTCAAGTCAACTTCAACCGCTTCGCTCATGTCGGTATTGGCGCCCCCACAATGGCTTTTACCGGGGCGGAGCGCCTGCGACAAATTGGATACGCCAACCCGCCAGGCACTCGTGTGGAGGTATCGGCCTACCCGGAGAGCACAAGCGCAGGAGCGCAGTGGGGAGCAGAAATTAAATTCCTAGTACCCAAAATTTCGTACCGTCACCTCCCGCTGAGTTCGTTGTGGGGGCACCGTATGAAGCTCTTGTGGTTGCGGAGGTGATGAGAGATTTTTATAATGGGCACCTTTGGATACGCTCAGCGATAGGTCGCAAAAGAATTGGGTATGCGACTGTGTGATTAGATTAGTGAAATGTGAAGCGATTGTAACCGGTGGTAGGCAGCCCCACAATACATTGTTGCGTGCCGAAGTGGTGGCCTAACGGCACGGCGGACCTAGCGGGCGCGACAGCAGGAGGCTGTCAAAATAAGAGGCGAGTCGCTCAACCACCCACCCACCCACCCACCCGACAACGCTTGCGAAAGAGTAAAATCGCTCTAGATTGCAATTTTCGGAAGCAGGAAGGCCTACAGATAATTATTGCGTAACGTATCCGTATTTAAATCCCCTTTGACCAGTATGACGGGCCTTTTAAAATTGATGTTTAAGACTGCAGACGCAGCGGTAGCGCAGAGAGTTAACGTCATACTGGTCTAAGGGGATTACAATTCGGAATCATTACGCAATAATCATCTGTACTCCTCCCTGCTTCCGAAAATATACAGGTTCTTGCAATCTAGAGCGATTTTGCGCATTCGCAAGCGTTGTCGGGTAGGTGGGTGGGTGGGAAGCGGTTTAGCGACCCGCCTCTTATTTGAAAATACACAGGTTCATGCAATCTAGAGCGATTTTACTCTTTCGCAAGCGTTGTCGGGTGGGTGGGTGGGTGGGTGGGTGGTTGAGCGACTCGCCTCTTATTTTGACAGCCTCCTGCTGTCGCGCCCGCTAGGTCCGCCGTGCCGTTAGGCCACCACTTCGGCACGCAACAATGTATTGTGGGGCTGCCTACCACCGGTTACAATCGCTTCACATTTCACTAATCTAATCACACAGTCGCATACCCAATTCTTTTGCGACCTATCGCTGAGCGTATCCAAAGGTGCCCATTATAACAATCTCTCATCACCTCCGCAACCACAAGAGCTTCATACGGTGCCCCCACAACGAACTCAGCGGGAGGTGACGGTACGAAATTTTGGGTACTAGGAATTTAATTTCTGCTCCCCACTGCGCTCCTGCGCTTGTGCTCTCCGGGTAGGCCGATACCTCCACACGAGTGCCTGGCGGGTTGGCGTATCCAATTTGTCGCAGGCGCTCCGCCCCGGTAAAAGCCATTGTGGGGGCGCCAATACCGACATGAGCGAAGCGGTTGAAGTTGACTTGACAACGATTGCACGTACGCCCTTCTGGCGCGTTGTTCCGGGGCCGGCCGTGTGACGACGGGTCGGCATACCCAGCACTTACCATACACATAGTCTACTTTGCTCGGTGATGTGCGTCATTAGAGTCCTATAGGACCTGGTTTCGCGTGAGGCGGGCTGCACCCGGCGTTACCTTTTCCATGGGTAAAATATATTGCCACGCAAGCACAGAGGGTATGGAAAGTGCTTTACAGAGAGTCTCGGAGGGTAAAAGTGAGAGGGATCGAATCAATTGTGGAGAAGAGAGCGGGCCGCGGCCTGGCACGTAAATATAGGCAAAAAGGAGTGCCCTGCCCTTCTATAGCATCAGTCTTCACCCACTTCTGGGTATGTTATACCGTGTGTCATGTCCTGTACACACAAGAGTCGCGGGATTGCCTACCCGCTCGCCCGTACGGCGCCGTAACCCCTCGGGGCATCGGGGAAGGGCATTGTATTGTAATGTATTTTTTTTTACTGGAATATTTTTTTTATTAGATTTTTTTAAATCGAATATTTTTTTTATTATATTTTTTTTACTCGAATATTTTTTTTTATTATATTTTTTTTTATTCGAATATTTTTTTTAGTATATTTTTTTTACTCGAATATTTTTTTATTATATTTTTTTTTACTCGAATATTTTTTTTTTCAATATTTTTTTTTATTCGAATATATTTTTTAGTATATATTTTTTACTTGAATATTTTTTTTATTATATTTTTTTTTATTCGAATATATTTTTTAGTATATTTTTTTTACTCGAATATTTTTTTTAGTATATTTTTTTTACTCGAATATTTTTTTTTATTATATTTTTTAGTAAAAAAAATATAGGTGGGACAGTTTTAGGTGGGACAGAAAACATACATCCGATGCAAGGAAAAAGAGGCAGTACTTGCTTTGCGCTAGCCGCCAGCGCACTTGTGCACACACTCCCTGCCTCGGCGTCTATCTTATCTTCCTCTCCTCCTCCATCCTCGCCCTTTTTCTCACGACCTCCCATTTTCTTCACGAGCAGTGAGAGTGAACGGATGTCGTTTCTGTAAAGAAACACGATAAAATGCTGCCATTCAGAGACACCTGCGGATGGGGCAGCTTTGTTAAAATTGGAGAAAATGCATCCTTCAGATCCAACAGCACCATTTACCATATTTTTTCCGCAACAGAGTGTTTTTATTTTCGGTGTGCCTTATGCTCCGAGCGAGGAGGGCCCTTGGCTCGGCACGCTCCAGACTGAGCCCTATGCAAATGAAGAAGCAGTTTAGGGCTTGGCGACAACTGACAGTTTGAAAGGCGGTAAAAATTAGGACGGGGTTAAGGGCGTCCCTCGGCCGGGCTCTTAGATTGTCAGTTTCTGATGGTGTTTACGAAGGGACGGAGAGGGAGCTCCTAGTTTGAGCCCTCCTCCTCGCCATCCACTCTTTCTTGCAGGCGCTAGGAAAATGGAGGGGTGTGATAGAGAGAGGGAGAGACGCGTACCACCAACCACCCCCGGTGGTCAGATTCCTCAACCTTCTCGTTAGTTATGGCAGGTGTTTCTACGGATTTTTTTCCTGCTCCCCGCTGGTCCCCAGCCGGTCCCCCACCGGTCCCCCGCCGGTCCCCCGCCGGTCCCCCGCCGGCGCGGCGCTGTCAGGCCCAGGCTCAGGATGGGAGCGGAGAACGAAGTGCCCGAGCGGCCCGAGCGGCCCGAGCTTGGCGCTCAGATAGCGCCACCGCCACACCTGCTCCGCCTTATTCAACTCATTGCTTCCGAAAAATGCGTACAAAATGGAGCGAGGGTGTAATGTAGGGAGAGGGGTGGGGGTAGAGGAACACGGAAAAAAATACATTAGCTGTTGCAACCTACCATAAGCTGTGAGAGCTAATATGTTGGCTGGTATGCGCCCTGCCAACATTCTTCGCTATTACAGGGAAGTACTTCACTGCGGAAGCTAACATTGCAGTGCATGTGGCAGCTGACTGCATTTTGGCTCTCACAACGAATCTGATATTGTTTGCTGCAGCTGACCATTGGCTGCTCGAAGCTAATTTAGATTAGTTCTTGCGACTAATGCGTGCTCGCCAACAGCAGCCCAAAACTACTGCTTGTCAAAACTAATGTGATTAGCTGTAAGAACAAATATGAGCGTGGTTATGATTTCGTTGCGCACTACCTGAATGGCTACACAGCATTCATACGTCATCGCGCACGGTTGGCTCAGAGCCTGCAAGTTCGCCTGGCAGCCGGAGGGACAAGGGTTCGACACCCGCCTGAGTAAGTTCGGGTTTCGACTTTCAAAAACTGATTCCAGAAAAAAAAAGGCAAGATGGCCGACGTTAGTGGGAAAGTTGGAAACTGGCAGTAAAACATAAATATATTTATTTATTATTTTCTCTTGCACCACATTAGTCGTCCCAGCTAATGTGCTCTTAGTTCTCGAAACAAACGCATCTGCACTGGCATGGCTAAAAGATTCACTGGGCAGATACCAGCCAACATATTAGCTGCCACAGCTTACGCTTTTTTTTCCGTGAAGAGGCGCGGAGGACGGGGCCCTGGCCCGCGCCCCCCCCTAGCTTGCCTGCCCGTCCAGGCCCCGGCGCTGCAAGGCACTTTGGGCTTAAGGCTGGCGGGGCGGGGCTTCTCTGTCAAGCGACCCCACCTGCCTGAGTTATTATATATATGGTTGAGGACTTAGCGTCTTCTTCCTCTACTTGGCTGCAGGTCGAGGACTTCTAGCCGCGAAGGACGTGAACGTGACAGTGTTGTCCTCCGCTGGGCTTTGCAGCTCGGGGCACAGCGGGCCCGCCGCGCCGCAGGGCCAGGCCGAGACGGACCGCTGCCGACATCCCCGACTCCGTCTCGAACAACACTCTCACCTCTCACAACGTCTCAACTAGACGTGTGCACCGAACGAATTTTCATCGGCGACGGCTCGGCGCAGAGGTCCAGTCACAACTTCTCGCTCAATCTATCCTGGCGCCCACGTTTCGCGTTGGTTCTTCCTCAGTCGCAGGGTGGGGCGGGCGCGGCGGTGGGCCGCGGAGGAGCCCTTCGCTTCTGCACTCGCGCTGGAAGTCGTGTTCGACTCGATTGCTGCCGCACCAGGCCGCCCTTGCCCCCTCTCCCCCCTCCCCGCTCCTCCTCCTTTTCTGCCGGTCCCTTCTCCAGAAGAGAACAACCCCCAAACGACTGAACAGAAACAATGTTGACGTGACGGGTGAATGGGTATTGTGACCGGCTGCGGAACGTCCCAGCCGCCCGGGCGGAACACGGCCGGGCCCAGCCGGGCCGCGGGTGGGGCTGGCCTGGGCTGGCACCATCTGATCGTGTTTTGTCTCATTTCGTGAGGCAGTACGTCTGTCTGTCCTGCCCTGTCCTGTCCGCCTGTCTGGCGAACAGACGTCGGCTCCCCCCCCCCCCCTCTCTCTTGTCAGGGGTCTAGACTGGGCCCGGCCCCTGCGCGGCAGAGCTGCCTGCTCACCACACTTGAACGCATCTTTTGTTTCACGCTCCTGACTTTGGGCGCCGCGTCTGCCACTTTGACAGCAGTCTGCCCGTCCGTCTACGTGTTGGGCCGGGCCTTTCGTCTCCGGCACGATGAGCCCTCTGGCCTCCGGCCGCCCCTTGGAATTGGACATTTAAATGCCCATTTTTAAACAGTTCATCACACTCCCCTTGTGCCACCCCTCCGCTTCGCTGGGACGAGCCCTGCTCCCGTTTGCAGAGGTCGTTTTTCAGATCTGAGTGTCTTACGTTTTAGCTGCCACACTCAAAATTTTTCTGTGTAAGCTTCCAAAACTATATAAATTTTTACAGTTCTTTGAACTGTTAGACTTTAGGACTATTAGTATGACAGTTTAAAGTGCCGCGTATAAGTTCAACGCTTGGATCTGAAGAGCAGGTCGGCGTAAGTTCTCCAACAGCGTCACTCGTCGGCGAGCAAGGGGTAACTAACTCGACTATTCACGGTTCACGCACTTATTAATACTTGATATTCAGACAATATTAGCAACTATTCAAAGAGTATTCAAAATATTCAAGAATATTCGTGGTATTCATTAGTATTCGCAATATTTACTCATATTTAACAATATTTCCAACTATTTCATGGATATTCATCAATATTTATGGATATTCATTAGTATTCATCAATATTTATCTATATTCAGACATATTTACACCTATTCAGCCATATTCAACATAGATGCATGCAGTCATTGCACGCACTCTACATGTCGACCTCCCCACACACAAAAGCAAAATCTGAGATGAAAACGGCACAACTTCCCATTTGTAAATTAAATGAGGCATTTCTCGAAATATTGATTATTTATTAAAGACCGAGTCACCTACTCTTGTCACTAAATTCATTTTTTGTTTACTTTGGCTCTTGTTTTCCTGTTACGTTGGTTGGCGTGCGATTGATTCCCAGCTAATGGCTACGTTTGAATACTCTGGTTAAACGTACGGCGTGCAAGGAGCAATCCGCACACACCAGCGCACAAAGTGCTGAAGTCTTGTGTGATTGGTATGAGCTTCGTGAGTTAGGAGAGCTGACAAAGAGTAATGTAGTGAAAAGGATTTTATCCCCTCCAAAAATACTAGAAAACTGTTAGCAATCCCTTGCGATCTGATGGCACCTTATGCGTTGACCTAAAAACAATGTCTTCATTGTAATTGTTGGATGTGATAAATAGGTATAAAATCCAACTTTCCATGAGGATGCCCCAGAAAATACACGCACATCTGATCCAAATTATTCTCTCAATTGCATGATTAAATAGGATTTTCAGTAAATTATTGTGAATGATTTCGATTTATTCCAAATTATTGGAAATTAACTTGCAATAATGCAAAATAATCACAATTATTTCATTTTTTTTTAAACTTTTCAGAAACAAATTTTGCTCTGCAATTGAAAGGGTGGCGTGAAAACGTGGAAAATTTTTGCGGCAGTAAACCTCCCGAAGGAGGTTGCGGTTCCCGCCAGGCACAGGGCTTTAACCCCCTGTGGCAGCCAACTGCTTCGGTGTTCCATGGGAACCGGCGCTTTGCTGACTGCGATCCTATCGCGCAATTCGACAGATTTGATCCCCGTACCACCATTGGCCTACCCCTAGAGGTACGAGCGGTGTCAAGGGCGTTAGACTTCCTGATCCCAGTTTCAGAGGCCTTACCTCAGAGGGGTACGCGGGATTCGAACCCACAACCCCGAGTGCCGACACGTAGCCAGAACAGGAAGCGACCAAACGCCCAGAGCCACCGAGCCAACGGCGGTGAGACGTGTTTTACTTCTATTTGACCTGCTCTGGAGCAGCTGCCAAAGGAAATGCCAAGCGCGAAAAACACTTTCCCAAGTGGGAGTCGAACTTCGGACCACTCGGTTCGGTGTTGCGCGCTCTACCAACTGAGCCACGACGCCTCGATGACTGTACTGTGCGACGGGTTCGAGTTGTATTTGTCCTGTCCTCCTGGCTGGAGGCCAGGGGATAGGGCAAATACGACTCGAACCCGTCGTACTGTGCAGTCATCGAGGCGTCGTGGCTCAGTTGGTAGAGCGCGCAACACTGAACCGAGTGGTCCGAAGTTCGACTCCCACTCGGGAAAGTGTTTTTCGCGCTTGGCATTTCCTTTGGCAGCTGCTCCAGAGCAGGTCAAATAGAAGTAAAACACGTCTCACCGCCGTTGGCTCGGTGGCTCTGGGCGTTGGGTCGCTTCCAGTTCTGGCTACGTGTCGGCACTCGGGGTTGTGGGTTCGAATCCCGCGTACCCCTCTGAGGTAAGGCCTCTGAAACTGGGATCTGGAAGTCTAACGCCCTTGACACCGCTCGTACCTCTAGGGGTAGGCCAATGGTGGTACGGGGATCAAATCTGTCGAATTGCGCGATAGGATCGCAGTCAGCAAAGCGCCGGTTCCCATGGAACACCGAAGCAGTTGGCTGCCACAGGGGGTTAAAGCCCTGTGCCTGGCGGGAACCGCAACCTCCTTCGGGAGGTTTACTGCCGCAAAAATTTTCCACGTTTTCACGCCACCCTTTCAATTGCAGAGCAAAATTTGTTTCTGAAAAGTTTAAAAAAAAAATTGAAATATTTGTGATTATTTTGCATTATTGCAAGTTAATTTCCAATAATTTGGAATAAATCGAAATCATTCACAACAATTTACTGAAAATCCTATTTAATCATGTAATTGAGAGAATAATTTGGATCAGATGTGCGTGTACTTTCTGAGGTCCTCCCCTTCCCATTTGTTTATCCAAATGAATTAAAAAAAAACACGAATATTCACAAATGTTCACGAGTATTCACGAATATTCACCCATATTCAAAAATATTAACTCATATTCAAAAATATTCACCCATATTCACCCATATTCAAAAATATTCACCCATATTCAATTGAATATTAAATATTCATATATTCAGTTGCATCAAAGTATTCACTTTGTGAATATTCACAGTACACAAAAATCCTGAGTTGGTTACCCCTTGTCGGCGAGCTGCTGTTTGGGGGTGGGAGCGCCACTGTGAAAAATACTCGTAAGGGTTACGGGAACATTTTCCGTGATAAAAGTCGTAAAATTACAATTTGAAATTGTAAATAATTTACAAGCACTCCCTATCGACCTGGAATTGACCGACGAGCAAGAATGGGCAGTCGTAAATTTACGACATATTTTATAAATCAAAATTACCAAAAAATGTCGTAAATTTACGGGGATATTTTTCACAGTGGCGACGGACTGTACCCGCTGCCATCCGCCCCGCGCCCTTGCTCGGCACGTGTCCTCACGGGGCCGCCCCAACCCCCTCTGCTGGACCGCTGGGCTTCATACCTCCCCCCTTCCCCTTGCACGCTACGCCTTGCCACGCCCCGTCCCGCTCGCTATCCCGCCGCCAGCCAGCCGTCTGATTCCGAAAAGCGGTTTAGTAGTGTCCTCTCTCTTGCTCCTTATGGCTTCTCCCCATGAGTGCGACGAGGACAGATAGACGAAACGTGGACGATACCGACTCTCGGAATCCGACGGCGGGGGCACCATATCCCTGATTGACGCCCTGCTCGTTTTAGACCCGTCCGTCAGGGTAGCTAGCGCGGTAGTCATAGGTAGTCAGAGAAAGAGACAGACAGACAGACAGACAGACAGACGGACAGACAGACAGACAGACAGACAGACAGACAGACAGACAGACGGAGAGGAGAAGCACTTGGTCAGGCAGTGAATAGTTTTGAGCCTTCCTTTCGCTGAGGAGCAGTCGCTACTGCAGCGAAGTAATGAGTAGATCTCAACCTCGCTTTCCCCGTGGAGAGAGAGCGCAAGCGAGCTTTATAGATGTCGAGGGAGAGAGAGGGCGAGAGCGCTACACAAAGAGAGCGGAGAGCCTGCTGCTCCTGTGCGCGGCCGATAGAGCGTTTTGGCTCGAGCCGGGAGGGTTGCGGCGCGGGGCGGGGCGGGGCGGGGCGGGGCAGGGCAGGGGTAGAGTCCCGGACCCGAACCGCCAGCGGAGCCGGAAGAGACGCGCCTGCTGCATTGGCGGGGCAGGGCCGACGGGGCGGCAAGCAGAGGGGGTCCATGGGGGCGGGGAGGAGCGGGCGCCGGCAGGGCAGGCCCTGTCGCTCACCGCCGGGAGGGGAAAGAAATGCGCCCATTTCGTATTATAATCGTCGCCCCGTCCACCATCCCCCACCAGGCTGGCTCGCGAGGACTGCGGCGGGCCTCCGGCCTCCGGCGATGACTCTGCGACCTGACCTCGAGTTGAGGCGACTAAAGCGCCTCCTCCTCAGTGCTTCTGGCCACGTCGACCTAGTCACCCAGAAAAATAATGAAAACTAGTCAAATCTATTTTTTTAGGGTTCGTATTTTTCTGGAAAAATAAAATCGGTGGAAAAGAAGCGGATTTTTTTTCTGATTTTTTTCGGAAAATTTTGAAAAATTGGAAATATTGCTTATTCCGGGAAATCTGGGTTAGTGATGACAAAAATGATTCGAAAATGGCTGATTACGCTCTAGAAGCCTCCAGTAGCCTTAGGCATATAAAAGAAGTTGTAAAGCAGGGCAGGAACATTGAAATTTCAATCTTTGATAACTGCTGTTGAAAACATTGAAATTTGATGAAGAAAATCATCAAATTTTATAGTGAATTTCAATGATCTACACATTTTCCTCTTCGACAGTCGGCATTTGCCTTCCTTTTGGACAATAAACACTTGCCGAAACGGGCGTTTTAACACAATTCAAGTTATTAAATTTTTCCAATTTTTCCGACCCCTAAGATTTATTTCCGAAAAAAAGCGGATTTTTTCCAATTTTTCTGGAAAAATTCCCGGGCTGTCGAACCCTATTAAAATTGCTGTCTCAAACACAATTTTATGGTTTTCTATGAGGTGCAACAACATCTCATTTTCCTTCGGGTGGTCGTGTACTCAACGCTCGAGCAGGCGTGATTATGTTGCAACATTCTCCCCGCGTTCCGTGGTAATGTGGGTGGGACTGCGCCCGGTATGCACAAGTTCTCCTGTATGTCCCCCCCTCAAGGTCCTTCGTGTAGGCTGGACCCGCGTCGGGTGACGGGGCGGAGGACGTGGGCAAGTACGTGCGGGAGAGGCGAGGGTGTAAAGTGACAGCACACTGCCTCGCCTCTCGCCACTGCAACTCCCCCCCTCCCCCACCCCTCTCCACCGCGCTGCTGTCGCGGACCGGGCGGCTCCGCTCCTTGCAGGATAGTGATAAAAGCGACAACAGCAATGCCGGATGCCTTTTCAGGGTGGGAATTTATGCCGCTTCCCTCTCCTGTCACTTTAGATAACCCTCTCTTACTCTCTCCGCTGCCCGCCCACTGCTCCCGGGCATTCCCGGAGAATAGTGAGGGTGGAGGAGGGGGGCTGTGGTGTTTTGTGTCGGAAATGTATGCACCACTCATCAGGAGTTGTGTGTCGTTAACATGTGTGTGTGTGTGTGTGTGTGTGTGATAGTGTGTGCGATGCCTCGAGGGCACATGTGAGTGTGTGATAACGCTGGGCGCATTGTGGTCAGGGCAGCCTCGCCGGAGCCTGGCTGGAGCCGCAGCGCCTCGCAGCTGTTTGTCTTCATTTTCGCGCGACACCACTCTCGCCACCGGCTCGGACGACCAGGTTGTCCGGCGATGAGAAATTCTGATTGGGTGGAATGTGTTCACCCGCGGTTGTGCGCGCGCGGCGCCGCGCCGTGCTGCCCGAGTGGGGGCGTAGGGGTGGGGGGGATCACTCAAAATGTGCACAAATATTTTTTGTTTACTTTTGATTTCTTTTAAACTTTTTGGAATTTTATTTTTGCTTTTCGTGGAAAATTTCTGTCACTTTGATAAATTTTGATCTTTTTCCTCCTATTTCTGCCTTATTTTTTCAATTTTTCTCAGTTTTTTTGTTCATTTGTTCTTGATTTTTCGGATTCTTTCGTATGCTTCTTCTTGATTTTATTGGCTGAGCTAAATTTAAATTCAAATTTAAATTTAAATTTAAATGCTCAGCCCTGTCAGCATGCGCCATGGGGCGGCCGGGGCGAGCCGTGATGTGAGATGTGAGACGTGAGATGTGGAAACATCAGTGTTGCCATCGTAACTTGGTTTGAGCAAACAACTTAGTGATAATCGACTAATCGAAATCTGTATTATTAACTGTTAACCTTAGCGCGCCGCAGGCCAAGGTAGACGCACTTTTAGCTCAGCTTTTCACGGTTTTAACGTGCGTCTACCTTGTTTAAATGATTTCTTTTGGGGGGGTCCGCCGAGGGGGTCGGCACACTGATTTTTCGAGGTGGTCCCCCGCTCGGTGCTGCCTCGCCTCGCCTCTGTCCCGCAGCGCAGGCCGCAGGCAGGGTGCGGCGGAGGCAGCGCGCCTGTGAGGTAGGCAACGCCAGGCGCGAGCGCTTGGCGGCGAGGCGCGAGGCCTACCCCGCCGGCCACAGGCGTCGACGAGGCGGGAGTGGAGTGGCGCTGGCGCAGCGAAGGGCGTGCACTGTTGAAACCTTGCGAGGCAAACCTTTGTATCACAAAGCAAAATCCCTCGTAAGCTGCGAAGCATTAGCATTTGCTCTGTAATACAAAGCATTTCCTTCGTAGCTCACTAACAAAATGCTTCGTAAGGGCACTTAGTTTGTAAGCTTGCATTTGCTTTGTAAGGTTTTAACCGAGTGGGCCGGAGAGCTCTGCCGCTGCCGCCGCGCCGGTGAGATAAGGCAACTATATTCGGTGTTAACTGCGCATGCTCGAATTTTAGCCCACCCTTCTGCTTTGTTTTAACCGAGGGGTGGATCACTTAAAGTCTCATGTATAGACATTAGATTGTACTCATCTGTACTCTCTGACAATTTTCAAACAAAATGTTAAAAATTTTGCCTTTTTTGTGTAAAGTGTTTTTTTCCCTCTCAATAAATTTCATTTGGTAACAGTTTACGCCAATATTGAAGAATAAAATTGAATTCCGCCTTCACAATCTTATATGCACTCCTGTACCCCTCGGTTTTAACTGCACTAGAACTTCCTAGATGAACGCTTTTAACTTTTTTTTTTTAAAGACTTTTTTTTTTAATCCCCTTATGGAAATCCTTTCTACAAAATCGATACAGTACAGTTTGAAATAAATGGTTTTTACTCAATCATGTATCACTCTGAATTTTGCCTTAGCGTAATGTGCACAGGCAAAAGTTTAGACTTCTACCATTATACCGTCTGAATTGAAATGGTTTCAACTAGCAATAGCAAATGGGAGAGATGCATGTATATAGATGTAATGGGACGACCTTCCGTGGCCGGTGGGTGTGGAGTCGAAGGGTAAGGGTTAGTCGCGGCGCGGAGTGTCTGCTCGAGCCAAATTTATCGCACTCGTGCGTAGAGGTGTGTCCCGCAGCGCATCAGCCGGGCCGGGGACCAACTCTGCCCCTGCCTTCTTTTCCTTTCTCTCCCCTTCTCGCCTCTCCACTACCTTTTCCCTTCTCTTTTCTTGGCTTCGTTTTTCTTCCATTTCCTGATCAGCTGGGTGCGTGTCCGGGCTGCGACCAAACCGGTGAGAGCAGAATAATAGAACTGCGTTGGGGCTGGCTGGAGGAAATAGCAACAAGATTATAGTGTCGCAAACATAACGTTCTTATCAGTTTCTTCCACGGCATGAAATACTTCGTCGAAATACGCTTATAATGTTCTTCGAAGTTATTTCTCACAAGGTTGAGCGGGGAGGTATAGGTCCGTCGTCGCCTCGCTCTAAAACAGCCGACCCCGCGCGTTTCCCATAATCTCCATAAATTTCAATAATTGGCTGAAACTGGCCAGCGGGTACCCACCACGACTCGCCCCCGCCCGCCCCGTCTAGCCTTGTCTAGCCCGGTCTCCTCCGGAGGATTTAACGCGGTCTGTGTGTTGTCCGGCTAGCCCTCCCTTCTTGGACCGGCCGGGGGGACAGAGCGCGGGAGGGGCGAGGGTTAAGTGAGAGGGAGAGAGAACGAGAGAGGGGGGGGGGCGGGGTGAGCGCGGGCAGTTGAGCAAAGAAGAGGAGAGGAGGGAGGAGAAGCAGACCGTGACGCAGCATCTGCACCGGGCCTTTATCCGGGGTGAGGCGAGAGGGCGCCCCTTTAAGTAACACTGTAAACACGGCCGTCCCTTCCTCCTTCCTCTCCTTGGGGACTCACCTCCTGGGGACGCCGTCGTGGTGGGCCTGCCTGCCTGCCTGCCTGCCTGCCTGCCTGCCTGCCTGCCTGCCTGCCTGCCTGCCTGCCTGCCTGCCTGCCTGCCTGCCTGCCTGGCCCTGAGCTACGCTGTGCAGCACTGTTCTAACAATCAAAGCTGGTCTCGGCTTGGCTGGCTGCACTTGCTGGACTCTGGCCGCGGCCTGCCGCAGTTGTACTGGTCCATCCCCCCTCCCCCCGCCCTGTGGCCCTAGGCACACAGACGGAAGTAAGAGCGCGTGGGTACACTCCCGAATGAAAGGGTTACCGAGAGTGAAACAACTGAGAATTTTGGTGTACAAATTTTGTGTTTTTTTTTTTTTGAAAATTTTCGGGGGTTATTGTAAATTTTCGTAAATTTGTGTGAATTTTTCTGAATTTTTCTACAGTTTCCTGAATTTTCCAACAAAATTCCGAATTACGTGGTGTTCAAAAATTTCGGAAATGTTTGCACCTCGAGGTTACGCTCGGGAGCAATGCGCGCGTGCACGCATCCAGCGAAACGGAAGCAGCCAGATAGTATGATGAGGTGTCGGTTTTTGTGAGCTTGGAGCGCTCATTGTATTGGATCACTGCATAGGAGTGGGCCGCGCGCTCGGCCGCGCTCCACACAATTGCATGCAAGTGCACTTGAACAGTCAGAGCGGTTTCCTACTGGGGGCGGAGGGGGCAGATTGCTTTGGTCACCTGACACGCTACGCACACGCGCCTGCCTGCACGCAACGCAGACACCGCAGAGGCTCAAAGCCTCGGAAGCGAGGGAGGAGGTCTTCCTAGAATGTCCATTCTGGGTCCAGGCCGGCCCGGCCCGGCACGCCCTGCCGCGGTCCTGGTGGGCGGGCTCCTGGGCTCCGGGGCTCCGGCCCGCGGCGGCGGTGGGGGTGACCTCACACAAAGGTGTGGGCCACAAAGACGGGCTGGGCTGCGGCGGCGCTGGGAGTGTCGCGCAAGCAGGCAAGCCGCTGCTCTCCGCCTACAACGTGAGGAGTTTCCAACTTGATTGAAGCATAGCGCGGCGCGTGATTATTTATAGCATCATTTTTGGTTGAAGACAAGTGTGCTCGATCCAAGAATAAATAATATATGAGGAAATAACCCGCTGGTTCAAGTGCTATTTTGATGACGGATCTGTGGAAACCATGAATTTCCGAAAGAAATACTCTCGGAGTGGCCTGGGAGGCATTTCCGCTGTAGCTATGGCCGCAGAGGACGCTGAGCGCAGCGCTGCCGCCGGGCCGGGCCGGGCCGGGCCGGGCCGGGCAGGGCCCGTGCCTCCTTAGGGCGCTGCTCCTCCTTGTGTGGTGGTCACGGTGGGCTCCTGCAAGCCGCATGACATCGACAAAGTTTTGCGGGATTGGAGGGAGAAGGGTCCTGTCCCGTCCCGCCCCGTCCCCCGGCCGCTCGGCCGCACGCGCCCCGCTGCTACCCGGCCTAGCCCTCTCTCACGCGGCCGCTGCCAGGCGAGTCCACGTGGATTTCTTTTGGCTTTTCTAAAAGAATTAAGGGGAGTCTCCCTCCCTTGTTATACCTTGATTACGCCACTGGGATGATGCACGAGGGAGGCGGTTTTTAACATATGAGTCGCCCAATCGTCGCCCAATAAGAGCAGCGTGAACATGCTTCCTATAGCATCTCTGTGAATCAGAGCTGCGCGCCGTGAACTCCCGGGCCGTCTAAAAGTGTACCGTAAAACGTGATACTTTTGTGTCCCGGGCCATTAGCAAGGCTCTCGAGGCGGAGGGCGGAGGCATGTGCGGCGCGGACGTGCGCAGCCCAGCCCAGCCCAGCGCGAAACAATGTATCCATAGTGCTGATCCTTTCAGTCTGAACGACCTTCGAGCTCACCCGCCGCCGCGGGCCGACCCGACCCGACCCCACGCGCCGCCCACTGATTGTGTTCACCTCAAGGAGGGATTGCTCCCCCCCCCCTCCCTCTCCTATTGTAGGCGATATCGCCACGACGGCTACTGCTGCTGCAGTATGAATTTATATTTGGTTCTCTTGAAGAAGAAAAAAAGGATAGCTTAGACATCTTAGAGTATACATTACATGTGTGGTAGCTCGCTATTTTATCGCCTCAATCCTACGAGATAGCGTATCGCCTCAATCCTTCCGCCCTCTCCCATCTCTCTCTCTCTCTCTCTCTCCCTCTCTCTCTCCCTCTCTCTCTCTCTCTCTCTCTCTCTCTCTCTCTCTCTCTCTCTCTCGACGTCGCTCATGTGCACCCTAGCACCGCCCTGAAATGAGCACCACTGAGCCATTTTGGCGCGGCAGCGCCACACCTTTGCCTCGGATAGCGCGCAGTCACGCGAGAGCTATCGATACTATCGAATCGAATATATCGCGATTGGAATCTGAGACATGTGAGTCTGCCGCTGCTGCTGCGACGCCTCGAGAGACGCCGCTACCGGGGCGTCTTCTGCGGGTGGGGGTTAAAATAAAAAGGAGAAACAGGAGATGGGAAAAATCATGCTGAAAGATATTGTGATGCGCCTTGTCTGTATCCATCGCATTCAAAGAGGGTACGCCTCTTTTTTTTTCCGGTGTATCACCCACAACAACGATGTAGTTGCAAGTTTTGGTCCCCTCCGTAACAAAAAGAAAAATATATTTATGGAGTGGCCCCACCACAGGCGCAATAGTATTTTTCCACTGCGGGGAACTGAGGGGGCGGGAGGGATAGACTTTATGGGTCTATCATGTGTGCCCTCTGGCTGCAAGCCGACCCGTCTGCAGAACGGTTTGGGAGGACGGGAAGGGAGCAGCAGCAGCCATAGGAACTGAACAGGCACAGGTGGCGGTGGACACTGCCAAAAATAAATATCAGAATTTTTATTGTTTTCTACACTGCAATGAAAAGTGTTCAACTGGCTCGCACACCTATGAAGTATTAGAAACAGTAGTGAACACTTTATGATGCTGGACATAAAAGCCCATGTATTTCTTTCCGGGCAGCAAGTGTTGTACCGGTACGCTGGCCTCCATAATGTGTCCAACACTAGAAAAACAAAGGTAGGACTTAATGCCTTTCTAGGGGCGCGAAATTTTAATGCCTTTGCAAAGCCACGAAATTGTCCAAAGGCATTAAAATTTAACACCTTTGGGCAGTTTTCCTGTCTTTGCAGGGGTGCTAATTTTTAATGGTTCCGTAAAGGCATTAGAACCCTTCGAGTCCTACCTTTGTTTTTCCAGTGAACTGATGTGTTGAACACTTGAACCCCCTCCTCCTTTTCTGAATATGGAGTTTATAGTTTTGCAGCAAAATGGTTCAACACTATCTTCAACACCGCTTAACACTCGAACATGTGTGTCAGCTAACCACTTTACATTTCAGTAGGGCATGTGCATTGTGCAGCTATGTCAGCAAGCTATGTCACGTTTTTCTTTGTAAAGTTGCTCGTGATTCATTCTTTTTGAATGTAGCAGGCTACTGATACCGGATTACCGCGGATGCAGAGTGCGCATCGGTTGGCCTCTACTTAGTCACTAGTGCGCTTGCGACAACCTACGTCCCTCTATCTTAGCCGGAGAGATTAAGAGGGACGAATGAGAAAAGACGGAATTGACGACGTCAGTCCCAACCCCCCGTGGGGGAGGGGGGGGGGATGCAATTAACACACAGGCCCATTAAGTCGTGTGCAGCGCTGGGTGTGTGTCTGTGTCTAAGCCGACACACCACCATGCCATGCGGGTCGGGCAGGCCAATGGCAGACCAATGGCGGGGCGGCGGCTAGCCAAGGGCCCGGGCCCGTGCGGCTTAGGCCCTGAGGCCAGCCTTTGTGACTGGGTATAGCGTCCCCTATTCCTCTCTCTCTCTCTCCCCCCAAAGCTTCGGGACTAATCACATTGAGTGTTGGCGCAGCGACAACATGCGTTTAAATCGCGTGCCAAATCGCCAAACGAGGGAGTAAGACCGCAGGCTGTGCACGGCGTGCATGCGGGGTAGTCCAGTTCCGGAGCCGGCTTGTGGCCTCACCACCGTGACCGGGATGTCTCTCGATTGTCGGCTCCGCTGTAAAGTGCTCGTGGCCGTGGCTCTCGCAGGGAGTCAGAGGAAGGCTCTTCCTCCTCAAGCCGCTGCGTTATAGCAAAAGAAAATTGGAAATGGCATCCACTGTTAAAAATACTGTATGGAGTTACGGTATGCCTACGGTCCGTACCGTAGTTTTCGTGTACGGTCAGACCGTAACGTATCCTTACGGTGCGGACTGTACT
Source organism: Frankliniella fusca (assembly GCA_029379305.1). Taxonomy (NCBI): domain Eukaryota; kingdom Metazoa; phylum Arthropoda; class Insecta; order Thysanoptera; family Thripidae; genus Frankliniella; species Frankliniella fusca. Next base: position 1,018,560 of record JAHWGI010000101.1, read on the forward strand.
TCACTGTGGATGGAATGTGTTTCATTGAACTACCCCATCATATTTCCAGGCTACGGAGTGTACCGTAGGATTCAGACCGCGTAGTCAAAAATTACGGCCGGGGACCAGGCAAGAAATTGACGGCGCGCACCGTAGGAATTTACCGTCGTATTTTTTAATAGTGAATTTGTGCCGTGTTAGACCCGTGAGCTGTGCAGGTGGATTGGCTGTTCGGTCTGGGAAAAATGAAGCGAGGAGTATACCAGTGGCTTGCCGTTGTTCTGACTGATTCAGATGTTTAGAAGGTCCCATCCAGGACGGTACGAGAGAACGCTGGGAATGGCCTTTAGAATGATGCTTAATGGAACGAAAAGGCATGACAATGGGAAGCAGTCGCCAATAGAGACGGCCATTTTGCATTTAGAGAGGGTGCAGGAAGGAGGGGCGCATGCATTTATCTCACTCCCGTCTCTCTCTCTCTCTCTCTCTCTCTCTCTCTCTCTCTCTCTCTCTCTCTCTCTCTCTCTCTCTCTCTCTCTCTCTCTCTCTCTCTCTCTCTCTCTCCCCTCCCCCTCGCAGTCAGCGATTCCTCCGGCCACGGCGGAGTAATCCCGCACTGTTTAAAAGATGAGTCATAAGTAATGTACGAGCGCGTCAACCAGCTGCTGGGCTTTAAAACATGAAAACAAAACAGACGGTCTCTCAACTAGATTCAGAAGACAGCTACTTCTTTTGATTCAGTTAGTAAATAAAATTTATATTAAAATGCAAGTTTTATTTCTTTACAACAGTCTATGAGATGACGCGTGAACTAAAGAAAAAAAATCCACTAAAATTTGTGTTGTACTACGACGACGCAAGATCGTTGGGAGTCAGAACGCCACAAATTTTGAGAAAGAAACGAAGGGGAGACGAATAAGGCATCGTCTTCTCGCGGTTCCCTCATCTCTCTTTGCACCCAGGAAGCCGATTAAATATCCCCTCCCTTACCTTCTCCCTTCCTCTGTCGCCCTTCCTCCCTCTCTCTCTCTGTGCAAAAAAACCCTCTTTTTCCCCTCTGGCAGGCATGTTTGGTTTGCGGTTGAGGGATGAAGTGGTGCGGCATTCCCATTGCTGCTAGATGAGTCCCTCTCTGTAGAGAGAGAGAGAAAAAAGGATAAAGATGGAGGAGAAGAAAGACAAAAGAGGAAAAAGAAAGAGATAGACAGAGACCTGGCAACGGGGTGCCTTCTTGTCGAGGATTTTGTCATCGCATCGGCCAAAACAGTAAATCTTGGTGTTATCACAAAAGCCGCGCTGAAAGCCTACCACAGTGAGGTGAATCGTATTTAATTTATTTTTTTGGTAAGAATGTAAGCATATTGGACGATGAAATTTATATCAAGAACGTCCTAACGGGTGACTGGCACATTCACACAGAGCTGGCGCTTCAATTTTCTTCTCCACTTCGATAGAGAAACTCAAGTACTTCTCATGCTTCGGTTCATTCTGGAATCAGAGGACTTCCTTCAGCTCAGCAGCACCAGCGCTCAAGTAAACGCTTGCTAACCGGGAGAAGGCGAGGTGCTGGAGGGCAAACCCAGGATCTCGCGGTGTATTTTTTAAAAAGGTGTTATTAGAATGCAGAGTCATGAACACAGTGAAGCCCGTGAGAAAAAAAAGACTAGGAAAAGTTGCTCGGTAAAAGGCGCGGGGAGAGGAGGGATGGGTTAGGTTGAAGGAGAAAAGTGGCGAGGGGAAAGAGGATTGGGGGGGGGGGGGGCGGAATGCTGCTGTAAGTGGGTCAGGGAATGGGCGATAATGGATAAAGCTAATGTGGCTGGGCCGCAGATCTGGGGAAGCGCGCGACGGGGGAGATGAGGTGGTAGTCTAGGTACAGCAAGCGCAGCGCAGCGAGCGGGCTGAGCCGAGCCCACGCGCGCCCCGCCCCGCCCCGCCCCACCCCGCCCCGCCCCGCCCCGCCCCGCCCCGCCCCCGCCCCTCCGGCCCACCCACCGGGGCGGGGTGGTGCCCGTGCCGGTGCCGCCGCGCCGCGCCGCGCGGCCCCAGTCGCTGCCTCCGCGCCGCCGGGTCGAGTCGCCTCCCCCGCGTGCGCCCGCCCCCTGCCGCTCGGCCCCAGCGAGCCCCCTGCCAGCACCCGCTCGGCGAGCAGCACGTCGCTGACGAGCCCCGCGGCGCCCCGGGCCCCGGCGCGCTCCACCGGCATACCCTCCTCGGCGGGTCGCTGCACTCCTCATCGCGCCCACGGCCTCGTCGTAGCCCGCGGGGGTCTCCGACCACCTCGCAAAGTAGACGTCAGCCGAGCCGGCCCTCGACTTCCTCCACGCGCTCCGGACGTCCAAGCCGACCCGACCGTCACCGCACCGGCCACACCGGCCACGCGGGTCTGCGGCCCGCACCCGGGCCCCCGGGTCCCCCGTCACACCCGCCACCGCCTTCCTGAAGCGGACCATAGGCGGCCGTTCTCAGCAGCCATTCCGGTGAGTAATGTTATATATATGCGACTGCGTTTCAGATTTATCACAGCCTCTGTAATGATCGCGTCCCCCCGACCCGAGTGCGCGGCCGTGCCGGTCCGCGCAGAGAGAGAGAGAGAGAGAGAGAGAGAGAGAGAGAGAGAGAGAGAGAGAGAGAGAGAGAGAGGGAGGACAGGCGCGCGGGCGCCGGGCCGGGCCCGCCGGGCAGCTTTGGCACAGTAAAGGGGAAGGGCCACGTTGCGCCGCACCTCGCCTTGCTCCGGCATTGGGCGCCGCGCCGACACGTTGTTGATGACGGCGCCCCCTCCCCCAAACGGAAACAAGGACATGTGTCCTATTATGCCGAGAACTTTCGTACAGCGAAAAACGTAACAAGTAGCATTTATTTATTTATTTATTTATTTATTTATTTATTTATTTATTTATTTATTTATTTATTTATTTATTTATTTATTTATGTATTTATGTATTTATCTTATTTTTTTGAATTACAAGATTGTGTGCACGCACAGATACAGTTTGCGCGTCTCTCTGGTCGTTAGTATTCGCGTGACTCCCCGCCTCCCGCCCCTGCACTCTTTGCTTTGCTTTCCACACCCCTAGTGCTGCTGCTGGTGTCGGACAGAGCGCGGGGATTATAGCTGGATAGAAAATTGCGCGTGCAGCGAAAGCCTCGTCATACCCCGCATTCATCCGCCCACCCGCATACAACACACACACACACACACACACACACACACACACACACACACACACACACACACACATGTGAGTAACTGTTTCGCGATGCGGTGGAATAAGGGTGATCGTCACGAGAGATAAAGGGCATTATGTCACATAGGAGCGAGGGGGTGTGCTGGCAGATGTGGGGTTAAGGTGTGCCAGAGGCAATTAGGTCCACGCGGGCCAACAATGAGCAAACTGCTATATTTAATGCTCAATGGTCTCTATACTTCAGCGTTTTGTGATAGTTTTCTTTTTGCACGTGCGTTATAAGTACAGTCAGATATTCCTGTTGCGGGCCGGTTCCTAGGGGGCTGACGCCTGACCCGAGGGGTCCTTCACTCAAAAAAAATCAGCGTGCACCCAAAAACGAAATGAGTAAAAAGTAAGAAAGAAATAGGAAAAAAATCAGTAAAAGTCAAGAAAAATCGCGAAAAATCAGATAAAATTTGTGCATGCCTTAATTTACAGTGAAGGCCCCCCTCGGGCTGTCCGTCGCCCGTCCAGAGGGGAGTTCGTTCGTGCAGTCAGAAAACAAACAGCGCTGGCTGGGCCGTCCACCAGAGCCTGCGCTCCTGTTTGAGCGGCGTGCCACGCGACTAGCACAGATAAAAGGCGTGGCGAGGCGCGGCGTGGATTGTTGACCTTGCACTACATTTACTTTTTCACGGAGCGCTGAGTTGCCAAGGCCTCCTTTCCCCGTGCTGTGCGGTGAGCAAGGCGGGTGGCGGAGCGCTGGAGCGCGGCGGGTTGAGCGAGGGGGGCGGGGTGCGGCTCGGGGTCGCGGCCGCGTGGGGGCGGGGGTGGCGCGGGGGCGGGGCGAGGGTGCGGTGCGCCGCCGTGGTGGTGGTGGAGCGAGGCGCTGAGTAGGCAGCCAGGCACGGTTGGCAGCTGAACGCGGAAGCTTCGCTGATCGAAACCACGGCCTCCCCATATGGGGAAGTGCATATTTTTACGTCACGCCAAGGGAGAGGGGAAGTCAGTCGGGGAAAGAGAGAGGCGCAAAGGGATGAGGTAGGAAATGAGAGAAAGGATGGGAAAAAAGAACTCATGATCGCGACAGTTTTGTTTTCTCCCCCATCTCGTCCCCGATTTTTTCCGCAACAGACTTTTCCGGGCTCCGTTATTTATTATTTTATCCAAACTAAAATACGGTAGAAACATTTTCTGGACCTGGCTTTGCTCTGTGATCTGCTGATTTCGAACCTCCACTTGCTGCGGTCCTGCATCAGCACGGAATAATTTAACGATGGAGCAGCTGGTTTTCTACGAACAGCTCTGTTTTTGAGAGCAAGGGCGAACGCGACCGCTCTCCGTCCTGGAAAATTGGCAGCACTGAGTGTACTCGAAGAGACACTCAGAAATTATCTGACGAGTGGACCAAAAGATGTTTTTTCTCTCTCTCTTTTTTTTCCAAACAAAAATAATATTAATTTTTGGGCGAAGCACCGCGCAAGCGTTGTTGTTCCTCTATGGAGGACTTGTCCTTCTCGGTGGTTGCGCGCGGGGGAGAGGGCAAATTAGATACCGGAGGAGGAATGGTGGCTGTCTGGTGTGCTGGGGGCGTAAGGACGCCAAAGCCCCGTCTTCCGTCTTCTGGCTTTGCCCGGGCTTGTTCCAGCCAGGCACCACCCCCGTGTCCTCTTCCGAGCTCCTCGGGGGTCTGTTTGTTGGTCCTTCCATCCATCTATCTACCTACCTACGTACCCACCCATCTATCTATCTCTTCTAAAGCATCTCATATTACTAAATCAAACGACGACGCACTGATCAGTTAGCTTTTAGACCGCCTCTTTTAAAAAAGAAAGAATGAAGAGGCTGGGTAGAGGAAGGCGAAAGGAAAGAGGTGCGGGGAAAGGGAATTGACTGGTCACCAATAAAAAGATTGATGATCATGGCTCGTTGATGGATGGTGCTCGTCAACCTCGACGTGTTTTATACCCCGCTTTCTTAGACCCTTTGACCGACAGACACCCCGACTCACCCGCGACTATGGACCCCTTGAGCCCCACCATTTTCCTGATTCAAATCTGGTGGCGCGCGTCGGGCGAAGGGTGCGAAAAGGGGTATGGGGGATGTCAAGGAAATAAGCTTCCCCTCTCCTCCCACTCCCCTTTCCTCCGCTGCCGTGACCCGATACGGCCTGCAGCGCCCGCGGACTCGATGGTATACCAGCCCGTTGAACACGCATGTGTTTGGGTTGCCTAACCACAGGCGTTCCTCAACCTTTGCAGTTCTTCTTGCGAGGAATAATAGATGTTCACGGCAGTATTTCATAGAACATTCTGGCGATATATTACATTGCGCTTTACTTTTTGCGCTCCCACGCGACCGTCCTGTTTTCTTTGGCAGAGTACGGCAGTGGGGGCGAGGAAGCGACGCCCTACGGGAATATCCAATGAATGCCCGCATAAGCGGCTAAGCTGCGCATGCTTTATGCTTCCCTGCTCTCTAGCTCTGTCACATCCCATTTTCATGCATGGCTGGTACGGTATTGCCCCAGACACTCCGTTTGGCACACGAGGGAGGGGTTCGGGGCACGGCGGTGCTGCCTGGGGGGCTGGGCCTTCCGGGGACACAGGCTTCACGCCATGCCCAAAGGAATGCCTGACGGTTAGCGTCGACAGGCGGGCAGGCCAACAATGGAACGTCGTGAATGGTGCTGAGGGAGACAGACAGAGGACAGGAGACGTGGGCATGCTGAAGGTATAGCGCTTGGGGACGAAGCTTGTAGCCGCGGCCATTAGACTGTCGTGTCGTAACCTGATTATTCTCAGTCAATCTTCGTTCACCCTCTCTCTCTCCATCGCCCTCTTGCAGAAACCCGAAAACGAACACGATGAACTGCCGATTATATGAAATCCACTGTCAGAAAAATCGTGTACTAAAGTTCACTAAAGGTACAATAATTTATTAGTCAAGTCCTTATTGCCTACTCTGAGTGTACTTGGCTAGTACTTTTGAGGTACGATGTGTACAAGCTCTATCTTATGATTACTATTACTGTACTTCGTGCCTCAAAAGACCGCACTATCCAAGTACACCCAGATCAGGCAAGGACTTGACCAGTATATGATCATACCTTTAGCGTGCTTTTTTTCTGTCAGTGTCGACGTACTTCTGTGTACGGTACAATGAGTTTCCTGGACCATGTTGCCCTTCTTCTGATGACGAATTTTTGCCTTCGAGCTCTGCTGCTCGCTGCAGAAACTTCCCGGATGCTCGACTCGTCCGACCCGGTCGTGTCACGCTGATTGGCGTAAGCGAGAAGCGCTGCTGGCCTGGCCGGGGTTTTTCCTCTCATCCACCCGACACATGTTCCGAAATCAGAGCAGCTCGCTCTCCTCTGTCTCGCTGGGATCGCTACAGTATCCACACTGCAAAATCAGTATTGGATACGGAGTTTGTGACGGCGTTCCGTACTCCACTTTTCACATTTACCGTACCAGGCCACCGTACCTACCATTTTTACATGGGCTAGCATAGGGAAGGGGGTACGGAACACAGTCCGTACCCAAACGGAAACCGCCGGAAATAAATTAGCGGTAACTTTTTCGTACCTTGGCACCATACCCACATGAGACTGAAGATAGTAGAGAGAACAGAAACAGAACCGTGATCGGGAACGCCGCTGCAGAGCAGAGAGCCTAACCGAAGAGCAGCGAGAGGAGAAACAAGTACTATATTGTCACTGTCCCTTTCATACATTCAAACAACCAAATTGTCGCACAATTTGTATCGTGCAGTGTCATTTGCTTCCAATGCCAATCTTGATTGGGATTTCTTTTTTTTACAGTGCACCCCTCTCCCTTCCCTCTCCCTCTGGCCCGCTGATCCTAGCTGCCGCTGCTGGTGCCGACGTGCGCTCCGCTGAGCATGCAGCCCGTCCCGTCCAGCCAGCAGTCCGCACGCACATGTATCGCATTGCGTGCTGCACTAGGCGCTGCCAATATCGGGGACTCTGCAGGAAATCCCGACAGATTTTTCGCGCTGCAGATAATGCCCTATAGGGGGTGGTTTGCGAGTCTTCTGCGCCAAGATACCACCAACCAACCTCCCTGTCATCGGTGATGGTCGTCGGGCGACCACGCGGCAGCGTGCTTCCTGCTGGCCAGTTTCACAGCGGTTTTTCTCCTCCCTGTGCCCCCCCCTCTCTCTCTCTCTCTCTCTCTCTCTCTCTCTCTCTCGCCCTCTCTCTATCCCTCTCTCTCGCCAAACAAGGACAAGTGGCTGACATGTGTTTCCAGAGCCGAGCAATCCCATGCGTTCCCGTTTCGGTCTGCCCATCCACCATCCCGTCCATCCGCCGTCCCTCTCCTCCTGCCGACTTATTCTGAAGCAGAGCGCATCCCTCGTCCTGTCTCTCTCGCACTCATGGGCTTCGTCCTATAGGGGCGAGAGAGACAGAGATAGGAGAGAGCGCTCTTATTCGGAATGAGTCGGCTGCGCCGTGCCGCGCCGCGCCATGGCAGTCCGGGTTCGTGGTAGCCGCCACTAGGACTCCAGCCGCCACCAACGACGCCTCGAAGTCAGTGACATTTCGTTCCGTTCGGCCCGGCCCAGCCTGCCCCCTGGCCTCCTCTCAGGTGCTGTGGGCCCATGTCTGCCCATGGCATAGCGCCTACGCTGCATACAGCGCGCGGGGCACGAGGGAGGAAGCCGGCCGTGCTCGATGCCATATCTTTATGGCACTTCTACGGCTGGGTCGCGTGCCCGGGTGGGACGCATACGCCATGGGCATGATTATGGAACGGTTCTCTCTCTCTCTCTCTCTCTCTCTCTCTCTCTCTCTCTCTCTCTCTCTCTCTCTCTCTCTCTCTCTCTCTCTCTCTCTCTCTCTCTCTCTCTCTCTCTCCGAAGTATGACCTTACGTAAGAGAACAAAAATTAGAACGTATCGACAGCAAACAATTTAAAATAAAATATGTTTAAAGAGCTTTATCATTTTGTGCAAGGTCGAGTTTCTGGGCTTGCTGAGTGGCAGATCACACACTTTAGCTCCAGGCTGGTTCAACAAATAAGTCCACCTAGAAATGTTCTACAAAAAGGCGTAGCTTGGAGAGTCATACGATCCGTAATACTGCAGTGGCACGAGTTTATGCATTCCCTGTTGTGCCGCTCCAAATCACTACACTGTAAAATTCTTAGGAAGAAAATTCTTCGTAATTTTGCGAGGCATTTGGCTGCTTCGTAATGTAAAGCATTTTCTTCACAAGCCTTGTTTTACGAAGCAATTTGTTTGTTCACTACAAATGAAATGCTTCGTAATACAAAGCAACCAAATGCCGCAGCTGACAAACGCTTTTCTTCGCAAAGTTTTAACTCTACTGTATGCAAAAGGCGCTACTCTACTTTGTGGTCTTTTTGTAAACTGTAACGTTCAGGTGTTTTTATCCCACTCACTCATGTACATTTTACAGGCAAATTAAGCATTTTGACTCCAAAACGCACGTTCACCTACAAAACGCTCAGATATGCATGAGGGTCTATAATGTGTACATAGAAGCTGTTAAAGTTACATTACACGTTTAGAGAGTGTAATTTAAGAACACGGACGCTCACTCTCATTTACATACACTATCCGTCCTAGATTATTCCGGATGACAGGTTGGGGGCGTGCAGAGAGAGAGAAGCAGAGAGCAGAGGAGGGGGGGGGGGGGAGTATGCGAGCGAGCGAGAGAGAGAGAGAGAGAGAGAGAGAGAGAGAGACAGAGAGACAGACAGAGAGAGAGAGAGAAGCGGGGACGTTACCCGGTCGCCAGAAGTAATGTGTGTTTCAATTAGGCCTGTTCGCATCCACACCTCACCCCTATCCTCTCCCATCCCCACCCCTTTCCGGCCCCCGTCTCTGGGCGTAACCTCACACCGCCCGCGAGGGTGGTTGGGATGGTGGTCCTTGTTGTGGTTGCGAGCGACAGACTTACGTCAGGTACGCCCCCGCCGCACCCTGCCCCGCCCCGCCCCGCCCCGCCCCACCCCGCCCGCGTGTTAGTGGGTGCGCCGGGGATTAGCGCGGGAGAAACACTAATGCGCGGCTAGGGGCTTGTGCGCCGTGCCTGGGACAATAGCGATTGACAATACAAGTGGGGAAAACGGCGTGGAGCTTCACGGGAGACGCACTAAGCAAGCTCTCTAAAGGACACGGTTTATTGATAAAACAAAACGCACTGTCAATTCTTCGTAACGTTGCGAAAAACTTGACTGCTTCGTAATGCTTTGCCATACGAAGCATTTTCTTCGCAAGAACTGCCTTAGGAAGAAATTTGTTTGTAGGTACACTACGAAGAAAATTCTTTGTAAAAATACGAAGCAGTCGAATGCTTCCCAGCTTACGAACGCTTTACCAATAACGCTTATTACGAACAATGTTCTTCGCAAGTATTATTCATATTCAGTGCGTTTTTTCGCGGACAATTTTGTATTTCTTCTTAGTAAACTGATTCTTATTGTATGGAGGTGGTATATAAATTGACAGATCTTAACAGAGGAGGGAAGCCGGAATGTCGCACCTATCACGCATAGTGGGAATAACGCCCCTGGAACGCCAATAGTTGCCGCCGCCTCAACCCCGGCTTCTGCTTCTCTGTGTTTTGCAATTAGGAAAGTTGCCTACCTCCTTATTATAACTTTTGAAGCGAGTCGCAGCGTCACACCTGAGTACATTATTCAGGCTTTTGCGTTCCCTTGCCAGCCGTTACGTTTCACTCCCTTCCTCCCGCTTCGCTCTCTCTCCCATCATCTCTCTCTTTCTCCCACCTTGCCGTGCCTTTCACACGCATTGTCTATCTCTCTTTAGCAGCATCTGTCTGTTTTGGCTGGTGTTGGCGAGGCTGCTGATGGTTTTGCCCCTATACACAGCCTGCTCAACCTTCGTGCTTCCCTTTTCGCGGCCGACTGCGATCCCCTCACTCCTCTCTCTTCGCGGCCCCTCCCCCCCTCTCTCTCTCTCTCTCTCTCTCTCTCTCTCTCTCTCTCTCTCTCTCTCTCTCGCCCGCGCTTTCTCTCTTCCGCTGTTCGCGACGCACCCAGACGCCAAAGGGTGCGCCGCGGCGCTGCATATTCATTGTGATATTATCGGGGGAAATGGCATGCGCGTGGCGGGGTGGGGCGGGGCGGGGCGGGGTGTGGTGGGGACGCTGCTTCTGCCGCTGTGTTCCATGAGGCTTCCGGGTCGATTACTGCAATTAGCATCATCTCTTTCCCTCTCTTTCTTTCTCCTCTTCCTCCTTCTCTCCCACCTCTTGTCTCCCTCCCTCTCCCTCCCTCTTTCCTCTCCGTTTACTCCCCACTAACTCAACTGCGGCGTACGCGAAACTTTTTTTTTCCACCCGCCGTCTCTCTACCCCCTCCGCCTCCCTTGCTTTTGAATTTGTAAATATTTTAACATTCAACGGATTCCCCCAACTTTGCCTCAACTATTCATTACTGCCCGGGACTGCACGTCTGCGTGCTCCCTCTGGACATAAAGCTTAGTGCGTCAACAGTACAGTTCACAAGAAATTAAAAAAAAAAAAAAAAAAAAAAAGCACGGCTGTTTTTATAAACTTTATTTTCCCCTCTATCTACATTACATTTTGTACTGTCGATATTTTTCACCAAACTTAACGTGCCCCAACTGTATAGAGTTGTAGAAAGTGCCTCGCCGCAAAGGGGCTTTGAAAGAAGATGCAACTCAATCTCGACTGGACTGATCTGCATCTCTGCCGGCGGCAGGCGCGCCCCGCCCCGCCCCGCCCCGCCCCGCCCCGCTGCTGCCCCGCGGGCCACGCCGCCGCCTCTCCACGACGGCGCGGCAGTCTCCCTGCATAATAAGGCGTTAGTCAGACGCGAAACTTTGACACACAACTCGGTACAGCGCGCTGCTGCTGCTGCTGCTGGGGCTGCCGCGCTGGCCGGAGCCTTCTGGCGCGCCCCCGTGGCGTGGCGCGGCGTGGCGCGGCGTGGCGGGTCTGGAGGTGGGGGACGTCGTGGCCGTGCGTGTGGAGCCACGCTGCTATACACACTAAAGTATTATGAACGAGGGGCCCACAACTCTGGAATTCAGGTGTACAAGGCCACCGAAATCTTTGGAAATCATATTGAAATCTCATTGAAATCAGTGAAATCTGTGAAATCAGTTGAAATCTCTTGAATTCACACGAATTCCGTTGAAATCACTTGAAATCTGTTGAAATCACTTTGAATTCACGTGAAATCGCATTGAATTCACATGAAATCACATTGAATTCACATGAAATCACATTTAAAAAGCGTCTCGGGAAACTCACTCAAATCGGTGGGGAGAGGAGGGGGGCGATGTGCACTAACAGCTTTTCGGCGAATTCGAGATATTTTAAGATTTTTAGATACTTTCATAACAGATTGAGATTCCTATTTATTCTTAAAGCTTAGTGCCATTTCAATAAAAGTACTCAATGTATAAACAATTTCTTTTTGTTTAAATTTTTGCCATTGGAGGTATAAATAATAGTCCTACGCAAATCCACTTCCACAAATCTGGTTTGTGAGGGAATATTAATTTATTAACTGGAGCAATAAACATAGTGAAAGTGCTAGACGACTAAGATTCTTTAAAATACCTTCTTGTTACGGCACAGTTAAAGTGAAATTCTTAAAATCGTGCAAAAAATACGGGGATTCCCCAGAAAATACACGCACAGCTGATCCAAATTATTCTCTCAATTACATGATAAAATAGGATTTTTCCTAAATTATTGTTAATGATTTCGATTTATTCCAAATTATTGGAAATTAACTTGCAATTTTGTACACCTGATTTCCGGATTTCAAAGATTTCACATGATTTCAGGTGATTTCAACGAATTTCAAAGATGTCAAGTGAATTCACTGATTTCGCGAGATTTCACATGATTCCAAGTGATTTCCATTGATTTCACATAATTTCCATTGATTTCAGTTAAATGTCTACCGAATTCATATGATTTCCACTGATTTCGTGAGCAGATTTCCAACGAATTCAAGTATTTTTGGGACGACCTCAGAAAATACACGCACAGTTGATCCAAATTATTCTCTCAACTACATGATTAAATAGGATTTTTCCTAAATTATTGTGAATGATTTCGATTTATTCCAAATTATTGGAAATTAACTTGCAATCGCCCAAAATAATCACAATTATTTTAATTATTTTTTTAAAAAAATCAGAAGCAAATTTTGCTCTGCAATTGAAAGGGTGGCGTGAAAACATGGAAAATTTTTGCGGCAGTAAACCTCCCGAAGGAGGTTGCGGTTCCCGCCAGGCACAGGGCTTTTACCCCCTGTGGCAGCCAACTGCTTCGGTGTTCCATGGGAACCGGCGCTTTGCTGACTGCGATCCTATCGCGCAATTCGACAGATTTGATCCCCGTACCACCATTGGCCTACCCCTAGAGGTACGAGCGGTGTCAAGGGCGTTAGACTTCCTGATCCCAGTTTCAGAGGCCTTACCTCAGAGGGGTACGCGGGATTCGATCCCACAACCCCGAGTGCCGACACGTAGCCAGAACAGGAAGCGACCCAACGCCCAGAGCCACCGAGCCAACGGCGGTGAGACGTGTTTAACTTCTATTTGACCTGCCATCCAGCTGCGGCCAAAGGGAATGTCAAGCGCGAAAAACACTTTCCCGAGTGGGAGTCGAACATCGGACCTCTCGGTTCGGTGTTGCGCGCTCTACCAACTGAGCCACGACGCCACGATGAGTGTACAGTGCGACGGGTTCGAGTTGTATTCACTGTGAAAAATAGTCGTAAGTTTACGGGAAAATTTTCCACGAGGTGCAGTCGTAAAATTACAATTCCAAATCGTAAAATTACAAGCAGTATATATCGGCTTGAATTTCATTTACGAGCAAAAAAGGTCCGTCGTAAATTTACAGCATATTTCGTAAATCATGATTTACAAAATTTATCGTAAATCTACAAAGATATTTTTCACAGTGTTTGCCCTGTCCTCCTGGCTGGAGGCTGCAGGATACGCGGCAAATACGGCTCGAACCCGTCGCACTGTATAGTCATCGTGGCGTCGTGGCTCAGTTGGTAGAGCGCGCAACACCGAACAGAGTGGTCCGAAGTTCGACTCCCACTCGGGAAAGTGTTTTTCGCGCTTGACATTCCCTTTGGCCGCAGCTGGATGGCAGGTCAAATAGAAGTTAAACACATCTCACCGCCGTTGGCTCGGTGGCTCTGGGCGTTGGGTCGCTTCCTGTTCTGGCTACGTGTCGGCACTCGGGGTTGTGGGTTCGAATCCCGCGTACCCCTCTGAGGTAAGGCCTCTGAAACTGGGATCAGGAAGTCTAACGCCCTTGACACCGCTCGTACCTCTAGGGGTAGGCCAATGGTGGTACGGGGATCAAATCTGTCGAATTGCGCGATAGGATCGCAGTCAGCAAAGCGCCGGTTCCCATGGAACACCGAAGCAGTTGGCTGCCACAGGGGGTAAAAGCCCTGTGCCTGGCGGGAACCGCAACCTCCTTCGGGAGGTTTACTGCCGCAAAAATTTTCCATGTTTTCACGCCACCCTTTCAATTGCAGAGCAAAATTTGCTTCTGATTTTTTTAAAAAAATAATTAAAATAATTGTGATTATTTTGGGCGATTGCAAGTTACTTTCCAATAATTTGGAATAAATCGAAATCATTCACAATAATTTAGGAAAAATCCTATTTAATCATGTAGTTGAGAGAATAATTTGGATCAACTGTGCGTGTATTTTCTGAGGTCGTCCCAAAAATACTTGAATTCGTTGGAATTTTCTGAGGTCGTCCCAAAAATACTTGAATTCGTTGGAAATCTGCTCACGAAATCAGTGGAAATCATATGAATTCGGTAGACATTTAACTGAAATCAATGGAAATTATGTGAAATCAATGGAAATCACTTGGAATCATGTGAAATCTCGCGAAATCAGTGAATTCACTTGACATCTTTGAAATTCGTTGAAATCACCTGAAATCATGTGAAATCTTTGAAATCCGGAAATCAGGTGTACAAAATTTTTCGGAGTTGTGGGCCCCTCGATTATGAACATTGTTTTTTTATACGCAGCCACAGATTTCTGTAAACATGCTCTATTTACGCGCGTAATTTTTTGTGCAGTTATGAACAAAATTGTCCATAGTCAGCTTATTTTGGTCATAGTTAGGCACAAAATTATGCAGAAATAGAGCATGTTTACAGAAATGTGTAGCTGCGTATAAAAAAAAAGTTCATAAGAATTTAGTGTGTAGTCCTGGCCTGGCTTCTCTGTGCAACAGGGCAGGAGTCTGCGCTAGAAATATTCTGAAGCTGATGCGTTAAATGGTCCCCGCAGTGCTCTATCAATATAATGGCTCTCTTTACCAGCATATAACATATATAAGCAGTTGTGGCTGGCACATTCCCGTGAGGGCTACTGCCGGTGTAATCCGTGCCGCACTTTGTAAGGTCTCCCCAAAGGTGTTATCGAACAGTTTCATTTTAAAAAAATAATAAAAAAAAATCTCTTAATAATTTGACTATGGTTGGTTTAGTATTTCGATAATACGGTTTTCCGGTGATTAAGTGTTTCGATAATCTCGGTATTTCGATAATCCCGTTTTTTGGTTAATAATCATAATTTTGGTTTGTCAGTTCGCCGATATTTCGATAATTTCTATGTTCGTTACCGAAAAGTTCCAACACAAAATTTTATTGGAACTTCGATAAGGAAATCTCACTATCGCACTGCCGCAATACCTGCTGAGCCGCTGCGACGGCGCGGTGGGTCGAGCGGGCAGTGCAGAGCCCCACCCCGACCCACTGCAGTGCTCCACTTGGGCTGTACTTCTCGAGTCGGCTCCCCGATCCTCGCTGCCGCTGCTGGCAAGTTGGCTGTTTTGCACACCATCAATTTGCGAATAAGAATTCGCTGGGAACTTTGACCCACGATCTTTCGGTAGGGTCCACCTGCTGCAGTCCTCCGCTATTCCCTGTGTAAAACATCAAATTCCCTGACGACTGAAATGTAAAAATGGTGTAAGGTCAAACTGGTCAAACATTCATTGCAGCTTTATTGCCAACGTTGAAACAATTCACGAGCTCACTAATCCTCAAAGTTTACAAGAGCCTGACATCCTTTTCTGGTAGCCGTTTCTGTAAAAATGTTTTTTTTTCCCCCAGAGACGTCAATTAAGATTTGAACTTTTTTTTTCAGGTGACTGGCCGTAGCCGTTTGAAATCTTATGGTGTCCCACTCAGCGTAAACAGGCCAACCTTTGGTAAGTAATACTGGCTTTGCGTTTGTTTGTTTGTGTGTGTGTGGGGGGGCGGGGGGTAGGGGGCGGGATTGAAGCTGATGGGTGTGCGGGGCGCAGCGGTGGCGCGCAAAACTGGTACTGGCGAGAATGCGCAGCGCTGTCCGCTCAAGAAGGTGTCGTTGAAAATCGCATTCTCCCCTCTCTCATTCTCTCTCTCATATGTTATCTTTGGGACGGATTTTTCTCTCGCTCGCTCCCCTGTTCCTCTCTCAAACCTGCCTTGTGTCTTTACCTCTCTCAATCTCCATTTTCCCGTCTCTTGCGTAGAAATCCAACCCGAAGCCTTGCATAAGGCTGATCCTGCATTCCTATCCTTTCGACTATCTCATCTCTCTTGCTCCCAGTGGCTCTCCACATTTCCTGTCTCTCCCTGTCCCTTGCACACCTGAATAAATAACAGTGTATCCAGGGTGAAAAATTGCGAGGAAGACGAAGAATAAAACAAGAGAAGAGAGGCGAGAGGAAATGGTGGGGACTCGGGGAGTATCGACTGGCTTAGGCCTGAATAGGCCCTGGAGATGAAGACGTCACCTACCGGTGAATCGTCAGCGGCGTGAGAAAAGGGGGGAGAAAAATGTGCAGTACAGAAGAGTAAAGTAAACCAAAAAAGAGAAGAAAAGAACTAGGTCAAGAACATAAAACACGAGAAAATGGCAAAAGAGAAAACAGGGAAAGGTGGCGTCAGCAAGATTCTGCTGAACGGCTTGAATAAATCACACTTGTAAAAGTGACGGTTCGCCAGTGCGCCACCTCTCAGTTCTTCATTCTACCGCTGGTCTCCGCGGCGGTGACCTACACGGAGACCGCAAGGTAGGGCCGCGCCGAGTTGTCATTTGACACACGTCAACTTTTTTGTGTCAGATCACTCACTTTCCTCTTCTCTCTTTCCTCTTCTCTCTCTCTCTCTCTCTCTCTCTCTCTCTCTCTCTCTCTCTCTCTCTCTCTCTCTCTCTCTCTCTCTGTTATACTGCCTGTATGTTAACGATATTGCCAATGTATTTGTAAAAACCAAATTCCATTTATACGCTGACGACCTCCAATGTTATACATCATTCAAACCTGAGGACTTAGGAAACGCTGTGGATATTGTTAACCGGGAGGCTACCAGTCTCGCCACCTACGCTAAGGGACATAATTTGGCTATTAACTCCCTAAAGACGCAAGTTGTACTAATAGGTAATCACAAATTGCTTAAGAAGTTACCATCTGTACGTCCACCAGTAATTGTCGAAAATATACCTGTACCATACCTAGACTCTGTAAACAACCTTGGCTTGACTATCGATAATACGTTGAACTGGGAAAAGTCCGCAATTGTCACTTGTAATAAAAGCATAGCAGCTCTACATGGTCTAAGAAGACATAAAGATATGCTCCCAATGGAACTCAGAAAGAGACTTGTACAGTGCCTTATATTCCCTATTTTAGACTACGGTAGTGTTGTAACGTTTGGGATGCTGGTTAAATCGGCTGAAAAACTGCAGCGGGTTCAAAATGCATGTGCCAGATTTGTTTTTAATTTACCAAGAGATTGTCACATAACTCAATACTTAACTAAGCTAAAGTGGCTCCCTGTTACTCAACGTAGGAATTTACATAGTTTATGTTTACTTAAAAAAGTGTTAAACCAAAAATGTCCAATTTATTTGTTTGAAAAGCTAACTTTTGTAAATACTATCTCAGAGAGGACTCGCAGGGACGACAGACCTTTGTTATGTATTAAACAACACACCACTGACAAAGAACGAGGCTCATTCTGGATCTCAGGTGCCTTATTATGGAATCAACTGCCGGCCACGGTATTAAGGAGCAATTCTCCTGAGTCGTTTAAACGCAAAGCCTATGTGTACATATTCCAGCACCATTTGCAAATTTAAATAAAATACGTTATGTAAACTTCATGCTACTACCGGTACCAAAACTATTGCTACTGAACTGTAAAAACTTAATTTAGATATTGTATGATGTACAAAATAAGACTTATAGTCTTAAGTACTTTTTTTCCAATAAAATATCAAAATATCAAATATCTCTCTCTCTTTTTCCCCCCTCTCCCTCCCCCCTCTCCCTCTCTCATCCAATCCAACGAATTCCTCTACCTGCGTGTTTCACGTGCGGCACGTGGCGGTGTCCGTGCGTCAGCCGTCCTACGCGATTAACGCCACAAGGCAGTCACACTGCTGAGCCTCGGCCCGTAGCCGCCTTTCTCTCGCTGTCCATGAATTTTGCGGTGAAAATGCTTGGCTTTTGTTATCTTGATTACCTACTGCCGACCCGGCCCGCCCCGGGCCACGCGCGTTTTCAAACTTTCCTGAGCGCGCCGGCACAGGCGGCACAGCCCGGCTCAGCAGTAACTGCCCACGCGGCGGCCGCGGCGTTACGGCGGACTGTCTGGAGGCAGTATAAAGGCAAAGAGCCGATCTGCGCCGCATTTGCATCCTACATTTTGAACTGTTGGCCCGGTTACGAGAATGTTGCGGTCGCGGCCAGCGGCCCGTTACCACTTTGATGTGAAAAAATTTTCCACCGTCGAGCGAGTTTCGTGCTGTCATTTATTATTATTATTATTATTATTATTATTATTATTATTATTATTATTATTATTATTATCATCATCATCTTTTACGCAGCATGCCTGTTGACGAATCGGAGTCTTAAACACGTTCGTTGCTGCACTGGTTTCTACTGAGGCGAATCATTCTGATCGCTTCAGAGAAACTACCGAATTAGCTCCGGCGACTCATAAATTGAAGAGCAAGCTGGGGAGAGTGAGAGAGAGGTAGATAGACAGAGAAGGGTCGACTCACCCGCTCCCTTCTCACTTTGTTCCCACAGGGTTCCTAGCCCGCCCTTCGCTCCGCCGCCAAGTCGGTGGTTGTTTGACTCCGGAAGTTGCAAACTAACTACCAACATCGCGTCTCACCTTCCGATAATTCATTGTCTTGGCGTCTTTGCAGTAATTTTCCTCGGCAAACACCCTAACTTAATTTATAAGCCTGTTTCCTTTTTTAAAATCTTACGTTTTTTATACGTTTTGTGGTGAGTTCATGTTTACATGCTGCGACTGTAAAGTACTGGGGATCCATGATTTCGCGATAGAATACTGACAGGCGTCATACAGTATACGAGACTTTTTATAATTTCTTGTCTGCACATGGTTGGGACAGGTAGGTAGAATGTGGGATGAATTCCAAGTCACCACGTGCCTGTGTCGGCACGTGTAGGCCTCCCTTCCCCCATGCTCAGGGCGGCCGGGCCGGGCCGAGCCGCTCCCTTCGCCACGGCCGCCGAGTTCTGCATGCATATGCATCATGATGACAGCACGATGAAATTCCGCACTCTGATTGAATTAACCGTCGAGACAAACACCGGAATAAGAACGTTCTGAATTCAAGGCGCTGCCGTCGGAGAAGTTGGGGTGACATTGAGGGTAGAAGCGTGTGTGATATTTCTCGTGCTCGGTTCTCCATCCTGAGCTTGAGCCAGCCAATCGAATAGCTCGCTCGTGCGCCCGTTCCAGCCCGGCCCCCTCAGTGACACGGTGTACCTGGCGCCACCGCGCGCCGAGGCTGAGACAATTTCCTCGCAATCAGTCTGACAGGCGAGTGGTCGATGCCTGACAGCTAAAGAAAAAAAAACATGGTGTATCGAACCGTTTTCTCTGGTTTTCAGCTTTTGCGATTTAGTTTTTTCCCATAATAGCAGTGGAATACCCGTCAGCCCCGGCTTCTTTTATCTGGAGTGGAAAATGTGGTCCCAAGCCTGATCCTCTGGCCTTATGCTGTTGCGAGTTCTGACTGCTGCTGCTGCTAGTCAACTAGCTGCCTGTAGGTCCCAGACGGGTGATGCCTTGGGGTTCGCCATATCGTCAACGACGGGTCTCAGAGGCACACCTCAATCCTTCCTTCGTTTCCTCCTTGTTCATCTTCCTTTTTTCCTTCTTCTTCTTCTTCTTCTTCTTCTTCTTCTTCGTCTTCTTCTTCTTCTTCTTCTTCTTCTTCTTCTTCTTCTTCTTCTTGTACCCAGTCCTCTCGGTCTCCCACCCCTCTCCCCATCTCTTCTTAACGTTCTGTGGTGAACCTTTGTCTCAAACATTCACACGTGCAGCCGCCTAAGGCTTCCTCCAGCTGCTTGCTCTATAACGTAGTGACCCGTGCTAAACGTACGGAATGGAGATGGAAGGGCAGAAAGTTCGGCGAATTGTTCACGAACGTGGGAGAAGAGTATGAGCGGCAGAGGGGAAAGGAGGGATGGGAAAGCCCCCCCCTCCCCCCAGCCAGAAATAGACCCTCAAAATAGATTTTTCATGCTCGAAATTTTTAATCGAATCGATGGCTTTTTTGTCCTTAAAATCAACGGCGAATAGACGTCGAAAGACATTGTTTCGACACTTCAACAGTGATTCAAGGGCAATTTCACTGTAAATGCCAGAGCGAGGATTCTCGCCCTCAGGAGAGCGAGAAATTTTCTCTCACTCGTGGAGAGCGAGGTTTTTGTTTCCTCGCTCGATTAGAGCTATAGTCTCAAAAATCTCGCCCTAGTTGAGTGAGGGTTGGGAAACCTCTCCCTTTTTGAGTGAGGATTCATATCCTTTACCTCAGTTATTAATGTGAGTGATGTCACGGATTCTTTCTCATTAAGAGCGAGGTTCCCGAACTCTCACTTAAACGGGGCAAGAGAAAAAAAATCTCGATCTTTTTAGATGAGACATCTCTCACTCTTGTATTTGCAATGTTAAAGGACAAAAATCCATTGATTCGATGAAAAATTTCGAGATCCAACGAAGTCCGAGGGTTTATTTCTGGCTGGGGTAGTGAATGGGAAATGCCCTGTGCGTAGCCGTCTTGTATTCCAAGTATTACTGGTAATGGTCTCTGCTGGTTCACGTGATTGCCGCAGGCCTCAGGCCTTTTGGGTCGCGCATCGACACTGACCCGACGGGCCGTCACGACGAGCTCATGTCTCAGCGAGCGGGGCCTCAGGAGCCAGGAGCCAGTTTTAGATGACCTCTAGTCGCTTCTGGTGCATTTGTCTTTCGAGAGTATCGCGATTAGTGGACCCAGAGGAATAGTCTACAGGCGTAGGGAATCCGTGGGGAGAGAGACTCTGGCGACAAGGTCAGCGCGGCGGGGTGGCTCCAGACCAGGCTGCTGAGGGAGGCACCGGGCCCGGGCCGGGCGGTAGAATCCAAATCATACATCGGGTTGGGCGGGAGCCAGCTGCCGGCGGCGCTACGCCGCTACGCGCTACAGCCCCGCTAAACTGAAACAACTTTCCGTCACGCCTGAGTTAGTTCCAAATCGCACCGCAGCCAGAGTGGTGCTTAGTGAGCTCGCGCCTTCCCCCTTCCACATACGCCTTTGTGCTGCTTGTCGGTTGGTGGGAAATAGCAGTAGGCTCTCTAAAACTTTGGCAAAAATTTTGTCCAAACACCTGGGGAACTTTCGAATACAGGACCTAGAGGGAGCATAATATAGCTAAAATTAATCGAAAAGTTTTTCTCCATTTTATTTGTATAAATAATTAGGTTGTACGGGGGACATGTCACAAAATACTATATACACTACCACACAACACGCTACAGACACTCCTCCCGCTCCCGTTATGTCGTCCGTTCCGTTATACAGTGTTTCCGATATTTTCCCAAAATATTAAAACTTGATGCGGGTCCTTGGCTCACTTCATTACCATCCTCTCCTCTCCTGCGGCGGCACGGAGGCGCCGGGTCACGGGGCCCCAGGCGGGGCCCCAGGCGGGGCGGCGGGGGCACAGAATGGGGTCAGGCCCGCTATCGTTACCGGCTTATTAAAATCCCCACGCCAACTTCACTTTATTTTGGCGGGAGCGCTGGCTACACTTAACCGCACGGCAGGTGGGAGAGGGGGAGAGAGAGAGAGAGAGAGAGAGAGAGAGAGAGAGAGAGAGAGAGAGAGAGAGAGAGAGAATGCGAGTGAGAAAAAGAGCGGTGGAGAAAGAGAAAGGACGTGAGGGGGGGAAAAGAAATAGGACGAGAGAAATAGCGTAGCTAGGGGGAAAAGGGTGTGCGTGGGTCTGCGGCAGGGGCTCAATATCGTAATGACAAGACTGGAATGGAAACACATTCCTACGCCTTCGTGACGGACTGGGCGTGCATATTGATAAAAAAAAAGACGTATACCACTGCTGCGGCCCGCCTGACTGGTCGGCCGGCACTCCGCGACCAGCGCGGCGTGGCGGTATATCTCTCGTGTAAATAATCACCGCCTTCTGGTCGGGCAATTGCCTCAATTTGTCGACCTGCGACAGCGGCGTGTTGTGATACGGGCTCCGCTCTAAGTGGCGGAGTGTACCCTCATGGTGACAGACTTTGGGGCCGAGAAATTGGCAGCGAGGGGGGAGGTAGGGCGCAGCTAGGCGTGGCGGTGGCGGACGGGGAGGAAATTGGAGCGGCGCGGGGAGCGAGAGAGCGAGAGGGAGGCAGGGGCGTGTCTGTCGCTCTCTCTCTCTCTCTCTCTCTCTCTCTCTCTCTCTCTCTCTCTCTCTCTCTCTCTCTCTCTCTCTCTCTCTCGCAGCCCCGTCGCCGCTCGACTCCATACCCTCCGGAATAATCTCGTCGCGGGAGGGAGAGAGAGAGAGAGAGAGAGAGAGAGAGAGAGAGAGAGAGAGAGAGAGAGAGAGAGAGAGAGAGAGAGAGAGAGAGAGAGAGAGAGAGAGAGAGCGCTTCAGGGTTCAGATGCCGCGAGGTTCACGATAAGTGAGCTTTTTTTTCTCAGCCCTTTCTTTAGCTTTTTTTCTTACCCCATTTTCTTCTCTGTGATTATCGGCATGAACCTCTGGGCCCGGGGAGGAACGCGCGGGGGCGGACGAGGGGTGAGCGAGGGACGGGAATGTTTGGAAATAGCGGGGGGTGGGAGGGGGGATCGAATTGAGGTGACTGGGCCGCACAATATGCAGTGTGCGTATGTGCGCCTCCATACGTGCGAGCTAACGTCTGCTTTGTCTCGCCGCGCAGTTTCTCTGCCTTTCTCTCTCTCTCTTCCGCATTCTCTCTCTCCTCCTCCTTGTCTTTCTCCATCTCTCTCTTTCTCTCCAATGTTTTTCTCGTACCACTTTTCCGTCTAGACGGGAGCATACATAACACTACACTATGTAAACCGCACTCTGCTCTATCAACATCCCCTTGCATCGATTTTCCTCCCCCTTGTGGCTTTCTTTCGACGTGGCTGCCTCAATTCTCTTCCCCAA
The DNA here is from genome assembly GCA_029379305.1 of Frankliniella fusca. Taxonomy (NCBI): domain Eukaryota; kingdom Metazoa; phylum Arthropoda; class Insecta; order Thysanoptera; family Thripidae; genus Frankliniella; species Frankliniella fusca. Next base: position 1,041,236 of record JAHWGI010000101.1, read on the forward strand.
TCCCTAAATTACCGAAGAAATTCATTCATGGGCCACATCGTATAACTAATTTTGCGATTTTGCTTCAGGGAAAGGGAGGGGAGCGTTGGGAAACCAGCAGCAGACTAGACGGGAGGGAGAGAGAACGAAAAATGTGGATAGACAAAGGCTGCGGTGCGTGGCGAAAGAAAAGGACGTGCGCGTGAGGGAAAAGAAAGGGAAGACTGAATGAACTGCGGGGCTCATCTTTATCGAGTTGACAGCGGGGACAAGAGCAGCGCACCGCAGCCGTCTGGTGCAGAGGAACGCCCTCCGTCCTCGTCGCAACTACTGCGGCCCCCTGTTGGAAATGGCAGGGCCCCGTGAGTGCGACAAGGTCGGATGCGCGAGAGCGATGTTCGGAATCAGACGGCAGTGCCATGGGATCAGCGCCAGGCGGGGGCGGGGGCGGGTTCGTCGGCCCCGGCTCGGCTCGGCGCGGCAGTGTGTCGGGGCCGGGGCCGCGATCTCCGCAGCCGATGCACCCGTGATAGAGTCGCCGCGTTATGTATTCCAGGCTTTCTGCGGGGGAGTACCTCGACAGATAGAGAGAGAAAGAGACAGATAATAAAAAATAAAAACACTGTAAGACCCTAACGCAGACGGTTTGCGTGCGCTCTGCACCGCATTATTTTTCGTGTTCGGCACCGCGTCACGGTTCATGGACTTTACTTTTGTTTGCAGGCTTTGTTGGGTATCGAACGTCCCAAAATTCTTTGCAAAGTTACGGCGGTAACAGACCGTAACCAATAATATTTACGGTCCGGACCAGCCAGTAAATTCACGGCTGAAACCGTACACATTCACCTCTGATTTTTCTCTCGTTGAAGAGGGACAGAGATAATATTTTTTTTATTTTTTTAATGACGTAAAATAATTGTCGCGTCTTCAAATTACGTCACCGCGTTGCTTTGCTCTAGAGGTTGATTTATTTAGTAATTGGTGATAAGAGATGGGCCCATACAGCGAACTTGATAAGCCGTCTTGGAATGCGAGGCCACCGCGCGGCCGCCTCAATATCAACCGCTTCAGCCGCACATACGTGTCCCGTGTCGTGCGGCGCCGACGTTTCGAACGAACGCGACGGCGCATTGCGTACAGACCCCTTCATTATTTTGATTGCCCCCTTCCCTCGCCCTCCCTACTGTATACCCCTGTCTGTGTGTCACCACCGCGACCCCTTCCCCTTTCCCACCCCTCTCTCTAGCCACTACCATCACACATACAACCCCCCTCCCCCCCACAACCCCACCCCTTCGACTGCCTGCTACCTTAAATAGTGCCACATTACCACCGTCGCCCCGCCCCGCCCCGCCCCTCCTCTACTGCAACATACAGGCCCATGGGCCGCATTGCCTGTTCCCTCTCCCCCTCCCTGCCGCCGCCATCGTGCACCCCGCTGAGTTGGGAAAGGGGGGGGGGGATCGAGGCCGGTCTGGTCGAGCGGGTCTGTCCCGGATGGCCGAGTCTCCGCAGTGATTCGCACCCTGCGGTTTCAGTAGTAGAGCGGCCTGTGAAATGCGCCAGCTAAACGTCGACGTTTTTGCCGGGGTGAATCGGAGAGAGAAAACAAATGGGGAGGAGGTAAAAGCAAGCAGCAGACATTTTCGTTGTTATCGTGTAACGAATTAGAAGTGTTCCCGACCCAATCCCATCTGCCGCGGTGCTGGAGCCGCCCCTGCAGACCCGGACCCCGCGCACGGTCGTCCGGAAACAATAATGACGTGCCCTTACCGGCGCATACACATCTCGCCGGGCGGTAAATCAGCTGGGCGTCACCACGGCGTCAGCGCGTCGACCTGCTGGTCGGGCCTCAAAAGCGTAGGCTCCGCGAGGGGCCGTCCGAAAATCAGGGCTGCGCTGCGGGAGAGGCCGAGGTTGCTGCGAGTAAATCACTTGTAAATGGCTCACCGGAGCCGGGCGCGAGGTCGTCGTGATTTACATAGGCTTATACTTCCACCCACCCCCGAGAGAAGACACTTTTCATGAGGTCACGTCGGCACGTAGTTTGTGTACGATCCTTTATACCTGACGTAAGTTTATTCCCGACCAGCGGCAGGGCGGCAGGCCGGCAGGGCTCCTGGATTCGGCTTTAACTTCTTTTCCGTTGCCGCCTGCCGCCGGCTGCCGCAGGCTGCCGCAGGCTCCAGTCACGTGCCGGCGCCAACTTTTCGCAAATCCGGCAACACCTTTCCCCCGCGCTCGCGCGCTCGCTCCCCGTACGCGGCGCGCGCTTCGGAACCGGTCAATCCTTCCATCTCTCTCCCCTTCTCAACAAGTTGAGATTGCGAACGCACTCCAACACATCACGTCGCGCCCTCGAGAAAAAGTTTGGCCGGCACATCATAACGAATGCTATTCAATTTACTTTCGCACCTCCTATCTGTCCCTCTCCCCCCTCCCCCCTCCGCCTCTTTCACTCAGCCGGCCTCCCCTTGCGCGCCACTCATCGTCAGCAGGAACTGCAGTAGCAGTCGCCCCAGGGCGGAGGGGCGGCCCTGGTCAGAGTATCAGTAAGCTGATATCAGCATTTGATATCAGTTTTTGATATCATTCTGATAATTGGGACAAATCAGTAAAGTGATATCATAATGATATCACAAAAATGGTCTATTCTATGTAGTGCTTAATGCTGAATATCAGCTTTTAGTAAAGCCAAAGTCATCAATGTTTAGAATGTCAGTTAATTTTGTTTTCAACTATATACACTAAGGAATCCAACTCAATGTCACGTTTTTAGGGTGCAATAAGGGTGTCAAAATCGAGGCGGAGCCAAATCCACTGTCCGTTTTCCCCTAACTTTAGCCGTTGTCAAGTTGGCATGAAAAAAGTCTTCGATTTTAAAAATATTAAAATGGCCCTACTAAAGTTGGGCGTGGATGCCATAAACCAAATTTGAGCAAAAAATATCTAAAACCGCGGATTTTGCAGCGTGCTGAATTTGAATGTGCTTATTGTGATATCAGCTAACTCAAATCAGTAAAGTGACAAATATGTCAGGAACGTGATCTTTTCTAATTCTTAAGTGACTTTAATGTCAGCGAAGTGAGGCTCTCTATCGCTAAACTGATATCTGTGTGCTTGATGTGACATCCTAATGTCAGCTTTGACAAAAGGTATCGGCAATCTGACATCAGATAAGCAGCTGATATCACTCAACTATTATCAAAATCATAATACCGATATCAAAATCACGTTAATGATGTAAGTAAATTTCCAGATATCAGAAAGCTGATTTTGATATCAGCTTTGTGACACTCTGACCAGGGGGGAGCTCATGCCGAATCTGCACGCGAATCTGCATTCAATGTACTCATGTTCTGGGTAGGGGATGGGATGGACTTGGGCTGAATAGGGTCTGGAGCGGGGCGGGGGGGGGGGGCAGCGCGAGGCGGCACGGGGCGGCGCGAGGCGGTGGAGGGAGGGGGCGCGGATGCGGCGGGGCATTATCGGTGTTTCATTGTTTGTTTCGAGCTATGGACCCCATTGTGCCGCGGGCTGCAGGGCTGCAGGCCGCCTGGCTGTACACCCTGCGGCCGGACCCACTCTGTCCTAGGTCTGGAGGCTGGAGGACAGCAGGTGGTTCCAGTCGTCTCATCACGGGACTCACTGTGAAAAATTGTGGTACACGGTACCGGGTGTTTCTTTGAATGCGAGACAGTGTTGCTGGTTTGCCTACCCCAGTCGTCCGTAAGGCGCCCTGAAGCCCTGGCGCGTATGCAATCCCGCAACACTGTGACGCAATCAAAGAAACACCCGGTACATGGCCATGTATGCTGTAAATAGTGTGTACATGACCATGTACACATTATTGACTGAATACCTTGGCACGTACACTTGTAATTCCCTTGTGATTTTTCGTGTGTACATGTCAAGGTATATTCAGTAAATAATCTGTACAAAGACATGTACACACTATTTACTGCATCTGCATACATGTACACATTATTTGCTGAATATTTCTATGTACGCAGTAAATAATGCATACTTGGACACATTTGATTTTCCAGAGCGAATGTTAAATTACAAAATATATCGTACATGTACGAACATTTTTTTTACACTGCCTTGAGAAAGATAACAAAGCGCGGGTTGAATTAAACTGTGATCTCACTCGCAAAAAAAAAAAAAAAAAAAAAAAAAAAAAAAAATACCTAATTGATCGCGCAGCTGAAATTAGATGTGAAAAATTAGCACCCACTGCTAGAAACTTAAAACTGAGGGAAAATAAACAGCAGGTTAGCTAGAAAAGAAGCACCGCAGCTTAAAAATTAGTTGTGTCTGTACAGCTAAAAAAAATTAGTGCCTCTGCTAATTTTTTTGGCTCAGACGCGAATTATTTCTTCCGTGCATGCCGTCCCTTTGCGATGCGCGTGAAACATAGGGCATTGTGATAAAATCGTATCTAACAGTGTCTTTTTTCTCTCTCGTAATTTTGACGCTTGTTGTTGCCTCTGTGAGCGAGCGAATGCATAGGGGCTAGGTGCGGTCCGACGTACACACACTCGCATTCTGTACCGACTCTCCTTTGGCGTCGAGGTTGTGTTCCGAGCAGCCGGCGCACACGCCGCTGAAGAGGGGAGGGGCGGGCGTGCTCTTCCACGCACACGACGCACTTCCACACACGTGTCTGTGGCACACCAGCGCTGACACATGCTCCGACAAACAGTCGCCGCTCCGCGCGCGCTTACAGGCCGCCGGGGCGGGGTGGGGCGGGGCGGGGCGGGGCGGGGCGGGGCGGGGCGGGGCGGGGCGGGGCGGGGCGGGGCGGGGCGGGGCGGGGCGCTGCTCGAGGCACGTCGCCACGCTCTGGCCGCATCAGCTGGACGCGCAGGGCCCGCAGGGCACCCCGGCAGCACACGCTCTCACGCTCCTCGCTCGGGCGCGCAGTGTACCAGCAGCGGGGGAACACACACGGAGTAATGAGACCGCTGTTTAAATAATGGCAAGCGGCTTCGCCCGGCCAATTAAGCCACACAATTAGCTGGCGACGGCAGCGGCAGGGCAAAGTTCTTTGACTGTAACCTTGGCATGTGATGGCAGCACTTCTGTGGCGTAGCGTAAGCGTAGGTGTCGGGGAACGAGAGAAAGAATGGGCTAGATTATAATAAGGGACATGAGGAGCGTGCGAGCGAGCGAGACAGTGTGTGTGTGTGAGAGAGAGAGAGAGAGAGAGAGAGAGAGAGAGAGAGAGAGAGAGAAGGAAAGTAAAATATGAATATGAGCTGGCGTGCATGACGCACTCACTTCGCGGGAGACCGACAGTACAACACCAACTCTTGTTCCAAACTTGGTCGTCCCAACCTCCAGCCCCAGTCTGCTCCAGAGACGCTCGCGTTGTTCTTTTCACCTGCGAAGGGGTTGGGGCTGTGAAGGTGAAAAAGCCGACCTCGCCTGGCCTGACCTCTTCCTCCCCCTGCTCCTGCTCCTGCTCCTCCCCCTCCCGCTTCCCCAACTCGTACCACGACCGCCAGCTGCGAAGATTGAAATTTACCGAGTCGGATGTCGAGATAGTTGTAAGACGCCAACCGCACAAGAAAGGGCACGGGTGGAAGGGAAATCAAGGAGCCAAGAAGCCCCATTCCCCACCCCGACCCCCCGTCCCTTCGCCCAGCTTCTTCCTTACTCTACAGAGAAGAGAAGTAGAGCGGTGCCATGGCGGCTGGGAGTCGCGGGTGCGGCGCGTCAAGCGACACGAATTCAATCGAACTTTCGGGACCTGTTTACTCATTCCTCCATACTGAGGGAAAAGTTGTGCGGCGGCGTCATGCTTATGGGAATTACGAGAAAAGAAAAACGAACGAGCGAACGAGAGAGAGAGAGAGAGAGAGAGAGAGAGAGAGAGAGAGAGAGAGAGAGGGGGGGGGAGGGGGTTCTTATTTATCGATGTGTTTGGCCTATTATTTATATTTTCAAGCAAGCCGGAATTGCGGACTTTCTCGCGGTAATATAGTTCTGCATCATAGCTCACTCCACTCATCCCCCACGTGCCGCTCTGCTTGCAGGAGGGATGTGATGGCCGGCCCCGAGGCGCGTGACGGGCCCCAGGGCCCCCAGGGCCGCGGTGGACGGCCGTGGTGTAAGTCGCGCCTCTCCAAGCCCCGGCGGACGCTCAACGCCATCCTCAGGACGTCGCGGCGGCTCGGCGTCGGCGTCGAGGACCTCGGGCGCCTCCGCGGGGCGCAGGCGCTGCTCCAGGATGCGGCGGCCGGCGCCGCCACTGGCCGCGGTCGCCGTCGGAGCGTGAGGAAGGCGCACGACCCGGACTTCCTGGCCGCCGGCATCCTCTTTGCGCTCATGATCGCCGTGCTGGCCGGGGTCATGGCCGCCATGCTGGTCTCGGAGCGCGCCGCCGACCTCCCCGCCAACAAATCGGTGAGTGCCGCGAGACCCACCGGGCCAAGTCGACTGGCAAACAAGGGTCCACTCCCGGCCCGGCCCGGCCCGGCCCACCCGACCTGTTGGTGGGGACCGCTCCGCACACAGCCAGGGGAAAAAAGTCTTCTCCCTGAGGATAAATATTCAATCAATTTCCTGCTCCAGTTGGTTAGAATAAGGGAACTGGCTGTGGGGGGAGAATTGATAACGTTTGGAATTGCTGTCCTTTATCCAATCCTTAGTCCAATGAAGGTCATAATTGATTTTTTTTAATACTCTCACACACGTCGTGAAAAAAAGTAAATTGGGGTGAAGTAGCAAAAATTTGTGCCGGAGCGAAATATTGCGGGACATGTGTCCAACAAACCGCAAGAAACGCTAAAGTAAAACGCATTCGCCGTTTCCCGTTTGTGCGCACCACTGCCACTGCCGGTCCCCTCATGGCTCTGGTACGTACTGTGTGCGCTTGTCCACGTCGAAGGCTGGTGTTCCCCCGGGCCGCGCTCTGGGCAGCCATGGTGGCAAAGTAAACATAAACACAGTCCGCGCCTGGCCAGGCCGGCTCCCTGGCGCTGGCGGTGCTGGTAGTTGCATCCCCTCCGCCACCAGGGCGCGCCACCGGCGCCACCGGCGCCACCGGCGCCACCGGCGCCACCGGCTCCTGCTGCTGAGCTGGTGTTTGCACCTGTCAACAAGCAGCGTTTGTGATTGGCTGCCGGACTCGTCCGTCCACCGAGCACGGGCGAAGAGGAGAGGGTTCGAAGACAAACCAATTTAAAATTCAGACTGCACGAAGTCCTTTCGTCTGTTGTTCTTTGTCGGGAGAGTTCGAGGAGGGAGAGGAAGGGTGTTGTTCTTTCCAGCTCCCGCACCCTCTCAAATCATCGTCTTAAATCAAAGTGCGAAAAATGGTTCTCTTGCTGCTTTTTTTTTCTTTTTTAAAGAAAAATTGCAGAAGAATCTCCAATTTTACTAGGACTAAGAACAATAAAGCAATCTCTCCGCACTAGATTGAGCTCCCTGCTGTCTGAGCGCTTGATGCCAAAGTTGTTGAGGGGGCCACTTTGGAAACCGGACTTCAGTCTCGCCGCTGAAAATTACGTCCCTCTTTCGGGCCACCCACTCGCACTGTCCCCAAAGTCACTGCCAGCGACGTTGATATGAAGACCTCACAAGTTCGTCGGCCATCTTGGAGCCCAGCGTGCCGACCATTCCACGCTTCTCCATTATCACCTTACGTCTCACTCCCTCCCACTGTGCTACGCTCCTCTCGCTTCCTCCCCCTCCCTCACGTCTAGCCTCCTTCTCTTAGCTTTGTTGGGCGGCAGGGGGTCCAGGCGGTTGCTAGCCGAATCACTTTAGGTTATTTATTACGAGAAAAGAATTCGTAAAGACGATGCGCTAAAGTTTCTTAATTTAGGGCATTTGTTCCCTGCAGGCATCCGTGCATCACATCAAACTCCCCCATCCACCCACTCTCTGCCTCGCTCCGCTCCCATCTTCCCCTCCTCTTCCGCTTCTTCATTTTTAAGTTTTGCCTCGCTGGGATAGAGAGTAATCAGTCCCTTAATGTCCTTCAAAGGCGGGAAAAGTTTTGAAAAATCAACTGAAACGACACATGATGAATTGATCGACGTTAATAATTCACTGCCATTAGGGACTGTCTCGAAAAAAGGGAGCGAAGACCCATGCACTGAATGCAAGTAACCCTATGAATTATCATTATTTCCTTTTTTCTGCGATGTGCGTTTATGTTTTATTTAGTTGTAAGCACAGCGGGAAAAAGCACGGCAGCTTTTTTTTCCCGCCCTACTCGTTCCACCCGGACGACACGTGCTCCTCCGACACCGCCGCGCCGCGCCACGCCGCGCCACGCCGCGCCACGCCACACGACTCCGCTCTCGTCATTCTCCGACAAGAACAGAAAAGTCAGGAAGCGTCTTGGCCTTCCCTCTCCCAGCGGGCCAGCGCAGCGTGGCGGGGCGGGGGCGGGCGGAGAGGGGAAAAGTTTTGGCGGTGTAGTACGTGCTCAAGATGGACGACAAGGTCGAAAAGAAGAGATTGCTAAGTTTCGCGCGCAGCGGCCCTGTCCAAACCCGCACACCCGCGCGCCCCGCCCCGCCCCGCCCCGCCCCGCCCCGCGGCCGGTGTGGCGACGGCGGCGGCAAGCAGGGGTGAGTGAGAGGGAGGAGGAAGGCTATATAGGTAGGGCCGGGCCGGGCCGTGGGTGTGAAAAGGAAGGAGGCAGCGTAAATTTTCCAGCTGTTGATGAATCTTTGAGGCCCTCGCTGATGCGTTGCTGCCCCCTGCCGCCCACCGCTGTTTTTCCCCCTCTCTTCTCGGCCACCTCTCCCTTGCTCGCTTCACCCTCATTTCCTCCTCCTCCTCCTCCTCCTCCTCCTCCTCCTCCTCCTCCTCCGCCTCCTCCTCCCTCCTCCTCCTCCTCCTCCTCCTCCTCCTCCTCCTCAGTGGAAGCCGGTTGGATTTTCAAGGTGTGCTTCACGCGCTCTCCGCTGCTCCAGCCAGCCCCGAATCCCGCCACGCTGTTCCTGCCACTCGCCCCATGGACGCGAAGCAAAACGTTCGCCCGCATGAAATTCTTTTAATTCTAGGAGAAAGGGAACTTAGCAGGGTAACTTGTCGGCCGCTCCGCCTTTGTTTCGCACCGAGGGGCTGAACTGGCTTCTGGGTCCGGCCTTCGTCGTATTTATTGCAGTCCGACCGGGACGGGAGGGGAGAGGCCGGAGGGGTGGGAGAGAGAGAGAGAGAGAGAGAGAGAGAGAGAGAGAGAGAGAGAGAGAGAGAGGGGGGGGGGGGAAAGGGGAGAGCGAGGGTGCAAACTCACACCGGAACGCCGCAAGCAACAGCCCCAGCCAGCGGAGCCAGCGCAGCGAGCGCATCCAAGCGCTAGCTGGGGAGGGGGAGGCGTCTCGTGTCTGATGTGAAAGTGTCGTCTGCACGGGGCGTCGCGCTTCCATCCATTTCAACCGAGGATGTTTTAGTGAGGATTTGAGGCTTCGGTTCAGCTCACTCTAACTTCTTTGATGTACTATTAATTAACGTAGCCAAGTCAGTCTGGGCGCATGCATAACTTACTTACAAAACACCCATGTTCTTACGTACATAATTTTGCATAATTATTTACGAATTAGTCCACAAAAATGTAAGAAATTTTTCGAAATCTATGCATGTGTATAGGCTATAGTAAGCTGTGTACAAAATAGTGAATGAAATTTCCTTCTGTGTGCCTTATCCGTTAATGCCTTAGCCGGATGTTAGCCGCCTGTGTGTCCCGTGCGAGTGCATGACCACGTGTCCAGCACCCCTTCCGCCTCATCCCTCTCAGCGCGCTGGGCTGCCGTGTGCTTGCGTGTTCGGGACGAACTGAAAACCGAACAAAAAAATAGAAAGGGGAGAGAAAGGAGATTGCCAAGTTTGTCGGGGAACGCGGAGGGGGAGCTGCTTGGGAAGGGAGGGGACCGGAATTTTGGCGAGAAGCCTTATTTGGGGAGCGTGAAGGTTGTGTGTGTGCGCAAGGGGTGGGGTGAAGATGTAGCGGTAGAAGAGGGTACATAAAATAAGAGAGGCAGGAGATAGGAACTGTCTAATGAAACTTAATCAGTTGCCACATTAGTAAAACACATCCGCTGGCAAACTATAACTTAGGCTTGAAAAAGTAAACGTTCACATGCTTCGTATTGTGAAGCTGAAGTGGCCTGAGGCTTCGAGCGAGGCGATCAGCCCCTTATTGTGTCGCGTGTCAGCCGTTGTTGTTTGCTGCAAGCCTGGTCTCTGTGACTCTCGATGAATGCTGCGCTCGTGAAAGTGACGGTAGAGGAAACAAAACAAACCCCCCCCCCTCCCCGCCGTGCCTCTGCCTCCAGGCCACCTCACCTGCACGTCTCGCCGGCCTGCCCCGCCCCACCCCGCCCCTCCGGGTGAAATAGTCCCATCAGTGGTTGGCAAATGGCGGCCTATGGACCGCAGCACTGGAAAGTAGTCTGCCATATGGATACAACGGCCTCCCCAAGAGTCAATGAGAGGCTAAGAGAGGGAGAGCAGGGATATTAAGGGACCTACTGCAGGAGGGGAAAAAAAGGGGGAGGGGGCAATGAAGCCAGTGCCCTCAGTTCAGTGAAGCTGTGTGTGCTAAAGCGCAGCTGGGGTGGGGTTGAGGGAGCGACAGAGCGGTCTGCAGAAGGTGCAAATGTGCCAAACACTCATAATGTAAGCATTATAGCTGCACGGACTATCTCTTACTCCGGTGGATGCCGTGGCTTATCTTCGAAAGTCAAACGACAAAATGACAGTTCTAATTTTGCTTCAAAACTACAAATGACGCTAATTATATTCAATATCCCTTCTTTCAGGAGTTGACGACCCCTCGTTCCCAACGGAAATGTTTGTAATTCACATGTTTTGCTTTTCTAGCTGCGTTCACTTCGACTGACCGCTCAAATGCGTACGTGGGAGAGCGTAGGGAGGAAATGCCCGTTCTGCTCTGTGCCCAGGCGGGCTTGGGCGGGGCAGGGCGGGGCAGGGCGGGGCAGGGCGGGGCGGGGCAGGGCGGGGCAGGGCGGGGCAGGGCGGGGCAGCAGGGCAGCCCCAGGGGGCGAGTTAACTTGAGTCAAGTCGCGCGCGTTCGGCCCCCGAGTGTGTTGTGCGTCCCAGTCGCTCTCCCGTAATGAATGAGAGAGAGAGAGAGAGCGAGCGAGAGAGAGAGAGAGAGAGAGAGAGAGAAAGAGAGAGAGACAGAGACAGAGAGAGAGAGAGAGAGAGAGAGAGAGAGAGAGAGAGAGAGAGAGAGAGAGAGAGAGAGAGAGAGAGAGAGAGAGAGGCTAGGTTTGGGGCTGGAGAAGGTGAAGAGAGACAGAGAGAACGAGAGAGAGAGAGAGAGAAAATACACTTACTCTGTGCCGCCCGAGAGCGGTACATGGAAAGTTGCCGACGAGTTATGTGCTTGCGCTAAAAGGGTCCCGGGCGCGCTGCTGAGTGCCCCCGTGGCCCTGGGTGTGTGGTGGCCCCGGGGGCCTGGACCGGCCCGCCCCGCCCCACCCCGCCCCACCCCGCCCCACCCCGCCCCGCCAAATAGCGGTTACATTGCGGAACATGTGTGTGTTTGTGTGCGCTTTGTGTTAGTGCCGGGCCGTGCCGGCTCTGTAATACGTGTTGTACGCCGGGGGTGAAGGGGGGGGGGGGAGGCTCTTAACGCGCGCGTAATACCTGCTCGCAATCGTGAGACGTGTAATTATTTGTCAGGGTTGGTTTGACGAGAAAAAGAGACTAATCAAATGTTCCTGCAATATTTTCTTCAAAGATTTAATGATTAACCGGCAGTAATTTCACGGGAAATATTGCAAATATAATGTCCCAGAAATCTGCAGAAAAAAACAAGAGAGAATGCGGGATACGAGAAAACGGAAATCACTTCAACATGGTCTTTTCCCATTTTCTTATTTTCTGCATTTTCCTTCATTTCAGCTTTATCGATTATTTTAAGGACCTGCTTGGGGCACATCTAAGATTTTCAGCTGATAAACACAAGGAATATGGTACGCGGTGATTCGTTTCTCGGGATCGAGCAGTGACCCTTTGCCTCGCCTAGCCCGGGATCTACAGTTAGGGTTCATCGCGTCACTGCCTCTGCTCCCCGCGTCGCTCACTGTGCTACTGCCTCTCGTCTGCCTCCCCTTTCTCTCATTTCTCCCCGCCCCGTCCCTTTCTCCATTCAACCTGTTGCTCGCAGAAGGGCCATCGTCCTATCCGAGTAGTAACGTCAGGATTCTCTCTCTTTTCGATTCCGGCCGTAGTATAAATGATTAATCGAAGCAATCTATCGCGGCCGGCCGCTCTCGCCCGCGCGCCGCGCGCGCCCCGACTGCGTTGTGCTGCGGCCCTTTTGACTCGCCCCCAGTCTGGCGTGCCTCCCTCCTCGGCTGTAGCTGTCTGCTGGCTGCGTACGGACCAGCGCCCCGCCCCGCCCCGCCCCGCCCCGCCCCGCCCCGCCCTGACGCACTCCCAGCAGCGCCTGCAGGGGTCGCATCCCTCCCTCCCCTCCTCCCCTGCGGATGCAGCCCCGCCGCAGTGGTCTGGGGGAGACCGGCGACCACCCAGCCGCCTTTAATCCTGAAGAGCGCTCTTCTCGCTTTGTCTCTCTCGCACCTAAACGGCGAAGCCCATGAGTGCGAGAGAGACAGGGCGAGGGAAGCAGGAGGGCGCTCTTCGGGATGAGTCGGCTGTCAACCGAGTTCCGTCCCGCTCTTCTCGCAAACCTTGTGGTGAGCTGAGGATATCTCTGTGAGTTTCGCCTCCTCGCCGAGGTCCACGCCAAGGTCCGTGGTCCGTGGCGTGACGGACAGGTCGCCGCTGGAACAGCTCCGGTACGGTAACCACTTGGCCACCCAGGCCCGGCTACCAGCACGCAAGTGGTAAGAGAGGAGGGAGAGAGAGAGAGAGAGAGAGAGAGAGAGAGAGAGAGAGAGAGAGAGAGAGAGAGAGAGAGAGAGGGGGGGGGGGGGCGTACGTCGAGGGGTGGGTAAAATGGGAGCAGGAAAAGAAAAAACTTTTTAGGCCCATTTGCTATTCTTGTTGGAATGCAAAATACATTATTTGTGCGCCGGGACGAGAGGTGCAACAGCGGTGCGGCGTCGTGAGCTACCCCCTCTCCTCTATTCCTCTCTCCCTCTCTTTCTCTCTTTTCTGTTTCTTCTCTCTTCCTCTTGTTAGGAGCCAGCACCTGCGCGCTTGCTCTCCGGAAACTCGCCCTCCTCCGTTTGCAGAAAGAGTTCTTAGAAGAAGGACCTTCGCCCTTCTTTAACGTCCAAAAGCCACCCGCACCTACTCTCCTCATCCGCCGACTCTGCCTCTTTAATTAGCGTTTTTCTTTTTCATTTTTATTATTCTTTCTCCGAAATCAGTGCGGGGGGCCTTGGGTGTAAGCGGAAAGGGACTATCACCCGTCGCAGGAGCCGCCCTGCTGCTCCCAGACACAGCCTCTGAAAAGAGAATAATTCACCAGGCTTTACTTACAGCTCGAGATAATCACCCGCACCTACTAAACTCAGCTTTCTCTCTCCGTTGTAGGTAAGAAAGCCGGCCGGCTGGGCAGATTGCGGTGAGGACTCCGCTATGAGTTGGGCAGAAAAGTACTGAATTGGAGGTGTATTCAATAGTTAAACATTGAGGTGGGAGAGTCGCTCTCCTCTGCCCTGTTCCAAAGTATAGAAATATTATTTGAATGCATTCAATCGCCATCCAAGCGTGGTAGCTGTGTTACTTAGGCCAACAATTTTGATCGGGCATTAACTGCCGTCTGCCGTAGTTACTCTTCTAGTCGCGGTACAAATTCTAAATTACAGGTCATTCTTATCAGAAAATGCCCCCATCTCTCTCTCTCTCTCTCTCTCTCTCTCTCTCTCTCTCTCTCTCTCTCTCTCTCTCTCTCTCTCTCTCTCTCTCTCTCTCTCCCCCCCCCTATCTTACAGTGTGTCGGAGTGACTGACCGAAGAAAACTTCCTTCAGTATGGGGGGAGGAGATGCCGCCTGGGGGATTAGTCCTACATAATTCATGAGCAATCATAGACGACTTACACGCGCGACGTTTTTCTTATTCCCTCTCTTTTTATCCCTTTCATTCCATCCCCTTTCCTCATGTTCCTTTTCCTATCTGTGCCTCCCGACCCACCCACTCTCCATGGTCATGTTTCTGCATAACTCGCGTTTGCCGTTTCCGATATTTCTATCTTTTTTCGTCATGTCAGAGAATCCTGATTGATTGACTCTGCCGTCGTTGAGTTCGGCATGGAAAAAGGGCCACTTTTTTGTTTTGTTTTGAACATCGCGTGAAGCAAGATTATGAAAACAAAAACAAAGGCAGATGCGCGGGGCGTGTTTTATTAAGAGACACTTTCTGTCTTGTCCCGTCCCGCCCTATGGTCCGCCCCAGCTAACCCCGCCGCACCCCACCCCACCCCACTCCCAGCTCCCGTCCCATCCTCTGTTTACCCAATTGTTCGGTAATATCCTCGCTTCTTCTCGTCGTCCTCCTCCTCGGCTCCGGCTCCCCGCCGAAAGTCTTCCAATAATCTTCTAAACGCAAAGCTACGGCGCGTGGCGCGGCTCGGCGCGGCCGGGCGGGACGAGGGTTGGCCCACCAATCAGGACGTGTGATGATATTTACGCACTCTGTTTGCCCGAGTGGCAGTAGTGGCGAGAGGAAGAGAGGGCCACGGATGGGGAGGGAGGGGAGGGGAGGGGAGGGGAGGGGAGGGGAGGGGAGGGGAGGGGAGGGGAGGGGAGGGGAGGGGAGGGGCTGGCGGAGGAGGCGGAGGCGGGGGCGCCCGCGGGGGTCGGAGGCCGTTGCGGGTGAGGAGAATGGGGCGGCCATCGCTCACTCATGGGCCGGGCCGGAGGAGTCGTCCTGAGCATCGCAAAATAAGCTCCGCGGAGAGCAGAAGGCGGACCCTTCTCTCGCCCAGCTCTCGCGCCTGTGGGAGGATACAGGGGCAGCAGCGCGCAGGGCTCAGTGCCTCCTAAAGGGCATAGGCTGCTGCGGGCTATGGTCGCTCGAGCCCCACAGAGAAGCAGCCCGCACGAGCCCGCAAGGATTTTGAAGTACAAAATTTGCACATAATTTCCAATTAAATTGCATTTCTGTCTTCACTGTAAAAAAACATGTCGTAAATTAACAGGTAATATCTGTTAATTTTGTGAAACGAACTGACTGTGAATTTACTTTTTATTCGTGTTCATTTACAAAAAAAACTCTGTAACTTTACAAAAATATTCCGTAACTTTACAAAAGAATTCCGTAAGTTTACAAATTTTACTTGTTGTGTCGCGATTTTTCTTGTTAATTCACAAAATGTTTCATCAAACTACAGGAAAAATCTGTTAACCGATTTAACAGCGAAACCTGTAATTTTTTTGGTTTTGTTATTTTACAACAAATTTTTACAGTGTTGATAGATCTTAAGAATGGTTTTTCGTATCAAGATATGTCAAGGCAAAAATGCAATTTAATTGGAAATTAGGTACAAATCTTGGACTCAAAAATCTTGCGGGCTCGTGCGGGCTGCGGGCTGCTCTATGTTGCGGCCAGCGACCAGACCAGCCCGCAGCAGCCTGCCCTTATGGAGGCTCTGGCAGGGTTTCGACAGCATCCTGCTTCTTTGGAACCGAACCTGTCCGACCGACACTCACGTCGTAGGATGGCAGTTGAATTTCAAATTGTTCTCTCTCTCTCGTATGCTTTCACGCGCATGCATCTTTCATATTCCCCTTATCCACTTCAAGTCCTTCAGTTCTGGCTCATTGCACACGCGCCCCTTGTCTCTCAGCTGACGATGACGCCAGTACAACGCTGCCGTGTGAGGCTCTAAACAGTATTTAGAATTCAGTTAGGAGATGCGCAAAAAATGAAACGCATGTTCGGGCACGTGCAATCTGTCCCGCAAAGTCTGTATTGTAAGGTGCTTAAAATGATAGCCCAATGTTGTAAACTGGTCGTAAGTAAGCTGGAGAACTTTTTGTTGGCAAGCTTGCAAACCATTTGTTTTTAAAAGAAAAAATTAGTACTTTTCTAGCAATTTAAGAAAACTATTCGTTGATTCACGATTTTGTTTCATACTTATGAGCGATTACGACACAGAGTCGTAAATCTACACGTGGAGTTGTACATTTACGAGGGCAAAGTCTTGACCGTTGAAGAAAACTAAGTTGACCCAAGATTTCAAAGAGTACTCGTAACTATACAGCTCAAAGTCGTAGCTTCCGACATTTATCATGAAATTTTTTCCCGTAAACCTCACGACTGGGGATTCTTAAACAGATTGCAAAGAAATAAATAGTTCTTCGCTGAAAAAACTAAAATCAAACATTCTGCGCAACTTTGCAAAAGACTTAAGTTTGCAATAATTTGACAGTGTGTAGTGTGGCTGCGCGGCCCTGCATGACTTACCGGGTTACGCCACACGGCCTGTGCTGCGCTACCAAAGGCGTTACAATGCTCATCCATCAGCCGGGCTGCGCCGGGCTGCGCCGGGCTGCGCCGGGCTGCCGCCGCTATATACACACCCGTATACATTTCTAGAGCAGGACGGAATGAGCCGGGCGAGCGTGTTGTGTGTTTGACGTCGCTATGAAACAACGCTCAAGGATTTATCGACCATCAAACCGAGATGAGGAGTAGGAGTAGGAGGAGGCGAGCGAACAATAACAGGAAGAAGGAGTTGAGAGAAAGTGGGAGAGAGAGAGAAACTGTAAGAGAGAGAAGGGGGAAGAGAGAACAGGACGGGCTAGCAAAGGCCTAGCGCAGGCGCAAGGCGTCGCAGATGCGTGAATGAGAGAACAACGAAGCGCCTCCCTCCTCCGTGTGTGTCAGAGTTCACCCCGCAGTGAAAAGTGATTGATCCCTTTGATAAGCGCGGAAGGGCTGGGTCTGTGCCGTCGGTCGGTACATCCCACCGCCCCAGCCGCAGCCCGCCACGAACGAAACCAGACCCACGGGTCTCTTTTTCTTTAGAGCTAGCGCCAAATTTCTGTAATCTTTTTTTATCATTTAAAGCGACAACCTAGTTGGGAAGAGTCAGACACATTGTGCTGGTTTTGGGGTAACGAGGGTACACTCACACACACACACACATACACTCGCTCGCCGAGGCGCTCGCACCCCCACAAACGTGTCACACCCGCATGAGGGTCATTTCTCTACATGAACTCATTAGCAAAGGCGGTGCGTGGTAGCAGTAGTCGCGAGGGGAGAGAAGAGGAAAGGACGGTAAGGATAGGATGACACCACCATTGGCTACACAGTAAAGTACTGCAAAAGCAGCCTTAGTTAGGGTGGGAAAAGAAGAGCAGTCTGATGAAAAAAAATGTGGGTGTATGTGTGGGGCTGTTAGTGAGTGTGGTGGTAGCCGTCCGCGTTCAGCAACGGGTGTGTAATCAAAAGCAACCGAGCGTGGCCGTTTGGCCGCTGGCGGTCCCAGCTGGCGTGCGACTGGGCGGGGCGTGGCGGGGCGTGGCGGGGCGTGGCGGGGCGTGGCGGGGCGTGGCGGGGCGTGGCGGGGGCAGGGTGCGGCGTGTTACGTTTGCTACCCGCCGACACGTTCACTGTGCCCCACTGCTGCCTGTGTTGCGTGGCGCGACGGGGTGGGGTGGGGGCGGGCGTGGGGAACGTATACCAGTGAATGTAAAATGCAAAAGCAGGGAGCGCAGCTCCAGCCTTGCCTTGCAGGAGGTACTGCTTCTGTTACTGGGGCACCAGCACTGGGGATAAAAAAAAAACACACGCACACACACACACACACACACACAAGGTGCGGGTGGGGCGAGTATACACCGGTATGAGAGTAGCGGTGTGTTAGAGGCGGGGGGGGGGGGGTAGCGATGACCCTCCCCTCCGGCTGGTTTAGGACCGTATGAGATGAATGGGTTATGTATGCAGATGAAGCAGCTGGCCCGGCCCCGGCCGCTCCGCTCCTCCTCGCGCGGCGCGCTGCCCGGCCCGCCACGGCCCGCCACGGCCCGCCACGGCCCGCCACGGCCCGCCACGGCCCGCCACGGCCCGCCACGGCCCGCCACGGCCCGCCACGGCCCGCCACGGCCCGCCACGGCCCGCCACGGCCCGCCACGGCCCGCCACGGCCCGCCACGGCCCGCCACGGCCCGCCACGGCCCGCCACGGCCCGCCACGGCCCGCCACGGCCCGCCACGGCCCGCCACGGCCCGCCACGGCCCGCCACGGCCCGCCACGGCCCGCCACGGCCCGCCACGGCCCGCCACGGCCCGCCCCTCGGGCCCCTGGACTCTGGACTGGACTGGACTGGAGGGTCAATATTGGACGGTCCCCATTGCAGTGTCCCGGAGGTCCCCGTCCGGCTGGCTGGTCGGGTCGGGTGGGGCCGGGGCGGGGCCGGGGCGGGGCCGGGGCGGGGCCGGGGCGGGGCCGGGGCGGGGCCGGGGCGGGGCCGGGGCCCCTCGAGTAGGTAGGCGTGCCTGCCTGAGGGCACCCCTCACTCGCCTTGAGCACCTGCTGAAGCCTGACGCTCGTAGACGCCAAACAGTCGAAAGGAAAAAAAATCTCACTCCGGGCCGGTATTGGGAGCAGATGATACTTTTTGCAGCTAGTTTGTTTTACGGTTTTGTCGCTAAAGGGATATTCAATTTTATTCGATCTTCATCGGTACGAGTCGGGTAGCAGGCTTTGCGGGGCAGTACTGCGCAGCGCAGTATTGTTGACTTGACCGGACTTGAGAGAACCAGGTAACAAATGACACAAGGTTGTTGGACAAGGTAAGGTGGGGAGAGCGGGGGCGGCTCTGTTTCGCGCGGACGCTGACTGCGCTTCAGCCGCTCACTCCCCCCCCCCCCACGCACTATATACCCGGGGTATGCGCTTGGTTTCTGAACGGAGAAAAAATAATAATCGGACCGGTGCTATCCGCTTTAGCGCACCCAATCTAGCACCCGTGCAATTTATTTAGCTGTCGTGCAAAGGGAGCTAGTTAAACAGCTGATATATTTACTGTGCAGCTAAAAATTTAGCTCCCCAACAATTTTTTACAGCACAAGAATGTCTAGCTAGGCGCGATCTAGAAACTTAGCTCCAGAGCTGGAAAAATAGCTCAGCAGCCATTTCTTTTTTTTGCGTGTGGACTCGAGAGTAGAAGCTAGCTGACACCTTATATTTCGTGGCTATTTTATAGTAAAGGTGTCAAGGTATCATCTGCTTAATGGTCTGGGAGCCGTTTTTGCAGCTTCAACTTCAACGCTTTCGTTAAATTAGAGTGTTTCGCATTTTAGATTTCTTTGTAGAAGCTTGCGTTTGTTCCGCGCAGGACACAAGCAGAGGAAAGCCGTACAAGTCTCTTTCCTTGGCCACAATTAGGCGCACCTGCGGCGAAAGCCTTGAAATTAACTCACCTCACAAAGGCGTCCGCGACACCGACCTAAAAAATAAGAGGGTGACGAACGGAGAAGGGGACTCGGAGAAAGACTGAGGGCACGAGAGAGACGAGGTTTTGAGGAGCAGGGAAGCTCGAGGGAGACGGAGGATGAATAAAAATAAAATGAAAAAAATTAACAAAAATAAAAGTGCGGTGGCTCCTTTGTGCTAAACTCGACGTCGCGTCGGCTCCCGCTCCCGGACGGCGTCACGTGGCTTTGTGCATGTAAATGAGTGATGAATGCGCTCAGGGCAAGCCCAGGAGGACAAGGTATATAACATCCCCCACTGTGCGAGTGTGATAAATACGCAACTCATGTTTTCTTTGAAGGACTTCTAAACGCGGATGGGTCATGATCTCCAGGCGGTAGAGCGCGCTGGTCGTCTAGCTGGCCGTCTAGCTGGCCGTCTAGCTGGCCGTCTGGCAGACCTGCATGCCTACTTCAGAGTATGTGCAAGTGCCTGTGAGCACACAGCGGCCCTCCCCTGCCCTGCCCTGCCCTGCCCTGCCCTGCCCTGCCCCGCCCTGCCCTGCCCCGCCCTGCCCTGCCCTGCCCTGCCCTGCCCTGCCCTGCCCTGCCCTGCCCTGCCCTGCCCTGCCCTGCCCTGCCCCGCCCTGCCCTGCCCCGCCCTGCCCTGCCCTGCCCCGCCCTGCCCTGCCCCGCCCTGCCCTGCCCTGCCCCGCCCTGCCCCGCCCTGCCCTGCCCTGCCCTGCCCTGCCCTGCCCCGCCCTGCCCCGCCCTGCCCTGCCCTGCCCTGCCCTGCCCTGCCCTGCCCTGCCCTGCCCTGCCCTGCCCCGCCCTGCCCCGCCCTGCCCTGCCCTGCCCTGCCCTGCCCTGCCCTGCCCTGCCCTGCCCCGCCCTGCCCTGCCCTGCCCTGCCCTGCCCTGCCCTGCCCTGCCTTGCCCTGCCCTGCCCTGCCCTGCCCTGCCCTGCCCTGCCCTGCCCTGCCCTGCCCTGCCCCGCCCCGCCCTGCCCTGCCCTGCCCTGCCCTGCCCTGTTTTGCCCCGCCCTGCCCTGCCCTGCCCCGCCCCGCCCTGCCCTGCCCTGCCCTGCCCTGCCCTGCCCTGCCCTGCCCTGCCCTGCCCTGCCCTGCCCTGCCCTGCCCTGCCCTGCCCTGCCCTGCCGTGCTGCCCAGCGGTCTGTACCCATACAGGGCTGCAGCGCGTGCTTTGTGAATGAGGAGGCTGGCGGGCCGGGCGGGGGATGGGGCGCACTGTATGCTATGTTGTGAGCGGGAAAAAAATGGCACCGCCCTCTCGAAATTCAAAACTCACAAACTGCGAGAAATGGTGCGAGCTTGGGAACGGCTTATGGCCGCTGTAAGCCGGCGTACCGACGGACTTGGTGGAGCCGCCGCGCCGGTCCGGCAAAATAGAACACGCTGATAAATACGCGATTACATATGGTGTGCGGTGTGCATCAGGGCAGAGTGAGAGAGAGAGAGGGGGGTGGGGGTCGTTGTTGCTGCAAGAGGAATAGGAGGGTGTTTGAGTACAGCATCGCCAGGCCTGGCCGGGAGGGGGGGGGGGGGGTCAGCGGCGGCGTGTCGCAGTGGTGACCACACAGACAATCCCCTCCCGCCCGCCTGCTCCGCCGCAGTGGTCAGCCTCAGCCTCTCACTGCAGGAGCAGTGTGGTGTTCGGCCAGTTAATTATAGGGTCCCCGGCCCGGCCTGGCTAGGCCTGGCCGGGTGGACTGAGACAGCTCGCCGTGTGTGTCACCAAGGCCCCGCCCGCGGCACCCTGAGGACAAGCTTCTCGTAGGCCTGCCGCCGCCCTGGTACTTTTTAATTAGGGACTTTGAAAAAAGTAAACCTCGCCCCTATTTACAACTGCGTGCCGGAAGGCTTATTCACATAGCCAGCGTAGGGCAGTGTCTTTTTTTCTTTTTTCGCAAGTCCACACCGCACATGCTGTTAGGAGAAGCACCGCACAGTGGCCGGACCCTGTAGTAGGTGCTTATTATTTTACACAGCGAAGGTGATGCAGTACATTTTATCACCGCTCATATGACACATGCGAAATACGGCAAACTTTACTTCGCGATTTGTTAAGGAAAGGTGTGGGAAGCTTTGTCTTATCACGAAACCAGATGGATTTTCCAGAGGGCACCCAATGACATGGCTGCTGCTGCTGCATCCTTGCCTCGGTCCGCCCGATCATGCGCTCGATTTCCCCGGATTTCGTCGGGACCTCGCGTGGTGTGGAGCCCGGGCCCGGGCCCGGGCCCGGGGGCGCTGCGCTGGCCTGCGGAGGAGATACGGGGCGGGGCGGCGGGGCCGGGACGAGCCGGCAGCGGCGCGGCGAGAATGGGGGCGCACCTCGCTCGGGGGTGGCTTTTCATACCGTCAGAGAACGCACCCAGCCAGGTCGTAAGGTAGGAATCGATTCGCGAGGCTATGGCGTGATAGCATAGCAGAGAGCGAAGAGGAGCGAGTGAGAGAGTGAGAGAGAGAGAGAGAGAGAGAGAGAGAGAGAGAGAGATAGGAAGCGAGTGAGAGCAGGGCATACTAAAGCAGATGCTTGGTGCAGTATAGGCGGCACCACGAGGCGGCACACTGTCAGACACTTTTTCAGACACCCCTCCCCCCCCCCCCCGGGCCCCCTTTTTCCTTAAAACATTTCCCCTTGCTCGGTGTGCACTAGCAGAGGGATAGGGGGCCATTTCCCGCGGAGATATAGAACTCGCAGTGACTTCCAAGGGCGCAAAGTGCAGGTCCCCTCGCGCGAAAGGATGGGGCAGACGGACGGGCGTACGGACGGACTATCGGGAGGGTGGGAGGTGCGGCCACCAGAGGGTCTGCTACTCCAGCCGATTTGGCGTCAAATTTCACAGCACTACGCCAAATGGGGAAATCCCAGTCCCTCCCGGCTACTCTCCGCTGCTGCCGTTAGTTAGGTATGGGAGCTAATTACTTGGCTGGCGCCGCGCCAGGCCGAGTGGCGTGGCGTGGCGGTAAGAGGTGGGGACGAGGGGTGGGGGTGGGGGTGGGGCAGTGACAGCGCCGCCTCAGATGAATGTGTGCAGTTTAGCGCGGCCAAGTGCTCCGGGGCAGAAGGGAGGGGGATGAAAGGGTAAAGTCACAAGTCACCAGACGAGCGCGTCCGTGGTTGAGGCAGCGCGGCCGGCGGGGTTGGAGAGTGGGAGGGGGCTGGTGATGGGCACCCCCCAACTGCAGCGCCACAGTTAACGTGTTCGCACAGGAGTAGTGCGGGTCTGCCTGCACACAGGGCGTCTGGCGGGCGCCTGAGCGGTAGGCAAGGTGTTCGCACAGGAGTAGTGCGGGTCTGCCTGCACACTGGGCGTCTGGCGGGCGCCTGAGAGTTAGGCAAGGTGTTCGCACAGGAGTAGTGCGGGTCTGCCTGCACACTGGGCGTCTGGCGGGCGCCTGAGCGGTAGGCAAGGGGTTCGCACAGGAGGAGTGCGGGTCTGCCCAAAGGGTTCCGTCTCTACAAATTCAAGCAAACACCAATTGTTTTCTTATTTTTCTAGTTTTTGCGCGATTTTCCATGGTTTTTACTCATTTTTTTCTTGACTTTTCCTTGATTGTTTTTCCTGATATTTTACTAATTTTGTTTTAGGGTGTACACCGATATTTTTAAGTGAGGGACCCCTCGGGTCTGCCCCGTATATACCTACCATCCCTGGTTCGCAGAAGTGCGGAGCGTTACTTCACAGCTGTCCTTGCGGACCTTGGTGTGAACAAAACAAATACGGATGACGGATGGAAGGAGGATAGTGGAAGAGAACAATACAGGTCAGGCGCCGAGGTGGAGAAAAAGAGGTTAGGTGTCCGGGCGAGGAAAGAAGAGAGATAGAGAGAGAGAGAGAGAGAGAGAGAGAGAGAGAGAGAGAGAGAGAGAGAGAGAGAGAGAGAAAGAGAGAAGAGTGCGTGAAGATCTTTGTTTCGCCGGAGCTGATCCGTCAGGGGAGTCTGGCGAGGCGAGGAGGCCACGGGCAAACCAATTGGCTCACGACGTGCTCGCGAGAAGCCTTCGGGAACGCTGCGGCCGGGGAGGGGCACATGTGTGCGAGAGAGAAAGAGGAGAGAGGGAGGGGGAGGACATCCCGAGGGGTCAAGCTCAGTGCTGCCGTCGTGCCTGAGTAGGGGGAGGGGTCAGAATCCACGTCCCTTCCGTTGCCCCTTTCCACCTACCCCCTGTCCACACACACACGCACACGAGTGCACTCTTCCTCCTCCCTTTCTTTTTCTTTCTCTCTTCTCTGTCGGCGCTTTATCCACTACTGCCTCACAGCTCCCCAGGTCTGGTGAGTGAGTGCTGTTGAGGGGCTGATGCCGTTGGAATACGTCACTGTGAGAAAGTTGCTCTGATATGACAGGCAAACCTCCAGAAGTATACATCATCCAATCCGATGAATCAATGTAACCCCATTGTACAGCGAAGCGGTTTTCTTATTCAGGCTGAAAAGGACAAGGCATGTTCCCTTTTTCGTAATTTGTTTTTATAGCGTGAAAAGCAGGAAGGTTTGATGGCGCTGCTCAGACGAAATACATTCCCGTGTGAGGGAGGAAGGGCGGCAAGGTTAGGGCTTAAGTTTCCGCTACGACGGACGCCATAAGAATGGCTAAGACGTGGCATGCGATTTGAATCTCGTGTGTGTGTGCGTGCGCGTGCCCGTGCGTTCGTGTGTGTGTGTGTGTGTGCGCGCGCTTGCCGCAGCCAACCACGTAGCTTGACACCCCTCCTCCCCCTCGCCATTCCTCCGCACAAACACACACACACACACACATACATACAGAGTCAAACACGCACGCATGGCAGTCTAGGGCGGCGTTGTAAAAAGACACAATAAAAGCGACGATAAATAGAGAGCGGGGGTTAAGGGCGGCCCTGGCGCGGCGGTCCAGTGGCGGATTACAAGGGAAGGGGTTAGGGGAGGAAAACTTAACTACCCCTAGCTGGTGTGCTACCGGCGGGGCCCGCTCAGCGCCCCGCTCAGCGCCCCGCTCAGCGCCTCGCTCAGCGCCCCGCTCAGCGCCCCGCTCAGCGCCCCGCTCAGCGCCCCGCTCAGCGCCCCGCTCAGCGCCCCGCTCAGCGCCCCGCTCAGCGCCCCGCTCAGCGCCCCGCTCAGCGCCCCGCTCAGCGCCCCGCTCAGCGCCCCGCTCAGCGCCCCGCTCAGCGCCCCGCTCAGCGCCCCGCTCTGCGCCCCGCTCTGCGCCCCGCTCTGCGCCCCGCTCAGCGCCCCGCTCAGCGAGCTGTGAGTCGCGAGCATCTGCTCCGGCAAAGGGGAGGGAGGGTGAGGGGGGAAGGTATAGTCTTTGCGCGCCACTGCATTGCGTAGCGCGCGGCCAGCACTCCGCTTTTCGAACTCGCCCGCGTCTTTTATTTTTGTTCTCGCCAAGGCACGACTAACAACACCGGCTGGTAATTCTGTAGAAAGGACCGACCGACCCTTTTGTTTTATTGTGTAGCTTGCAGCTCTGTGTCCCTTTCCTGGGAGAGAGAGGGAGAGAGAAAGAGATGGAGAGCGAGAGAGATACGGGGGGAGGGGAGGGGGGTGCCCGGGGTTGACCACTAATACGTGTAGAGGCCCCCGGGCCTGGCCTTTGCCGTTTTATCGCATGGCAGCCGCCTGGTCTCGCCGGTTAAGCCGCTACTCTGTTAAAAGGATTAAAGTACTCATGTTGATTATGAACAAATACTCACAATCAGCAAATCTGCAAAATAATAATTTAAAAAAAATGAAGAAGATTAAAACAGAGAGAGAATTTAGACGTAAAACGGTTTTCTTACTAGCTTTTCGCGTTGAAGTAATTTTATGGGCATTATAGTTCATTCAGCTCTCGTTAAAACCCCATGATAATTATGCATGCACCGCTTGCTGAATTGATCATTCAAGGTAGCTTCGGTTGGGATAGTCTATACTAATACCATCCTATTCCTCTTATATAGGTCTCTAAATATATTGCACGACTCTAGAATAGTTTCACATCACTATTTTTTTTTTAATTTAGTGAGATGGTGAAATGTTTTGCTCTATACGCTTCCAATGTCAAGGACTAATCCATGGGCAAGCTTTGCAGAGCCGTGTCTGCTGGATGCGATCTTCCTCTCGACCCTACTTTTTTTTCCTCTCTCATCCCTCTCTTTCTTGTTCCTTCCCTATCTAAAACAGTGTCGCAAACGTGTGGGAGAAAGACGCGAGGAGGCCCCTTCCCTACAGTAGTAATTAGGCGGACTCACTCCCCTGCTCCGCTCCGGCCGGCGCCGGCACCGGCCAGCAGTATTCGAAATAAAAAGAGCTGGCCGACTAACTGTACGCACCGCACATACCGAGGAAAGGGAGGGAGAGAGACAAGGGAACGGGGCGAGGGGCGGGGCGGGGTACATCGGAACTTGGCAGCAGATGGGGGCTCGTTAGTCCAGTGCCGTGTAGGTGGCAAGTGAGGGGGCATAAAACACCAAAGAGGAGCGGGAGAGGAAGGGCGGGCGTGACAAGGGGAAGGGAAGGGGGTCGCAACCCTAAAAGGGACGACCTGACTTTGCAGCCGGACTCGGACCAGTCAAGTCAGCAGGCGAGAAAAGAATCCGAAAAAGAGACCTGGCGCTCAGCTGCTGCTCTCCTCAGAAATGTTATCCTGTAAAATAATTGTGAAAGGGAATCGTGTGACTTTTATTATTATCGCTTGAAGAGAGGGTTTCATGCTCGACCCCCAGAGTAGACACCACTCGCCAGGCCTTTGAATTTCCTTGAGTCTGCTGCACGGTTGTTGCTGGCGCTCGTGTCTTGGGCCGTCTGGTCTCGGCTCGGCGGCGACGGCTGCGGGAAATAGAAATATTGTCTAATATCCGGGGTGGGGCGGAGGGCCCGGCCCGGTCGGCCAGGCGCCGGCACCCTGTTAAAAGTTATGTCGCTGGCGATTTTTACGACTTTTACGGTAATGCTTCGCGAGCAGGGTATGTGCAGCGCTCGGCCAGCTGTTTGCTGGGTTCGACAGATTTTTACCGATACGCACAACCTCTCCATGCTGCCCGTATATTCACCCATTTCCTGTCGCACATGCATGCACGACGGGCAAGTGGGGGTTGAAGGGTGAATTTGTGGCAGATTGATTAGCAATTATGCCAGCCATACTTTTTCGACTTCGAATCGTATGGGTACATTTTTTGGCGTCTGTCAGGAACAGTTCTACATAGCGTGGAGCACTCCAAAAGTCTGACGAAGTAGCTGTTCGTAATGTGCGGTTAATTTTTACAGACGAGGGCTTCGTTATGAAATGTAATGTCTCTGCCCCACGATCAAATTGTCTGTTTGCAACGGCGAAGAAAAATTGTGTTTATTGTTTGTTGTTACCAACTGCCATTTTGTTTGGATTATGAAAATATCTATTCATCAATCGAACATCGAACAAATCGAGGGGTAAACAACTCTGAATTCGGTGTACCAATTTCGTGAATTTGAATTGAATTTGTCTCAATTGAATTGAATTCGCTTTGAATTAGCTTAGAATTTTTTGAATTTATTGCGAGGTTTTTTGAAATTATTGTGAATTTGTTGTGAATTTACTTGAATTCGTTTTAAATTCGCTTGAATTTGTTTTGAATTCGTTTTGAATTCGCGTGAATTAGTTTTGAATTCGCGTGAATTAGTTTAAATTAGTGTGAATTTTGAATTAGTGGTGTACATCAAAATTCGGAGTTATTTACCCCTCGGAACAAATCCATTTGCATAACAATCATCCCCATGTTTACGTATCGTAACATTTCTGGCGCAATCACTCTAATGAACGACAGAAGTCGCTTTCAAGTCTGGTCTCCGGCGATATTCTTCACCCACGCTGTAAAGTCCTGGGCTTTAACCCCGTGATCAGAGTGCTGACCGAGGCCAAGAAGTCCAGGCCAGGCTAGGCCGCGCCGGCTGCGCTTTTCTTGCGCTCACTCCGTGTCGATCCGGCCGGAGCCTCGCTGAGTCGAGTTAAGCCACAACCTTGTTTTGTGCCCAGCGGAGGGCGGCGGTGCGGCGGTGGAGGTGATGGAAGGAAAGCTAAGAGTGGGGGAAGGGGTCGGAGGGCTGCGGCCACAATAGGAGGAGAAACAGAAGCGAGAGAGAGCGCGCGCGTTTTCTTTTCTTTTTTTCCCCCCCTCTTTTGCTTGACGCATATTGTCCCGGCCCGGCCCGGCCCGGCGCACCACAGGTAGGAGGTATAGCTGCAGCCTGTGCGGCACCGCGCGGCACTGCGGAGGAGAGAGGGGCAGGTCAGGTGGATTGTAATTGCAAGCGGTAGCAACTCGCCTCACTCTTTCAAAAATGAAAGACAAAAAGGGGAAAAAAACAGGGGTTTTAATTTGAGGCCATGCTTATGCTTGGGGCTGAGCACCGAATCAGAAATATAAAATGAAATACGCTCAATCAGCAGATCGTATTAGTCGTTTCTTTCTGTGCTAGAAAAAGCCTCCTGACACTGTGAAAAATATCTTCGAACATTTACGATTTATTTTGTAAATTACGACTTATACGGAAAAATGTTAGAAATTTACGACTGCGTAATCTTGCTTGTAGTTGAATTTTAAGTCGATAGTTTGTGATTCTAATTTTATGATAAGTAGTAATTGTAATTTTACAACTCCACTTCGTGTAAAATTTTCCCGTACACCTACGACTACTTTCAACAGTGGAAAATTGACTTTTTATTGGCTCATTTGTGATTTAAAAAAGTCGTGACGATCAATGACCATTTCATCAAGTTACCTACCCCGATAATTGTCACGAATGTATTTTTATCGTAGCGCAAACTGTGGCAATTTCGACAGTGGAAAATAAAACAGTGCAAAGCTATTAAAGTTATATGGCGAAAATAGGGAAATCGGGCACAGATCCGTGGATCAGCGCAACTCGACTCTGTCACAACCCCATTTTTTTCCTCTCTACCGCACGTCCATCACGTCGAGCTGCTCCCCTCCCCCTCCGCTCCCCATGTCCCCCTCCGACACTCCCACAATCAAGAGCTTTTATTTTTCCCCGCAGCCATCGTTACGTCGAGGGTGTCCACTCCAGGACTGTATCGACCCAGCGCAGGGCCTGTTCATTAAGGCCGTCGATAAGTACTCCCCCGCTCCTCTCTCCCGATTTATCAGCGGTCCCTCCCCCCTCCTTCTCCTCCTCTGAAATTTTCCCCGAGCAGTACACTCGCATAATCACGCACGTCGAAATGTTCGTTAATTTATTTGTCAAACCCGGGGACGTGTGTTGTCTTTTATAGATACCCTTGAGAATGTAGTCATGCATTACAAGTGCGCCATCTCTCTCTCTCCTCTCTCTCTCCTGTTACTCTTTCCTTCGCGCGCACACCAGACTGCTCTCCACGTACCTCACGCCGTGCCCACTTGTCCCCGAAGGGCCGTAGCTCTGGGCCCAAGCTCCGGCTGTCTCCTCCCTTCCGGACCTCTTTTCGGACCCGCAGAGGCGGCTGCGCTGGGGGCTGGGGGGGTGCAGCGCGAGGTGGTGGTGGTGGTGGTGGTGGCGGTAGTGGAATTGGTGGAATAGAGGCTCAGCCCCCTTCCCCGCCCGACCAAGCCCCGCTGCAGGCCGCATCGCCGCGGGGCTGCCACGAACTGCAGCGAACAGGAAACATGCTCTACTTCGCACGCAGAGGGCAGGGGGCGGGGCGCGGTGCGGTGCGGGGCGCGGGGCGCGGGGCGGGGCGCGGAGGTCGGGGCCGGGTGGTGGGCCGGAGCGGGGGCGCTGAAGACGACTTGGCAAACTCTGCCCGTGTCGCACTGACGAGTTTTCCACCCCGAGTGGGCCTTCCCCGCCTTCCTGGCCGGTGTGGGCAGAGCCAGGCAGAGGCCCGGCCCGGAAGTGTCGGCTCGCTCTGTCCGCACCGGAAGGGCCAGGGGGAGGAGGAGGGAGAGGGCCCTGCGCAGCACCGCGCAGCTCGGGTCGGCCGGAGAGAAGCAATAACGCACCACAGGAACCTGTGACCGTGCACGAGCGAGCCCAGGCCCAGGAGAAAACTTTGCAGTTTTCCTTCACCCGCCTATAGCGAGGCCTATAGTAGTCAGCCGTCAGGCAGGAGTTGTTGTTGAGGTCAGGTTTAAAAGAGGGCGAAAACAAGCAGTTTACCCTCTTTTTTTTCCGGTTCGAGACGAACACTACTTTGCCCGAGCCAGGAAGTGCTTAGCTAAACCGTCGCATTGGGCTGTTGCTACTGCAGCCGGTGTTAAAGAGTGCAGCGCTCCGGGAAGGAGAAGAGGGCCGGGGGGCGGACGTGCCAACTGCCTGGGCCGCTGTGCGAGACGAGGTGCAGGGTGGGGCGGGTTGAGGCGGCGCGGGCTGAGGCGGGGCGAGAGAGATCGGCCGGGGGAATGCGAGAGTAAGTGGTCCTGGTGGTTGCAGGCGAGACCCCCCCCCCTCCATCAGCCCCCAACCCGCTCCAGCCTCTCCCCTGGGATGACTGCTTCCGCCCTGCACCCGACCCCCTCCCCCTGCCTCTGACGATGGTTGAGAGAGAAGCGCTACACGCAAAAAAGAGGAATACGTCTTGGTTTCATTTCGAGAACAGTTCGAAATAAATTTGCCAGTATCCGAGATGACGAGATGAGATTGTCATATGTGTCCTGTCCTCGCCTCCAGCGACTTTGTAACTTCGTGTCAAACTTCACCACTTCAAACCGAAATACGACGCCCGGCCAGCTACCTGTAACCTCTACGTGACAGCTGGACAACACTAGGCCAGGCAGCCTTTGTCAGTTTGACGTGCGCGCGGCGCATCACCATCACCGTCGCCTCCGAGGTCGCGGCGGCCGCTTGAGATCTGCTAGCAGTATGCGGCGGCTGGGGTGAGTTGTGGCGGCGCCACCTCACGTCTGGGCGAGGCGAGGCCTTGCGCGTGCGTGCTCCTTATGGCGACACGTGCATTTCGTGTAAGGGTTGCGCGGTGGCGCGGGGCGGGGTGCGGGGCGGGGGCGACCCCAGTCTGAGAATGCGGCGCCGAGCTTTGCTTTGGCAGGGAGGAGGGCACGCGACCCCACCCTCTGGAAGCTTGGGAGAGAGGAGAGAGGGAGTTGGAGGGGGTTATGGTGATTGGTGGGGAGCGGGAGGGGCAGTCGGTCTATCCCCTCCTCCCTACGACCCGCCGCGTGCTGGGACGTGCGTTGGGGGTGCGATACTGCTTACAGGTACTTCCCCCATTCCCCTTCCCTCCCTCACACCCCGAGCGCAGCGCTGTTTGGTTTTGTTCCGTCGGTGACTGGCAGGTGGGCGGGGGCAGGGCGGGGCCGGCGAGGGCTCCTGCTGGCACGCTACACCGCCCGTCCTGCCCCGGTCGCCTCGCCTCTGACCCCAGCCCAGCCCCTGTTCCATTCTTGTCTCGCACGGAGATTTCGCACGCAAAGCAGGCCTCTTCATTTGTGCGACGGTGACTACCGGCCTCGGGGCCCCCGGGATGGGGAGAGAGGGAAGTGGAGAGTGGCGCAAAGGAGAGGCGAGCAGAGCGGGTGGATAAGACTCGCATGTCCAAAGGAGAAGTGTGTTTAAAGCGTATGGTAACTTCTGAAACGCCTCCTGCACTCAGCCCCGTGGAGCTTTGCTTCGTGTTGTTTTTTTTTCCACATTGCGGTCTGGACAGTCACAAGCGGAACACACGCGGTAATCACCGGACGGTAAAACTCATTCCACGGACGTCAGCGGCACGCCCCGCCCGGCCCGGCCCCGCCCCGCCCCACCCCATGAGCAGGTTGCCCCGCCGGGCCCAGATGCGCCCCGCCACCTGCCGCCGCTACGTTACGCAGACTCTCATGGCCTTCATCCTGTTGCAGATGGTGGACGCCGTGGTTCGCTCCCGGAGAACCGCCGACGCACCCGCCGACGATGTGGCCGTCAACATGGCCGAGGACGACGGCGGCGGTGAGGACGCCCTGGCGGCGGTGCCGGCCGACAGCGCCCAGACGGAGGACGACGCCGACGAGGGCGTGCCCGCCTACCTCCTGGAGCTGCTGCAGAACCACCGCAACCGGCAGCACCTCGAGGACGACTTCGGCTACCACGACGACTACCGGGAGCGGTACGACGGCTTCGACACGCCGCCCCCCTTTCGCCAGCGCCACAAGAAGACCGTCAAGAAACCGTCGAGGGAGGTGCGCGCCAGCGACCTGGAGATCTCCGAGGAGGAGGCGTTCTCCACCCGGGTGTTCGTGACGACGCCCCGCCGCCAGCGGTAGCGGCGCGCCCCGCGCGTCTCCGCCTGGCAGTAGGGTGATCCGCCCCGTGGTTACGTCTCTCTGTCCTGGTCGCACCCGTGGGGCAAAAGCCTTAAGGTGCGAGCGAGAGGCCGCCACTGAACGCTGCTGAGCCCGGCGGGCGCGAGTGACTTGGAGACGCGTGTCGTGGAGCAAGATTCGCTCGGCGCACACGGGAAATGTTGGACCTTCAAAGGAGACCGTGTGCTACAGTGTAAAGTTTAAGAAAAACTTGTCTTTAAAGACACGGAACTTGTTTTAAAGAAAACAAGGAGTTATACAAGAATGTGAGGAAAATTCAGTGCCCGGAGTTTCCTGTAAGACTGGGGATTGTCAGCCGCCAGGTTGACCTGAGCTATACATTTGTGATGTTCTGTTCTTTTGAATACATATTTTTATTGATGCATTGTCTGATCCAAACGAACCGTTCGGTGGACATGTAGGATAGTATGATATTTTTGCAAGGTAAATGAGTTTATACCGACGTGATACTATGATGAGACATGTGTTTATTTTACAACTGTACTTAACTTCGAACCGTGAAGCTGCACTTGCTTCCAAAGTTTCCAATGATATTCAGCTCCGCTTAAAATATCTGCTAGCTCAGGTTTCAGACAAAAACGCCGCCAAAAAGAGGCCCAGTCTGAAGTTGCTTACATCTCTCACTGCGTAGAAAATGTGTTAAAATCATAGTTGTCACTTAAAATATGGTATTTTTATATAACAAAAAACCGAAGACATAGTTAGGAGGAATTTAAAATACTGTAAATAAATAAATAAATGAATAAATAAGGTTTGGAATCTTTCAAGAATTCAAATTATTCTCATTGTTTCAAATGTCAGTTTTGAAAGGGGGGTAAAAATAACTGGAAAAAAGGTAGCTAGGATTTAAACATGCAAAACTTCTCGCCAGCTGAGAAGATTCCACCTGGACACGATACCGTTTTTGGTTTGGGAGAAATTCGCTTTTTACGCGAGGAATAGTGAATTGTTCAATCGGCGCCTTATGGATAGGCAACCCATTCGACGCCAGCCCGCGCCTGCATATTTGAGAGAAATCATGCGAAACGAGCCGTATTCAACCCGGAGTTCAGAAGAGGCGAGGAGGTAACCTCCTCGAAATCGGCTCCTGGTACCAGATGATTTTCGGAAGCTATGTGGTGCTTGCAGAACCGCCGACAGCAAAAGTCTGTGGTCTAGTGGTTAGAGCAGCGGACACCTGCTTAGAAGCTCTCGGGTTCGAACCGGAGCGACGCAAACGTTTTGCTTTTTCATTTTTTTTTTTTTTTTTTTTTTTTTTTTTTTAAATAGCAACGGTCTTGGGAGAGAAGAAGAATACCTTTTTTTCTTCTAGTTGTTTGATGCTTTAAATAGCTTACCTCCTCGATTGCATCTTTTGGGCCCTAAAAAAGTGACACGGAAAAGAAAATTCTTCTGCGCCGCGCGGGGCCCGTCCAGGCCGGTAGATAGGGATTCTTATTCGCATCGCCAGAATGTGTGCGAACCGATAGCCTAGTGGTTAGCATACCCGTCCCCCGTCCCAAACCAACTAGGCTGTCGGGACGCTTTTGTCGTGTTCGAATCTCGGTCGATCATCCTTTTTTTTCGACGATTTTCGGATGATTTCAGCCTCGGGGGTTGGTCTGGGGGTGCACTAGAGTCCACCTGGACACGATACCGTTTTTAGTTTGGGAGAAATTCGCTTTTTACGCGAGGAATAGTGAATTGTTCAATCGGCGCCTTATGGATAGGCAACCCATTCGACGCCAGCCCGCGCCTGCATATTTGAGAGAAAATCGTGCGAAACGAGCCGTATTCAACCCGGAGTTCAGAAGAGGCGAGGAGGTAACCTCCTCGAAATCGGCATTCGGTACCAGAAGATTTTCGGAAGCTATGTGGTGCTTGCAGCACCGCCGACAGCAAAAGTCTGTGGTCTAGTGGTTAGAGCAGCGGACACCTGCTTAGAAGCTCTCGGGTTCGAACCGGAGCGACGCAAACGTTTTGCTTTTTCATATTTTTTTTTAATAGCAACGGTCTTGGGAGAGAAGTAGAATACCTCTTTTCCCTCGAGTTGTATGATGCTTTAAATAGCTTACCTCCTCGATTGCATCTTTTGGGCCCTAAAAAAGTGACACGGAAAAGAAAATTCTTCTGCGCCGCGCGGGGCCCGTCCAGGCCGGTAGATAGGGATTCTTATTCGCATCACCAGAATGTGTGCGAACCGATAGCCTAGTGGTTAGCATACCCGTCCCCCGTCCCAAACCAACTAGGCTGTCGGGACGCTTTTGTCGTGTTCGAATCTCGGTCGATCATCCTTTTTTTTTCGACGATTTTCGGATGATTTCATTCTCGGGGGTTGGTCTGGGGGTGCACTAGAGTCCACCTGGACACGATACCGTTTTTAGTTTGGGAGAAATTCGCTTTTTACGCGAGGAATAGTGAATTGTTCAATCGGCGCCTTATGGATAGGCAACCCATTCGACGCCAGCCCACGCCTGCATATTTGAGAGAAAATCGTGCGAAACGAGCCGTATTCAACCCGGAGTTCAGAAGAGGCGAGGAGGTAACCTCCTCGAAATCGGCTCCTGGTACCAGAAGATTTTCGGAAGCTATGTGGTGCTTGCAGTACCGCCGACAGCAAAAGTCTGTGGTCTAGTGGTTAGAGCAGCGGACACCTGCTTAGAAGCTCTCGGGTTCGAACCGGAGCGACGCAAACATTTTGCTTTTTCATTTTAAATAGCA
Organism: Frankliniella fusca; assembly: GCA_029379305.1. Lineage (NCBI taxonomy): Eukaryota > Metazoa > Arthropoda > Insecta > Thysanoptera > Thripidae > Frankliniella > Frankliniella fusca. The sequence continues at coordinate 1,075,521 of JAHWGI010000101.1, forward strand.
ACGGTCTTGGGAGAGAAGAAGAATACCTTTTTTTCTTCTAGTTGTTTGATGCTTTAAATAGCTTACCTCCTCGATTGCATCTTTTGGGCCCTAAAAAAGTGACACGGAAAAGAAAATTCTTCTGCGCCGCGCGGGGCCCGTCCAGGCCGGTAGATAGGGATTCTTATTCGCATCGCCAGAATGTGTGCGAACCGATAGCCTAGTGGTTAGCATACCCGTCCCCCGTCCCAAACCAACTAGGCTGTCGGGACGCTTTTGTCGTGTTCGAATCTCGGTCGATCATCCTTTTTTTTCGACGATTTTCGGATGATTTCAGCCTCGGGGGTTGGTCTGGGGGTGCACTAGAGTCCACCTGGACACGATACCGTTTTTAGTTTGGGAGAAATTCGCTTTTTACGCGAGGAATAGTGAATTGTTCAATCGGCGCCTTATGGATAGGCAACCCATTCGACGCCAGCCCGCGCCTGCATATTTGAGAGAAAATCGTGCGAAACGAGCCGTATTCAACCCGGAGTTCAGAAGAGGCGAGGAGGTAACCTCCTCGAAATCGGCATTCGGTACCAGAAGATTTTCGGAAGCTATGTGGTGCTTGCAGCACCGCCGACAGCAAAAGTCTGTGGTCTAGTGGTTAGAGCAGCGGACACCTGCTTAGAAGCTCTCGGGTTCGAACCGGAGCGACGCAAACGTTTTGCTTTTTCATTTTTTTTTATTTTTTTATTTTTTTTTAATAGCAACGGTCTTGGGAGAGAAGTAGAATACCTCTTTTCCCTCGAGTTGTATGATGCTTTAAATAGCTTACCTCCTCGATTGCATCTTTTGGGCCCTAAAAAAGTGACACGGAAAAGAAAATTCTTCTGCGCCGCGCGGGGCCCGTCCAGGCCGGTAGATAGGGATTCTTATTCGCATCACCAGAATGTGTGCGAACCGATAGCCTAGTGGTTAGCATACCCGTCCCCCGTCCCAAACCAACTAGGCTGTCGGGACGCTTTTGTCGTGTTCGAATCTCGGTCGATCATCCTTTTTTTTTCGACGATTTTCGGATGATTTCATTCTCGGGGGTTGGTCTGGGGGTGCACTAGAGTCCACCTGGACACGATACCGTTTTTAGTTTGGGAGAAATTCGCTTTTTACGCGAGGAATAGTGAATTGTTCAATCGGCGCCTTATGGATAGGCAACCCATTCGACGCCAGCCCACGCCTGCATATTTGAGAGAAAATCGTGCGAAACGAGCCGTATTCAACCCGGAGTTCAGAAGAGGCGAGGAGGTAACCTCCTCGAAATCGGCTCCTGGTACCAGAAGATTTTCGGAAGCTATGTGGTGCTTGCAGTACCGCCGACAGCAAAAGTCTGTGGTCTAGTGGTTAGAGCAGCGGACACCTGCTTAGAAGCTCTCGGGTTCGAACCGGAGCGACGCAAACATTTTGCTTTTTCATTTTAAATAGCAACGGTCTTGGGAGAGAAGAAGAATACCTTTTTTTCTTCTAGTTGTTTGATGCTTTAAATAGCTTACCTCCTCGATTGCATCTTTTGGGCCCTAAAAAAGTGACACGGAAAAGAAAATTCTTCTGCGCCGCGCGGGGCCCGTCCAGGCCGGTAGATAGGGATTCTTATTCGCATCGCCAGAATGTGTGCGAACCGATAGCCTAGTGGTTAGCATACCCGTCCCCCGTCCCAAACCAACTAGGCTGTCGGGACGCTTTTGTCGTGTTCGAATCTCGGTCGATCATCCTTTTTTTTCGACGATTTTCGGATGATTTCAGCCTCGGGGGTTGGTCTGGGGGTGCACTAGAGTCCACCTGGACACGATACCGTTTTTAGTTTGGGAGAAATTCGCTTTTTACGCGAGGAATAGTGAATTGTTCAATCGGCGCCTTATGGATAGGCAACCCATTCGACGCCAGCCCGCGCCTGCATATTTGAGAGAAAATCGTGCGAAACGAGCCGTATTCAACCCGGAGTTCAGAAGAGGCGAGGAGGTAACCTCCTCGAAATCGGCATTCGGTACCAGAAGATTTTCGGAAGCTATGTGGTGCTTGCAGCACCGCCGACAGCAAAAGTCTGTGGTCTAGTGGTTAGAGCAGCGGACACCTGCTTAGAAGCTCTCGGGTTCGAACCGGAGCGACGCAAACGTTTTGCTTTTTCATTTTTTTTTATTTTTTTATTTTTTTTTAATAGCAACGGTCTTGGGAGAGAAGTAGAATACCTCTTTTCCCTCGAGTTGTATGATGCTTTAAATAGCTTACCTCCTCGATTGCATCTTTTGGGCCCTAAAAAAGTGACACGGAAAAGAAAATTCTTCTGCGCCGCGCGGGGCCCGTCCAGGCCGGTAGATAGGGATTCTTATTCGCATCACCAGAATGTGTGCGAACCGATAGCCTAGTGGTTAGCATACCCGTCCCCCGTCCCAAACCAACTAGGCTGTCGGGACGCTTTTGTCGTGTTCGAATCTCGGTCGATCATCCTTTTTTTTTCGACGATTTTCGGATGATTTCATTCTCGGGGGTTGGTCTGGGGGTGCACTAGAGTCCACCTGGACACGATACCGTTTTTAGTTTGGGAGAAATTCGCTTTTTACGCGAGGAATAGTGAATTGTTCAATCGGCGCCTTATGGATAGGCAACCCATTCGACGCCAGCCCACGCCTGCATATTTGAGAGAAAATCGTGCGAAACGAGCCGTATTCAACCCGGAGTTCAGAAGAGGCGAGGAGGTAACCTCCTCGAAATCGGCTCCTGGTACCAGAAGATTTTCGGAAGCTATGTGGTGCTTGCAGTACCGCCGACAGCAAAAGTCTGTGGTCTAGTGGTTAGAGCAGCGGACACCTGCTTAGAAGCTCTCGGGTTCGAACCGGAGCGACGCAAACGTTTTGCTTCTTCATTTTTTTTTTTTTTTTTTTTTTTTTTTTTTTTTTTTTCATAGCAACGGTCTTGGGAGAGAAGAAGAGTACCTTTTTTCCTTCGAGTTGTATAATGCTTCAAATCGCTTACCTCCTCGATTGCATCTTTTGGGCCCTAAAAAAGTGACACGGAAAAGAAAATTTTTCTGCGCCGCGCGGGGCCCGTCCATGCCGGTAGATAGGGATTCCTATTCGCATCGCCTAAATGTGTGCGAACCGACAGCCTAGTGGTTAGCATACCCGTCCCCCGTCCCAAACCAACTAGGCTGTCGGGACGCTTTTGTCGTGTTCGAATCTCGGTCGACCGCAATTTTTATTTCGCTCATTTTCGGATGATTTCACCTGCGGAGGATGCACTAGTCCGCCTGCACAACCCCCGTCAGTTTTAAGCAAATTATTTTTTTCCATCAAAATCACTAAAAATGCAAAGGCTATAGCCTTTGGAAATTTGACCAAAAATCGATAGTCTCAGATCACGCTGAAATGCACAGGGAATCCTCTGCAGGTACTGCGAAACATATATCAGTAGCCAGAAGCACGATACCGTTTTTAGTTAGGGAGAAATTCCGAATCCTATTCGGAAAGCAAAACTCTTCTGCGCGCGCCGGGCCCGTCCAGGCCGGTAGATACGGGATCCTTTTCGCATTGCTATGAAATGTGCGAACCGACAGCCTAGTGGTTAGCATACCCGTCCCACGTCCCAAATCAACTAGGCTGTCGGGACGCTTTTGTCTTGTTCGAATTTCGGTCGATCATCCTTTTTTTTCGACGATTTTCGGATGATTTTAACCCTGGGGGTCGTCTGAGAATGCACTAGAGTAATGTAGCCCGATCTACACTGTAAAAAATAGTTGTCAGGAGACAAGAGGTTGCACGACGAGCACCTTGTTCTCGAACAAAGGAGTTGGTTTTAGTCTTACACTTAAAAATATCCGTCTGTTCCTACTACATGGCCCCATCCAAGAAACAACAAGAAACTGATGTGTATGGAACGGTATGGATGTGTTGTAACGCAACAACAAAACTGTTGATAACTTTTTAACTAACACATTTTGTAATAAACTTTCTGCGCAGTAAGAAGACCGAAACCTTTTTGTGTGTGTGTGAGTGTTTTTGTTTTTAAAAGAAATTTTTTGAGTTCTTGACCTTTGACAAAAATTTTGTTTTTTAACAACAAATGTTGTTTAAAAAGTTAACAGCACTTTTGCTGTTAATCAACAACAATTTCTTTTAGAGTGTAGAGGATTTTCTTCTGGGACAAAGTTCCGAAAAAATATAGATAGGCACTATTCTGAATCTCGAAAAAGTAAAAGACGTGTCGGGTGAGGAATGGCCTTTTCCTTTCGCTGTTCTGGACAGACACTTGACCTTTGGCGTGCAGTGCTGCGCAGCAACGAGTTGGCCGGACCCATGATGTACGCGTGGCGACAGTTACTCCGACCAGATCAAAGGGCCCGCTGGGCGCCGCCGCTAACGCGCCCTAGCAGATAGAAGCGGTTCCGCTCAGCCTCACCCGGCTCAGCCCCGCAGCGAACAGACATCATACGCCGCCTACTAAAGCATTCATTACGTGGCAGCGGCCTTCGAAATTGGTTGCTGCATTTTACAAACAGAGGCTATTAGGCGAGGGTTAAGACCCCCATCGTCCCATACTATGCCTTTTCCCCCTCCAATGTTCTGGTCCGCCGCTCTGGCTTCACTTTTGGCGCCAAAAGCGAATGCGATTTAAAGCGCAACGTCAAACTGGCAATTCCCCACTCATGCCCCGAGGTAATTACACGGCATGTTCTCTGTTAGGGCATAGAGGGACTGCGAGTGGACAGAGGACTAGGTGCTGTGCGAAACCAGCGAAACGGTACGCATCCATGAAAATGTTTGCAATACATGAACATAACGAACAGTTTACGTACGAAAGATTAATCGGGAATTATTCTTCAAATTATGACGTAACACTTGAAAGCGTAGACACAATTAGGTGAGACGATAAATTGTTGGGAAGGTATGTCCGCTTGGTCGCAACCCTCTTGACGTCGATGAGTGAGAGACGAGCGCAGATTTATCACGCCTCCTCCCCCCTCCCCCCTGCTGTAGCCCCTGTCCTAACTCCGCATTCGCCCGCCTTGCCTCCAATTCTCGCGCCAAGAGCATGCAGCTGTATCAGCCATTTGCTAATTGGGAGTAAGCGCTCGATCGGCTGCGAAATATGAGCTTCTGTGCATCCTGTGACAAACGGTAGTAATTGCACGGCTAGTCTGCGGGAGGATTTACAAGCTGACGGGCGTGCATTATCGTATCGTCATTCCACACGGGAGTGCAGACTAGGCGCGGTGCGGAATAACCAGCAAATTGCGAACGATGTGTCCTTTTCTTGAGATAAAAAACGTTACCTTCTTTCCGGCAAAGGAAACGCACTTATTCTAAGGCTGTGTCACAATAAGGTTCTATCTAAAAGAAAAGAGAGACAAATTATCTCTTCATGTAGCTGTGACGTAGAGACAAATATCGAGTGCCTATGAGGAAGGGTGTCGGCCATATGATGAGAGGCCATAGGTAAGTCACTCTGTTCCGGTTTTTCCAAAAGCAAACTTAATAATAAAATAAAAAATAAAAAAAATAAAAATAGAAGTGTGTACGGCGCTCATAACCCGTCTGCCCGCGTCCCCACGCGGAGTGTTACCCTTCCCCTGCCGTGTTTTATTGTCTTCTCTCTCTCTCTCTCTCTCTCTCTCTCTCTCTCTCTCTCTCTCTCTCTCTCTCTCTCTCTCTCTCTCTCTCTCTGGTCGTACAATTTTATTTTTTTATTATTAAAAAAAATGTTTCCTGCTGCTACTTCTATACGCCGGCTAAAGTACTTTACCCCTGCGAACGCGCGAGATATTAGAGAGAGAGGGGTAGCCCGAAAACAGGAACAGAGGCAATAAGAGAGATAGAGCATGAACAAACAACAACAAAAGGCACTTTAGAGCCTTGATGCTCGTGCCGGTCATCTCGGTGTGATCTTCCCCGCCGTACAGGCGTCGTGCAGCACCAGCCCTGCGCCCTATGAGTCCCTCGGGGCACGGCGCATTGCAGGGAGGAAGGGAGAGAGAGACGAAGGGAGAGAGAGAAAGAGAGAGAGAGAGAGAGAGAGAGAGAGAGAGAGAGAGAGAGACGAGAGAGAGGGGCGGGCGGAGGCGCGCCTCAGTTCCCCACCCCGCCCCACCACACATATGCAGAGGCGTGAACGAGTCCGCAATTTTCTAATTTGAAGTGTCCGCCCTTCGTGTGTCGCCGTGCCGCGCGGCTCTGCAGGGGCGGGCGGGGCGGGGGCGGGGCGGGGGCTGAAGTGTAGCCGCTCCCACATCAAGGGCCCTCAGAGAGCAGTGACCGAGAGCGTGGAGAGAGGAAGGGAGGCCGGGAGGGGTCTCCTGCACAAGACCTCTGGGAAAAACACAATAATAAACAGAACGCAAGAGTCATATGGCGGTATACAGCGTGACCTTTTGCGATCTAGCACATGGTAACTATTTTTTCTTCACACAAAGCTTTCACCATATTTACATCAAATAATGCTACCGACCCCAAAGTATACTGTCGAAATGTGCCAAAGATGACTCACGAGGGGGCCGGTTGAAGGCGCGTTGTCAAGGTCAGCGTTTCGTGGTCGGTCCTCGAAGGGTTGGGGTGCGGCGTCATGGGGATTGGAGTGAGAGAGGGTAGGCCTGATAGCTTCTTCCATCGTTAGTTACGTTCGGAGAAATCAAGGCGACAATCGGCCCAGCCGCCGCTCTGCCCCACTGCGGTGCCGCTCGTTGAGATCTTCACTGCGGCTAGATAAAACATACCCGTTTAAAAATGGAAAGTTCCGGAATGCGTCCGAAGACGGGCTAGTCCAGAATCAGCCCGAAGGAACAAGCCCGGAGAAGCCCGAAAAACCGGAAAATCAGCCAGGTTTTCGGAACAAGCCCGTAGTCCCGAGCGGCCCCCTCTTCGGGCTTGATTCGGACTTGTACCTGGACGGGTAAGCCCGGTATCAGTCCGTAAATCTTGCTGACTCACCTCTCCCCTTCATGACCCCCGCCCCCCCCCCCACACCTCTTCCCCCTCCCCTCCCACCCCCACCCCCCACAAACCTCCCCTCCCATCCCACCCCCACAAATGAATCCTCGCACACCTGCAAGTGTGCGACATTCGTAAACATGGATTTCCAGAGTCACTGTGAAAAATACTCGTAAGGGTTACGGGAAAATTTTCCATGACAAAAGTCGTAAAATTACAATTTGAAATTGTAAATTTACAAGCACTCCCTATCGACTTGGAATTGACCGACGAGCAAGAATGGGCAGTCGTAAATTTACGACGTATTTTATAAATCAAAATTACAAAAAATGTCGTAAATTTACGAGGATATTTTTCGCAGTGGTGCTGAAACATTTAGCGTGTAGATATACTTCGATGGCCTCTGTAGGATGCATAATTTGGCGAATGTTCCACTTATGTGTGATGCGTAACTATTCTATACGGATGAGCGCTGGGCTGCTGGACACGGTTCTGCGTGGCGCGCTGCCCGTCCCGGAGCACGCCAAGCATTGCTTGAGCTGGTCCGGCTCGTCCGCACGGCGCGCTGCCCGTCCCGGAGCACACCAAGGAGCGCTCTGCGCCAGCTCGAACCCGCTGCCGTGCACAAGAAGTCCCTCCGCGTCCTCCACGGCAGCGCGCTGCTCTAGTCCAACCCGCCCGTTGCCGTGCGCGAGAAGCCTGCACTTTCCGTGTGCTCCGTGGTGACTGCTGCTATCCGAGCTGTGCTAACTTGTCCTGCCATACACAACTATACATATACATCTCTCCATACGGTCCGCACGAGTAATTACTGAAAAAAACAAAGACACGAAAAAGTACAACCAGTGCATGTCTGCTCCAAAGACATGCGCTCAGCGTCAGCGACACATCCTCACACAACGACAGCTGCTGTCGGACTGAGGAGGAGGAGGACTCCGGTCCGGACTCCTCCCTCAGTGAGGTGAGGAGGCGGGCGGCGGGCGAGCGAGGAGCTCTTGACCAGTGACTAACCGACCAACAGCTAATAGCAGGTAGCCGATGACACCGCCGCTGGGTTAATCCCCGTGCCCTGTGCAGCGCACCCCTCCCCCTCCCCTCACCCCGGGGTACCTGAGCTCACCCAGAGGGGATTAACAGCGGGGAAGGACTTTCCGTCGATCTGGCGTCCGGAGTTCGGTATAGAATTCGGGTTTGTACCTATACGTTGACCGGGCTGGGCAGTTTACGGAACACGCCCGATAGCATCGGGCTACAATCGGGCAAGGCTCCTAACTCAGGGGCTCGTTTCGGACAAGCCCGCCGCCTGGCAGCCCGATGAAGGGCTGAATCCGGACTAGCCCGAGAGGCTCACGGGCTACTTGCGGAACAGCCCGCGAGCCTTCGGGCTCTTTCGGAACAAAAAAGGTACTAGTCTCGGAACTTTTATTTTTAAACGGGTAGCCCCGCACGTCAACACTGCGCCCTCCTCCCCCCCTCCCCCCGCCCCCTACCCACTCTCCCATAAGGAGAGCAAAATAAAGGTCCCGGTCCCATCGATTCCGCAGCACAGCAAGTCATTTATCTCGCGGAGGAGGAGAGGTAGAGATTGAAAGGGGGGCGGGGGGAAGGGGAGTATGGGGGTTAGAAAAAAGAGAGAAAAAATGAAGCAGCTCCCTCCCTGCTCACCACGTCCCTTCCTTGTCCTGACCCTTTCCAACACTTCCCGTGCCCCCCCCCCTTTCCCTTCCTCCCTTTTCCCCTTGGTTCTGCCGCGGTTGGCCGTTGGCCGCTCCTCCCAAACGCATTCCGAACATATGGGCGTACCATTGTGTGTCCGCGCCAGTCAGACGTATGTCGTGTTATTAAAATATTCCGATAGGCGTGGCGGCGGGGTGGGGGCGAGCGGCCCGCGGGGAGGAGGGCGGTGCGGCAGGACGCCCGCCACGGCCCGCCACGGCCCGGCCCGTGTATCCATTGAGACGTCCGCCCCCCGGATTGAAGGCATTTGTAAGCAGGCTGTTGCGGGCCGGGCCCGGCCGGGCCGGGGCAGGTGGTCGGTATTGGGAGAAGGCTGGGGGAGGAAGCGGGGTGGGGATTCTGTGGACGCGACGCGGATGAGACCCTCCTGATTCACCCTCCCCAACAACCACCACCTTCTACCATCCTCTCTTTTCCCCTTTCTCCCGTTTACCATCCCTGGCGGATAAAACCGATACATCCCTTTTACAAACACGCGGCGTGCTCGCCGCGCAGGGCCTGCACTGTGAAATAGATGTGGGGAAAAAACGGCGTTTTTGTCTACTGTCATTGCTATTCATCTTAAGGGGTGGCTCACAAACAGGGTGTGTTATGGCTCCATAATAAAGTATTTAATATGGTGATGATCAGCATTGGGTCGACCAGTATTTTCGGTATGATCGTGTCCGTGCTGAGCGCGTCGAGGCGTGGCGGGGCGTGGCGTTTCAATTTCCATAGCTGAACCCTATTTGGATGCAAATACACGGGCGCTATGCGTGCGCCTTTGGGCCTCGTTCAGTAAAGCCAGAAAGACAAGTGGAATGAGAAGTTTAAGTAGGCCTTATCCTAAAAAGGTTCGTCGAAAACTACACGCAGAGAGTAAAATAACCTCAAATGATTTTGACTGGCCCCCTTTTTCTCCAACAAAATCATTTTTTTTACTGAGCCGCCTGGCTTGCACTCACGCGCCAACACTGTCACGCCAAAGTGAATATAAATATCGAAACTGGAAACCGCGGGATCACGGCGTGGCCCGCCGCAGTGTTTTAATCTTCCTTCGCAATGAATCATCGCCTCACAAAAACCCTATCCGCGTGTATACTTCTGTGTATTACCCCGTCCGCCCCACCCCGTCCCGACGCACCCGGCCACGCCATGCGCCGCACTGCTCCGCCCGCTTCGGCTGCATCAACAAGACCGGTCCGCTTATCTGCCGTGACACTCGACGGATACGTATCATCGCTTTATGCAAATGCCCCGGCAGTACCGTGGAGCTGTGGAGCTACGGCAGCTAGAAGACTCAGCGCGGCGCGGCATGGCGGTGCGGAGTTGTGTTAAAACTTACGACTCGGACGGACGCCCTGACGATGCAGCAGAGGCGGGGTAGCTGAGCGAGCTTGCGACGAGGCTTGCGACCACCCACTGCTAATTTAATGTGCGCAGTCATCATACTCGCCGCTTATCCCATCAGCACCCCACTGCAGTATCTAGGTTGTTCGGGTAACATTTTCGGACACTTTGACTGCGTGTTCAATTTCTGGGGGCTAAAATCGAAAGTTGTCTGCACCTCGCAATTCAGAAAAATTCAGGAATATTCGGGGGGAAAAATCACCCAAATTCAGGTGAAATTCGAGCAAAAATTAAGAAAAATTCGATAAAAATTCAGAAACTTTCACAAAATTCAGAGCTGTTTCCCCCTCGGCAAAAAATGCTTGTCAAAGCACTGGAAAAACAAAGGTAGGACGAAACGGGTTTTAATGCCTTTACCAAGGCATTAAAAATTAGCACCCCTGCAAAGGCATTAAAACTGCCCAAAGGTGTTAAATTTTAATGCCTTTGGACAATTTCGTGCCTTTGCAAAGGCATTAAAATTTCACACCCCTAGAAAGGCATTAAGTCCTACCTTTGTTTTTCCAGTGAGTCACCCCGCCGCCCAGCCCTCGCGCGGCCGGCTCAGTCGCCGGGCTTGCCGCGGCGCACAGCTGAGTTCGGCTGATCTTTTTGTGCGAGGCGATCGTAAAAAGGCGATACAATGCGGCGCGGCGGTGTGGCGCCCCGGCAGGACTCGTAGCCAAAGAGATAAGGAGTCCGGGGCTTTAATGACGGCCCCCGTCTATTTTACGGCGAGCAGCGAGTTTATATGCAATTTTTCTTACGAGAACTGCCTTATTCTCATTTTAGTCTCACCGAAGGGCAGCATGGCCACGGCAGGCCACGGCGGTATTAACGCTAAAAACGCTTCTTCTGAAAATGGGAGGTGTTCGCGAGGCCTTTGGTGTTGATCGAAGGGCGTCAAAAAGCGGCAAAAAGTCTGGCAAGCTCGCTGGCATTAAAAAAAAATAATAAAAAAAAATCATAAGATTTGTTTCAATCTTGACTCGTAAGTTATCAATTTCAGATTAGGGTTAGTTCAGATTTTGGTTCAGGTGCAGGTGTGAACTAAATAGTTTTATTTTTTTATTTACGCCAGGAGTTCTTACGTTATTGTTTAAAAATACAGTGTAAAAAGAAGTCTTGGATACGGAGCCTGTCACGGCGTTCCGTACCCCACTTTTGGGAGTGATTTTCGAAGGAGCAACGGATGTGATTTACCGTATTTACGCTACCCTACCACCCATTTTCACATGGGCGAATATACGGAAGGGGGTACGACGTTACAGACTCCGTACCAAAAACGGAAATCTCCGGACTGAAAATTAGCGGTAACTTGTGCCTCAGGCAACTGAAAGAGACGAAGCTACTTCGAAAAAAATAAAATTTGGATCGGTATTCGAACCTGTGCCCACCCAGTCCTCCTAACGGTGCCGATGTGGATAGCAAAGTCGCCACGAGGCTGGTCTGTCCCAGCAAGGAGAGCAGGCGTACTGATGACGCCACCGGTACAGGTTCGTCGGCGACTACGGCTCTTCGCAGCGTCACCCTTTAGAGGAAATCGGGCTTGTATCGTGGCGTCGTAGCCGTGCCGGCATAGTAATGTTCCGGGGGCCGCAGAACCCGGGTTCAAATCTTGCTCTAAAATATAAATTTTTCCGAGGACAGCAGCTTGGCGTGGAATTCAAACCCCCCATTTCAACGGAGCTCCCTCGTGGAATCGCCGACGGTCTAGTGGTCTTAGTACCACGAAAGCCGCGGGGTGTCATGAGACTCGGCACTTGGGGCCTGGGTTCAATTCCCAGGTAGGTTCTTCACTGGCAGCGAAAGCGAGTTGTCAGGAAGTTCCGTCCCATGCCACGGGGGGTGGTCCCTCGTGGGGAAGTAAGGCCTATGAATCTGGCTCCTTAGTAAACAGCTTTTCCCTGACCTGTGCGGGAGCGGGTCAGTACAGGTCTAACCAACCGTACGCTTACTCTTCCGCAAAAACTTCTCTTTCTGCTTTTCTCCCCCTCTATCGTCCTTCCTTGCCTCTACCTCCCACTGACCGGTCATGCGGTCCGGTGGTGCCCAGTCGTTGGTCTGAAATGCTACCTACGGCTTCAAGGCGCTGTTTAAATAGGGTAGTACGGCGGGCCTGACAGGCCGCCAGCCTTAAGCGGGGACTCTCCCCGAAGCGGAGAGGACTTCTCGTGCCCGCGGGGTGGCGGTCGCCTGGAACACACCGGATCCCATCAGAACTCCGAAGTTAAGCAGGCGGGGCTCGCAGGTTGCGAGTTAGGTAGGGGCCTACCAATTTTTCAATTTTTTTTAACAGCTCTTACAAAACAAAAAAAAAAAAAAAAAGAATTTGAGGTGTGCTCCGACCATGATACCTTTTCCTTTTTCGACCACTGCGGCTCTCGCCGGGTGACCGTTGCACGCCTTTCCCGAACTGCGCAATTTTCATGTAAGGTATAGAGAGGTAACTGTCGTAGTCGTGATTACGCCGCGTCTAGGTTTACATGTTAAACACAGTAGGAGAGGTTTTACTCCTAAAACTTTTCAGAGGTAAATTCCCAACTCTGTGTTTTACTCCTAATCGTAGAGGTAAATCTTGTAGAGGTATTTTCGCAGCAATATTATTAGAGGTATATTGCCGTGGAGGTAAATTTACCTCGAATCAAAATTAGAGGTGTTTCCAGTAGAGGTACTAGAGGCGACCCGCTACAGCAATCATCGGAAGAGTGTCCGAAATTAGGAACGAAAGTGCTGTAATTTCGGACACGTGCTCTAATTTCGGACACACGCATGCATTTTGGCCAAACCCAACAGGTTTACTTTTCACTTAGGATAGCCTAGGTCACAATTCGTTGAATGACATCCAAACCGATTTTTTAACTCAACCCTGCTGAGAGATGAAAACTGGACAGAAAAATGGGATGGTTTTGTAAACGCCTTTAACTCTGGACAAATGTGCTCTAACTTCGGACAAAATTCAGAGGAGTGCTAAAGTCTTCCTATCTTAGCCGTTTTTTGAGGTATCTCAAATCCGGAAACGGCGTTGTAAAGATGATAGTCAAAAGTACAACTTCGCTTCTTCCTGAAGGCGAAAACATAAGTCTTTTGGCACAAACATCGAAACAAATGTAATTCTATGCCACAGAATTGGACTGTCCGAAATTGTAGCACTTTCGAAAATCGTCCCGTACCATAAAGCGGTTTGACTTGGAAAAAAAAAATTTACGTAGTTCTGTAGCCAAAATACCATACAGTCATTCGAGAAAGGACCACCCATGGGGCAGCTCACACCTACATGAGCCCCGGTTTTTGGGGGAGCACATTTCAAAACAGCAATTTTGCTCTATATGCTTTTTCAACTTTAAATTGCTGTGTGCTGTAAAATTTTAAAGGTACTTCAACCGACTTGACGAAATGTGGTACTCTATACTTCAAACTTTACGATGCCGTCTTCTGATTTTGAATATCTCAAAAGGTGACCAAGATAGCTTGAAATAAGCACTTCTATGCAAACTGTCCGAAATTAAGGCACAAGTCCGAAATTTGGGCACTTGACTGTACTATGGCCATCGGTGAAACACTGAATTGTGGAGGTATTTTTCGGTGGAGACGAGTTTACATCCACTGTTGTGGATGTAAATTTCAAAGCGTGCGGTGGATGAGATTTCGCTCCAATGCACCCGCCCAAAATCTTCATCCACACTGTGGAGGATATTTCCCGTGGAGGTAAATTTTCTTCCACAGACTGTGGAGGAAGTTGCGCGTGGAGCAAAATTCACCTCCAAAAATTTTTGGAGGACTTTTCTGTGGAGGTTTCGTGCCACACCCAAGTTGGTAACCTGAAGAAGAAAAGATCGAACAATTCTTTCCACCCAATCAAGCTAAACCTATTAGGCACCGCGCACCGCAATGCTTTCCATGCCCCTCCTCCTTCCCCAATAATTTTTTGTTTTGCAGCAGAAAATACAAAAACAAATACTATCAACCCAGATCGATATAATAATTTCTGGAACGCACAACGTTCAGCCACCACATGCCTGTCTTAAGGAATCCCCGTTAGAAGATAATGAGTATACTATTGTTGCTTTTTTACAGAATGGTGAGAGCAGTGGGCTGTCGTGTCCGCGAGGACAAGGGGCCCCTCGCCAGCCCGTCGGCCGTGGGCCCCCCGTCCACTCCAGCTGCCACTTGTGCTTCCTTGTGTTATGTTTCAGCATATTCAAGCTTGTTACTGGGTGACCAAAGTGAGGGAGTGGCAGAGGGGAGCAGTGGAAGGGTCCTGTTCGCCCAGCTTCGTCATGAAGGCAACTTGACGTCTGTGTCTGCTTCTGAGGGGGGAGCGGGCGAGGGGAGAGGAAGAGCATCGTTTGTTATTGCCCCTTGCCCGTCCAACCATCTGCGTGACCGAGGAGTGCGACCACGCCGTGCGACCCCCGGTCCAGTCCGGGAGAGGGCGAGCAGATAGTGGCGAGACCAGCTACGCCCCAGTACACTTTACCAGGCTAGAACTGGTCGTGCACTCTACTAAATTCTAACTTTCACTGTACAAAATATGTTATTCGTGCATGTTTTGCAATCTACCCATTTGCAAGATGTGTCGTATACGTACAATCTCCCTCTCTTGCTATTCATTCAATTCTATGTCAATCCGCAGTGCTTGTACATTTACACTGTAAAAAATAATGTTGTTGGTTAACAACATATTGTTGTTAATTTTTTAACTGACTGTTATTGTTAATTAACAACACTGGTTGCTGGGTAACTGCAATGTTTGTTTGAGAAAAAATGAAAACAACTATTTTAAATAGTTCCGCGACTCTAAACATCTAATGTATACCTTGAGAAAAATATTTACCTTTCAACGATACTTCACTGAAAAAACAAAGGTAGGACAAGAAGGGTTTTAATGCCTTTACCAAGGCATTAAAAATTAGCACCCCTGCAAAGGCATTAAAGATTGCCCAATGGTGTTAAATTTTAATGCCTTTGGACAATTTCGTGCCTTTGCAAAGGCATTAAAATTTCACACCCCTAGAAAGGCATTAAGTCCTACCTTTGTTTTTCCAGTGTTGTTGTTACATAATTAACATTGTTGTTTTTCAACAATAAACGTCACTTAAAAAATTAACAACAAATTCGCTGTTTTCCAACAACTTTTTTTACAGTGTACGATCTGCAATTGTTATTGTACGACATCTTCCATGGAATATTTCCTGTACCCTGTACGACAATTCTTCCGGTTCAGCTAGGCAGTCCGACCTAATCTGGTCCGACACACATGACCGTATTTTAGTTCTTACCGATGACAAATAAATTTATTCGGAACAATCACACGGTTCCCACTTCGCTTCTCCACTTGACCACGACGCGACCACAGAGGACAAAACCCCGCGGGGGCAAAGGCGGGGCGACACGACCAGACGCTCGCGCTCTGCGTTATTGAGTGCAGTTGCCCAAGCGTTACTTGCCGCCCTATCGTCCTACCAGTCAAGGTGCCAGTTACTGCGACGTCGTTATGGCGGTGGGGTCGTTAGGGCAAACAACATTGACGAGGACTCCAGCAAGGTGCAGAGGACGAGGAGGGGGGGGGGGGGTAGGGGGAATACCTTGCGTCACACAGACTTCGAATGAAAATAAAAGTATACACTGGTAAAACAAGTGTGCATAATTTAAACACCAACGTGATGTTGCACATTACATGGCCTGCACATTTTAAACGTTTGCTAAACGTTTAAATTCGGAACACTTGGACGCACACAGTTCTATGTTATCAATAGAAATCATACGGGGACTTTTCGGAAGTGTTTAAAATTTAAACACCAATTGACTATTAGCCTAGTTAAACGTCAGTGTTGAGAAAATGCACACTTAAACTTAAACGTCAATTGACGTGCAATATTAAACACTTGTTTTACCAGTGTAGTTTCGGTAAAGCAGAAAGACAGTGCGAAGAGAGAAAGCGGGGCAGCCTGCACCCTGCCCGCCCGGGTTGGAGTCGCGGGTCCACGGTTTTTACCGGGTAGCAGAGGAACCCGTTGGAACCGCGCCTGTAGGCAGACAACTTGACACACTTCCTCCTCGACGGGTACCCGAGTATATACTCGGTGAAGCACGTTGCCCCCCTTCCTACCTGGATTACCCCCGAGGCGGGTTTATAAGAGCCCTAAAAGACGACGGGCGATGAAAGGGACAAGTGCGAAGTGAACAGAGCTCGCTTGACTCGGCAAAGGAACATGGGGCAGAGGAGTGATGTGAGGACGGCCGCTCCCCCTCCTCTTCATTCTCCCACCCGACTGACACGGAACCGTTCGAGTGGCAGGAGACACGTGACGTTACAAAAGACTGAATTGAGAGGCTAAAACGACAAAGAAATAAAAAGAACAGCACAGAGGAGCCGAGGGAGGGAGATGAAGGGCACAGCGAAGCGGCTATATCGGTAAGTAGCAAAGCAATGTCGCCGACTTTTCACGAAAGGATTTTCTTCAGCCCACCAAAGTCTGCCCGAGCTTCTGAGCCTTCTGAGCTCATAGCTCGCCAACGCTGCTTGACACGGATAACGTGACCAAAAACAAAGCACCCACCCCCACGCCCCTCGAAAAAAGTGACTGCAGTGCATCCCCAGTGAGCGGACGTCAACACAGTGAGGGAGACGTCTTTTTCTTTGCCGTCAATGTTTGCTTCCCACCTGCCAACGAAACTATAATTGCATCGATTTCCCCGCGACGCGTCCGGCTGACGTTTGACGAGGCCGTCTCCGCCTCCCCGGGGCGAGGGGCGCGCGGGGCAGGTTGCAGGCTGTCGGGCGGCGTGCAGAGGGCGCCACCGGTGCTGTGGTGCCAGCTGCAGTGTGGCTCTTTGCGGCCGGCGCGGGCGCCCGGGTGCAGGGCCTCGTGGTGCGCTCGCGTGTGAGGCGGGCTGGCCTATCTCGCTGTCGGGCGGCGTGCAGAGGGCGCCACCGGTGCTGTGGTGCCAGCTGCAGTGTGGCTCTTTGCGGCTGGCGGCCGGCGCGGGCCGGCGCGGGCCGGCGCGGGCGCCCGGGTGCAGGGCCTCGTGGTGCGCTCGCGTGTGAGGCGGGCTGGCCTATCTCGCTGTCGGGCGGCGTGCAGAGGGCGCCACCGGTGCTGTGGTGCCAGCTGCAGTGTGGCTCTTTGCGGCTGGCGGCCGGCGCGGGCCGGCGCGGGCCGGCGCGGGCCGGCGCGGGCGCCCGGGTGCAGGGCCTCGTGGTGCGCTCGCGTGTGAGGCGGGCTGGCCTATCTCGCTGTCGGGCGGCGTGCAGAGGGCGCCACCGGTGCTGTGGTGCCAGCTGCAGTGTGGCTCTTTGCGGCTGGCGGCCGGCGCGGGCCGGCGCGGGCCGGCGCGGGCGCCCGGGTGCAGGGCCTCGTGGTGCGCTCGCGTGTGAGGCGGGCTGGCCTATCTCGCTGTCGGGCGGCGTGCAGAGGGCGCCACCGGTGCTGTGGTGCCAGCTGCAGTGTGGCTCTTTGCGGCTGGCGGCCGGCGCGGGCCGGCGCGGGCCGGCGCGGGCGCCCGGGTGCAGGGCCTCGTGGTGCGCTCGCGTGTGAGGCGGGCTGGCCTATCTCGCTGTCGGGCGGCGTGCAGAGGGCGCCACCGGTGCTGTGGTGCCAGCTGCAGTGTGGCTCTTTGCGGCTGGCGGCCGGCGGCCGGCGCGGGCCGGCGCGGGCGCCCGGGTGCAGGGCCTCGTGGTGCGCTCGCGTGTGAGGCGGGCTGGCCTATCTCGCTGTCGGGCGGCGTGCAGAGGGCGCCACCGGTGCTGTGGTGCCAGCTGCAGTGTGGCTCTTTGCGGCTGGCGGCCGGCGGCCGGCGCGGGCGCCCGGGTGCAGGGCCTCGTGGTGCGCTCGCGTGTGAGGCGGGCTGGCCTATCTCGCTGTCGACAGGCGCGCACAGGCTGCGCCGCGCCGCGCGCCGCGCCGGCGATTAACTGGAACAGTCACGGAAAACGCGTCTCACCGCAAACTATCTATCAACCTAAACCAAAGCAGATCCATTTGTTGCAGTCCCTTCAATAGACTCGACGCCCTCCTCCCGCTGTCGATATATATCGGCCGGCCTGCAGCAGCCTGCTGCGCTGCAGCGTTGCCAACCCGCCGGGGCCATCAGTTTGAGTTGTTGTGGTGGCAGCCGCGTGCGGTGCGCCCGGGTGTGCCCTGGTGTGCCCGGGTGTTCCCCCGCCACCCCTTCTCCTCCGCGCGCGCCCCCTGATCCCCCGGGCGCAACTCGCGGGAAAAGAATTTATTTCTCCCTCGTTGCATTCAGGGGAATTCCCTCCAGGTATCGAAAACCAATCGTTGTTTTTTTTCTCTCTCCATCTCAACGATGCGTGGGAAAGAAAAATCTGGGCATGGTCACTGCCGCATTGCTACGGGTCTCGGGTCACGAGCAGTGAGAGAGGAGAGAGAAGGGAGAGGCCAAAGAGAACGAGAAGACGGCGAGAAACGAAACTATGGACAGAAGAATGAAATAATAATAATAATGATGTAAAAGCAAAGGGCACACGTTTCGCCTATTGTCTTGCACATTCTATCGTCATGAGCGCGCCCACTAAGCGCGACTGGGTTAACCATATGTTCGGCTTACTGGCACCCAGAGAGCAGCAGCAGCTGGTGTTGTCGCCCCGCCCTGCCCCGCCCCGGCCCGGCCCCGCCCCAGGGCGCGTGGGGACGAGGCAGCATGTCGTCTGCTCGTGTCGACTTGGCAGCCGCACGGGCAGCGCACACGATCCGCACCCACCCTCCCCGACGCGACGGCCAGGACGTAGCGGGGCAGAATTTATCGCTCATAGCATTCAAATGGCCGCACCCGGTGCTGCGCAACATTGTTCATAAAAACGGTCGGAAAGGTAATAAATACTGACAGAGGAGTGGCTGGGCTGGGGCGTGGGCGTGGGCAGGTCAGGCCAGGCGGAGGCGCGCGGGGTCGACCAGTACGCGATCGTGCGGGCGATAACCAGTCGTCTTATCTGCGCTTGTCAACAAATTACCACCCCTTAGTGGTCTGGCCTCGCCCGCAACCTTCGACAGGAGACGGCTGGCGCCTGCCACTCCCCAACGCACCAGCTCTCTCTCTCTCTCTCTCTCTCTCTCTCTCTCTCTCTCTCTCTCTCTCTCTCTCTCTCTCTCTCTCTCTCTCTCCCTCCCTCCCTCCTCCCGCCCTACATCCCTCTCTCCCTCTCTCTCCTCTCTCATTCCCCGTTCAGTCCATTTCCCGTGTACCTGCGCCTTCTTTCTCACTCTCCTCCGCTTTCTATCCTCCTCTTCCTCTCCCCGTCTAACGTGGCCGTCGCATGCCTGGACAGCATTTTCTCTGGCGTCCGTTATGAGACATTCGACTGATTTCACGGGCCTTCCTTCGTTCCCTGGAGGGGCCACTGAAGCGGTCGAATCAGGAACGGGAACTGCAGGCTAAGGTACGCCAAAAAAAAAAAAGAAAAGAAACGTCGGTCTTAAAAATTACTATATGCCTTTTCACTAGAAAAGAGGAACAAGCCAAAATCACCATCACGATACAGCGTTTACACGTGTGCCAATCGAGACATCCAGTGATTATCACGCATCGTATAAGACGAGTCAAACCTATTCCGACCAAGTGCCTTCGTCCGTCTCCATCGTTGTTTGCATGTTTTTCAGTTAGTTTGCGCTCCTGAAGGGATGGCCCAGTGGTACCAACTTGTTGCGCGCTAAGTCTAAATCGTACCAGAATTCCCCCTCTTCGCTCGGCGTGGAACGGAGCCTTTGCGAGGATTGTACGGTATCAAGACGGAGCGATCAGATAATGGGAGGACGAGACGCAGGGTTGCGCAGCGGACAGGGGGGAGGAGGGGGGGGGGAGCCTTGGGGGGGAAACGCTTTCGGATGAGACCTATTCGGCATTGCATATTCGAATACAGTGCTGCTATTTTCCACTGCGGATCCTCGCAGCGAGAGAGATGGCGCTACCGAGCTGCAAGGCGTCGGAGATGGCTCTGGCGAGAGGAGGGAACGTGGGGCGGGGCAGGGGCATGGCGGAGCGGGAGGAGAAGGGGTGCACAATGGAGCGATGCCAAGAGCAGGTCTGTAGGAGACCCTCACGGGCTGGATTGCCCATTGAGGAGGAAGGTGGAAGGCGGCGGGGGAGGGGAGGGGGAGGGCGCTGTCGCCACGCCCCGCCACACCACCACGCCTGGCCTGGCCGTGCTGCGCCCGGGCCGGGCCGGGGGTCGGGGGCCGGCCTCGGGCTATGAAAGATTTCGAGAGTGGCTAGCCACGGCTGCGAGATTGAGAGGGTCACCTCACCCCGCGCGCGCGCGCGCGTGTGTGTGTGTGTGTGTGTGTGTGTGGTAGGTGGAGGGAGGGGCGCCGGGGCGCCATACCATGAGCCAAAGGGGACTTCCCATTGTACTCCTGTGTACTTTGTGATTCAGTCAGGAGCGAGTAGTAGCCCTCTTTGCACAGCGCGCGCGCACACACACCTACACACATACACACACACGGACGCATGCGCGCGCACACATAGAGTTTCGAGTCCCCTTTCCCCTATCCTGAATCCAGTATCTTTCAATATATATATACCCTTCCCACTCCGGTATGAGCCATATGTAAAGGCTGGCGCTAGGCACCGCGTAGCTTTGCCCAACAATTTTTTCTACAACGTTATTCCTGTCGTGCCTGTTGCCAACACAGTAGTCCAATCCAATGCGGGGCGATAAAGCAATAGGTACGATGGACTGGAAACCATAAAATCATTGTGGAAAAAATGTTCCGCACGCAGCTAAGTATTGACTTTTGACCACGAAACAGTCCACTAAATTTCTGTTCTTGAGTCCAAGAGGGAGATTTTTCTCTGTGAGATTCTAAACTTCTAAGTCAATTTCGTGCTTCTCGATGCTCTCCCAGCTGCACCGTTATCAGCGGGGAACACTCTAAACGGGACCCAATAGGGAGTGAGGAGTGTCGTGGGGGACAGAGGGCTTCAGGCGAGGAGGGGGAGGGGGAATTTTACATTTTATTCAATACCCGATGGGTTCAACTAGAGGGGGAGAAGGGGCGAACAGAGAGCGGCGCACACCGACAGACGGGAAGGGACAATTATGGAAATGTGCCAGAGCGTGAGACCAGCTAGCTAGACCAGCGAGCGAGATAAAGCAAGAGAGAGAGAGAGAGAGAGAGAGAGAGAGAGAGAGAGAGAGAGAGAGAGAGAGAGAGAGAGAAAGCAGGCAAGTGAGGGGGAGAGAGAGGCGCCAGCCGTCATACTGGTCTACACCACACGGCTTTGGCTTCGACTTTCCTGCTGGTTTGGTGCGCTGCTGCTGCTGTTGCCACAGAGGAGCTGGCTAAGAAATGGAGCCGGTCCAAGCAAGCAGAGGAAGAGAGAAAGAGTAACCGTGAGGGGGAGGAGAGCAGGGCGGAAATGGGAGGTTAGGGGATAGGGGAGGAAAGGGTGTTGGCGGCTTAGAAGACGTGTGCCGGGCACTAGTGCGTAGGGCTGTGTATATGTGAGAGAGTGAGGGGAGAGGAGAGAGTATAGACCGAGGCCCAGAGACTTCTGTTTTGTTCTGAAGCGAAACACCGGAAGAGTGGGACGAGAAGGAGGAGGAGGGTGGAGGGGCCACCAGGGTTAAGGGAGACCCACTACATCTAGGTGGGAGAGAGAGAGAGAGAGAGAGAGAGAGAGAGAGAGATTTGATTTTGATTTGATTTGACTTTTGTTTAATGTATCATACAAAAGGACTAGAGAGTCCCGCTCCAGTACAATACAGCTCCTCTAGAAAACATATGTATATATAAATACAAAATAAAATAAAATACAAACTAACATAGTTTAGCACAACAAAAGAACACATAGGATATTATTAAAGTTACAAGTAGCTTTGTGAAAGTACACTTCTGAGCATATTTTTAAGTCGAAAGTGGTTGGTGTCATTAATGTAGGTGTGGAGATTATAGGTATTGAACAGTCTGATCGCGCTGATGCAGAAAGAATTAGAGTACTTGGTGGTTCTGTGAATTGGTATAGTCAGCATATTCTCATGCCGACGCGAGAAACTGAAGTTTCCGCTCAGATATAGTGGAGTATTACTTTTAATTATCTTCCGGGTTATTGTGGCAACAGCAAGCATTTGTCTTTCGTTATATTTTAGGAGTCCGAGCTGCACATAGTATGGGGATATATGCTCAAATCGTGTGGCAGAAGTGACGAAGCGTATACAGGCATTTTCCGCTTTTTGAATCTTTTCCATGTTTGTTTTACTCATATCGGTGAACAATTGTGAGCCGTAGTCTAGGAAGGGCATAATCAAGCACTGAATAATACGGAGTCTGATGGTTGGCGGTAAACAGGAAATGTTTCTTCTCGCCTGGGCAAGGGTAGCAAACGCCCTGCCAACTAATTTGTTACATTGTTGCCTCCAGCTCAATGTTTCATCGAACAATATTCCTAAATTGTTTACCTCCTCCTTATACGGAACCGACACATTGTTAATTTGAATGAGAGGTAGGTCTACCATTTTCTTGAACCTGTTTACAAAATTTCCAGACCCTATGACAATGGGCTGTGTTTTGCCCACATTCAAGCATAAGTTGTGTTGTTCGATATACATAGTCAGGTTCTTAAGATCTTCATTGACACACGATACGGCTTCAGCTGCCTCATTAAGATGAAATTCCTTATAAATTTGCGTGTCGTCCGCGTACAGGTGGTACTTGCAATGACTGAGGCTCGTAGAGATGTCAAATAAATATAAAATGAAGAGGAGTGGTCCCAACACGCTTCCTTGTGGAACGCCAGTTTTCACCAATGCCCATTCGGAGACAAAATCTCCTGACATGACTCTTTGCATCCTCCCAGTCAGATAATCCTGAAGCCATTTGATAACTGATACAGAGAATCCCATTTTTCGCAGTTTAATTAACAACAATCTATGGTTTACTCTGTCGAATGCCTTACTGAAATCGAGTAAAACCAGGAGGGTCAGCTTCTTATGATCGATGGATTGTCGAATATCGTCTGCCACTTTCAGGAGAGCCGTAGTAGTGCTATGTCCCTTGCGGAACCCCGATTGAAACTTATTTATTAGATTATTTATTAGACTAGAGAGAGAGAGAGAGAGAGAGAGAGAGAGAGAGAGAGAGAGAGAGAGAGAGAGAGAGAGAGAGAGAGAGAGAGAGAGAGAGGCAGACAGACAGACAAAATTCACCTAAGTACCGGGTGTTTTTTTTTAAATGCGTAATAGTGTTGCGGGATTGCATACTCGTCATCAGCCCTACAGGGGCCATGGTATCTTACGGGCGAGTGGGATAGACAAACCCGCAACACTGTTAAGCATTCAAAGAAATAGCCCGTAAAACAAATGGCATGCAGAGCCGTAACAAACTTGCGGTCAATTAGGAATCAAGAAGGGGGGAGGGGGGGGGAATCATTTCAAAACATCATTGTACGGCCCCCAAAACATAATTTTTTAAAAAAATAAGGAAAGTGAAGAAGAAAGATACAGGAAAATCCGAAAAATCTAAAAAAAATAAGACACAAGGACCAAATAGAACACAAAATGAATTTTGTGATAAGTATGGAACTCGTTCTTTACATAATTATATGCTACAGAGGCAGAAGTGTAAAACGTGATGTGAGTCGACTGAGTCCATTTTTATCTCAGATTGTGTTCGTGTGTGTTGGGATAGTTTTTCCCGGGACACTCGGGCCCTTGCTCGGTTCCGGCCTTGTTCGGGCCCCCCGCTCGGGTCCGATTGTTGGGGCGCATAAAGGAGCGCGAGCCAATTAGAATGAAAACTAGCAAATTTTGTGAAGAGTTCTCAAAATAACACTGTTAAACGCGAAAAATGGTTGAAATTCAAACGAAGGTTTCTAGTTCAGATTAGTACAAGTTTCATGTCTGTGGGTATTGTGCTATCTGAGATTGAAAACTCCACTAATAAGCTGAGTTCTAGAATGAAAACTTATACACAATTTGTCAAGTGTTCTCAAAATAATACTACTAAATTTGAAAAAAAAAAGTTCATTGTTGGAATAAAGAATAGCACTTTCAGTTTAGAATAGTATAAATACCTGTAGGTATTGTGGGATCTGAGAGGAAAGTGGAATCATTCGACTGCAAGAACAATACTCGTTCTTTGCACCACTCAGGAGAGGGGTGGTGGTAAAGAACGAGTAAAAACCGAAATAAAATTCGGAAAAATTCAGAAATGGGGGTAAAGACCAAAATTTATCTAAAAAAGACAGAAATTTTCCTTGAAAATCCAAAATAAAAATCAAAACAAAGAATGAAAAACCTCAAAAATAAAGAAATATTTAAAGTACACATGTTGTCTGAGTGATCGCCCTCTCGGGTGCATCAGTGTGGCTTTGGCGAGGAATGGGGGCACAACCAGTATGTACTGGTGGTCTTGTGCACCACTGCGGGTACTCCCCGCGCGCAGGCTGCCGCCTTTCCCAGGCCCCGCTGTCATAATTGATTCGTCAATTAGACTCTATCACGACAGCGCGCCGTGCTGAGCCAGGTCCCTCCGCCCCTCACGCACGTGGTTCCGGCCCGGCCCGGCAAGCTGACGGCGTCCGGTCCGGGGACTTTTGGATACAGTTCTAGCCAGTTGTGTTGAACGCAGGTGAAAAATGGGAGCAGTACTACTCAACCGCCCTTTACTTTTTTTGCTGATTAACCAAATATTTTAATAATATGAATTTGAGTTTACTTTCTATATGTGCCAGAAGCCTACAAGCCGGGTGGAAAACATCGATACTAGGGGAAAAATCTAACCAACATTTATTTTGCCATAAAGTGACAGAAATATATGTGCTATATAATGCGTCTCAAGCCACCAAACCAAACTTAGGTTTGCGAAAAAATATCGGCATTCTAAGACCGTCTCCTTCTACCTGGGTCCTGCTAGAGCTGGTCCTGGAACCCTCTTCTCCTCCTGCCCCGTGATGGATCGGAGCCACCCACTCCAGGACTTGTCCAGGATGTCAAGGCGGTAACGTCTCGATCGCCCCACGAGGATACGGATACCGCTGACTCATTCTTGGCAAATGTAAGCCACGATTCCACGAGGAAAAATGGCACAGAAAAATATTATAAATTAAAGTAATGAAGATAGCATTTTACACAACGAAATTGTTTGGACCAAATTAAATCATTATTTCAATCGAGTCACACACGAGCAGTTAAAAAGCAGGGTACAGTTTCCAAAATCATCAGAAAAATAGCAAGAAAAACTTACGAAAATCAAGAAAGGACACAAAAGAATCAAGAAATAAAAAATACGATTTCATGAAATCCTGGTAGGCACGAAGTTCGTTTATGTTTTTGTTTCACAAAATACTTCGGTGGACGATGGTTTATGTAGAAATTTAATTGAAAATTTCTAGCCTTATGAATCATGTTATTGAATTTGCTTTATCTCAGAGTCACTAGTACAGCGAGTCACATGCCAAATTTTAGATTTCTAGCTCAAACGATTTAGAAGTTAGTCTAGTCTTTCAGTAAAAATTGTCCGATCAGCTTGATTTTTGACCTGTAGGCTCGTTGTGCAATGGGCATTCGAATATTGCTTTAACATATTTATTCTAACGTGTCGTTCGAAATTTTATTTTTTGAACTACCGTCCATTAGTTGAATCAACAGCCCGCTCCTCTTTCCACCCAGCTACGGTTCTCCTGTTCTCCTCCCGTGCGCGCCGGGCAGGGCAGAGGGGCCGCGCGGGCCGAGGGGCCGAGCGGCCAGCGGCCGAGCACCAGCGACAATGCCGATTCGGCTTGGCTCGCCATCGGAACTGGCACTATTCGCAGTCAGCTGGAGGAGGCGTCGCCGCCTTATAGACAGAACGGGGGGCGTTTGAGGTGGGAGTGCCCAGACCTCCCTTCTATAGTTCTAGGCTGGGACCTCCACTCAACAAAAGAAGGCTGGGGGAGGCGCCGCCGCCTTAAACAGAACAGAGCGTTTTTGAGGTGGGAGTGCCCAGTCCTATCCCTTTCGTGGTTCTAGGCTGGGCTGGGACCTCGCTCCATTCAACAAAAGAAGGCCGGTGGCTCGGCGGCTCGCTCACGCGTCCTCCTCGCGACTTAACTCGCGTCCACTACCGAGAGATGGCGCCACTAGCGCACGAAGCGAATTTAACTATCTATTTTACCCGAACGAAATGGTTATACAGCCGAAATGACTGTGAAAACAGGAGTTTCAGACCCACGGAAATCGTTTCCCAAAGAAGTTCAATGGATTCGTAAAATTATTCACGTAAATGTACACCATTTCAAGAATTCTGCTAACCAGATTAAAGTCAAACTTCCCAAACAGTTTTCTGCAGGTGCAAAACCACTGTAAACGCATTCAGTTCGCCATGTCAACGTTTCGATAACTTTACACAATGATTTAAAGTCGCGCCCCCGGCCGTGGCGGCCATGGTTGAAAGAGGGCCAGCGGGGCCGGCGACACGGCGCCTCACGCGTCCGCCTCAAACCAACCTAGAATATATTTGGCAAGTTTTTAAATTCGTGACGATCTTAAGTTATGTTGCAGTTCTTTAGCACACAGGTATGGGAGGCACTACACATTCACAGGGAACGCAGAGGCAGACTTGGTGAGAGCCAGCCCCCCAGCGGGCCAGCTGTCAACAACCCGCCTTGACAACCACTAAATCGAACCACCAGCCAAGAATTAAAGGGTCCTAGTTTCACATTTGCCACACACTTACCATTAAATGAAATAGACAATTAAAATATTAGGTCAAAACTCTCTGTGAGAGCCCAAATCGTGAATTTTATCCGCCTCACATTTCCAACACAAACATGGCGCCAAGCGGGCCAGCTATAAACAACGCCGCCTTGGTGTCCACTCAAACCAACTCAAAATATATTTTGCTAGTTTTAGATTTAGTAACAACGTAAAATGATGTTGCAGGCCTTTAGCAAAGAACTGTGGAATTCCATATACAGTCGTGTGGTAAAAATCCCATACATTGTATATGTAAATTGCTGCATATACATTTATGGGATTTTTCCGACACAAATTTTTTACAGTGAAGCACCCACGCAATACCATGGAACACAAGAGTAGACTTATTTGTATCTTTTAATGAAAACATGAGCTAAGGATTCACTCTGAGGTTGGCGGTATTGTCACAAGCCCCGCCCAAGGCCAAATTACAGTCCCAGCCAACAATCAGGAGCCACGGCGGCCAGCTAGTGGTCACGTTTGAAAGTCTCCTGGTGGTGAACCCTTTAACATGGCGTGAATCTGCAACGATTCTGACGTGACCACTCCTTGCGTTGACACTTTTGGATATCGAGGTACAAAGCAACAGGCGACCGTTTTCATTGGCTGGATTTTCGCGCGAAATAATGTTATTGGTCAGAGCCGACTCGGCTCCATGACGAGTCGAGTATTACCATAGAAATAGAGATTTTAGATCGAAATTTCTCAAAATTGGCCACCAACTTTGGGCTGGCATTTCAGCAGTGAACTAAGGAGATTGAGTTCTACCTCTCTGCCAAGTCTTATGAAAATCCTATAGAAAAATCAGGATTTAGGTAAGGGGCCGTGCTAATAAAAAAAAATACGATTTCAGGAAATCCTGGTAGGCACGAAGTTAATTAATGTTTTTGTTTCACTAAATTCTTCGGTAGAAGATGGTTTATATAGAAATTTACTTTAAAAATTCTAGCCTTATGGGTCATATTACTGAATTTCTTTTATCTCAGGGTCACTAGTTCAGCGGGTCACATGCCAAATTTTAGATTTCTAGCTCAACCGATTTTGAAGTTAGTCTCTCAGTAAAAATCGTCCGATCAGCTTGATTTTTGAACAGTAGGCTCGTTGTGGAATGGGCATTCGAACACCGCTTTTACATTTTTATTCTAACATGTCGTTCGAAATTTTATTTTTTGAACTACTGTGCATGAGTAGAATCAACAAGTCCCCGGCCCCGCCGGACCTCACCCCTGCGCGCCGCGCCGAGGGCTCGAGCAGCCGCAACAATGGCGACTCGGCTCGGCTCCCCTTTCCACGCTGCTTTCCCGTGACAAGCCGAGTATTACCATAGAAACAGAGATTTTAGATCGAAATTTCTCAAAATTGGCCACTAAGTTTGGTCTGGCATTTCAGCAGTGAACTAAGGAGATTGAGTTCTACCTCTCTGCCAAGTCTTATGAAAATCGTATAGAAAAATCAGGATTTAGGTAAGGGGCCACACTGATAAAAAAAAAAAAAATAATCGGATCCGCCGACAAAACCATAAGGCTACTTCGTGCCTAAAAAAATCGGATCCTGAGACAAAACCATAAGGCTACTTCGTGCCTAAAAACAAAACCATCAGAAAAATAGCAAGTTAACAAAAAATAATCAAGCAAAATCAGAAAACGCTTAGTAGGTTTATCGTAGTCAAACATCACATGCCAGCACAATTCATTAAAAGCGTTGCGACACGTTCGTTTTCTTGTATTTCGAGCCCAGTTCGCCGGAGCTCCGCTAGACGCACGGGCTGTGGGCGGGGGTGGGACGCGCAGCCGGGCGCCTCTCTCCAGGAATTATTTAATCCGTTCTGCAGTGCCCGTCCCGCTCCTCCTAGCTGCTGGCCCGGCCCGGCCCTGCTCGGCCGTACTGCTATAACATCTGCTGGGCTCAGCGTGCCGGTCATATTTTTCCATATGGGAGTCTCGGCTGGACCTAGACACACATACTATACCCTTTTTTCCTCTTCTTTTTTTTCCCTAACTTTTCCGCTTCCGTTATTTCTCTCCTGTTTTCTCTGCCTGCTGCTCTCGCTCGCCCTGTTTCTCCCCGTTGTGTCCTTCCGACGCGATTGGAGCGGCACGTGGCGCCACCTATTCTTCTGCATTTCTCCTAGCCCCCCGCCCCTTCTATTCTCTCTCTCTCTCTCTCTCTCTCTCTCTCTCTCTCTCTCTCTCTCTCCTTTCATCTCGAGACAAAAGGTCTTGCTCGAGGACGCGATGTGCGTGGCGCGCGCCACTTTGCGTGCGGGTTGCGATGCGGTCGGCCTATAGAGCTATTGTACGTCCCACGTCAAAAATAAAATAAAAAGAAGACCATGTGGTCACAAAGAAAAACAGAGCGCCAGTTGCCAGTGCTTCTGTACAGAAAGGAGGGGTCCTCGGTTGAGATTCAGACATGAGTCGCATGATACAGACTTTTAGAGGTTTGAAACGGAGACACGCGGTGGTTCTAGCGGACACGCGGAGGCAGGCCTAAGGCACATTCATCAATACATAAAAGCAATCTACCCAACTCCTCTATCCGGCAGCCATCCGTCCACGTACCACCGCAGCTCTCTCTCTCTCTCTCTCTCTCTCTCTCTCTCTCTCTCTCTCTCTCTCTCTCTCTCTCTCTCTCTCTCTCTCTCTCTCTCACAGACACACACGCACACGCATACTGCCATACCACCCCTGCCACTAGCTATACCATCACCATGGCACTTTTCCACGACACCAACATCGCCGAGAACCTACAAGCCACTACGCCACGGGCAGCATGCCGTTGTTGCATCAATAACCAAGTGAAGCGGGTGGGGTGCCATTGCGCCATCGGTGGGGCCCCTGCGTGGCCATACAGGGCCCCGAAAACATGTGAGGCCGACCACGCGATCTCTATCCCTTTTCTATCCGTCTCTCTCACACCCCTGTCCGACTCTCCGCTTCCTCCTCTCGGGCCCGTGTATTAGCCGCACGTGAGTGCGACAAGGACACACAGCCACACACACATCACACCACACGGGCATGTCAAGTCGAGCCTCAGTGCACGCTTCGTGGTAGGGTAGCCATGCCGTGATGTCATTCTAAGCACGATATCCACGAGCGAGCGCCCCCACCCCCGGGCCCCGCGCACCCCATGAGTAGGCTCGGGCCGGGCCGCAGCCAGGGCGATGCACCCTCCTCCACCCTTTTCCGTCCTTCTGTCTGGTGCCTCGCTCACTCGCTCTCCTCGGCTGGGATTCTTCGCGGCATATTACTACCCAAGACGACAACGACGACGGCCTTTACGACCTCGGATTAGGAAACGCCGACGGCATTTTACCTCCACGAGAATCCCCGCGCGCGTCCCTCTGTTGCTACCTCGTGCCGCTCCTCCTTATTTCTATGCCCGTATTACTTTTTTTGTTTTATGTGATTTCAAGAGGAGCAGCAGCGGCAGTGCCTCACGGTGAGCGAAAGGTTCGGCGCGCGCCTCCGCTGGCGTGACGGCGCGCCGGTGTGCGCCTCGCGTGTCGCGCACCCGCAGCAGTGCAGCGCAGCCGTGCTTACTGCTGCTGCTTCTCGCCGTTATAACCAGCCGAGCGATTCCGAAGATCGCTTTCATAGCTCTGTCCTCGTCGCACTCGTGGAGCACTACCATGGCCAGCGTAGGGCACCGCTGTAGGTGCAACAAGGACGGAGAGATGGGAGCGATCTTCGGAATCAGGTGGCAGTGCCAGTAGCCGACCAGTAGGTCACCACGTTGGGCGCGGGTGTGCGTTCCAGCGCGCTCGGCTCGGCGCTCGAGTCAGAGGAAATAAAGTTCAAACCGTATAACTATAACGGGCTTTCCCTCTTACACTCTTTTTATGTATGTGTGCGCGCGCGCAGTTCCAAAATTAAATAGTAAAATGTATTGGTTTATTTTTAAAAAAGCAACTTTTTTTTTTCCTCGATTTCCGCTACGCCAGACTGCAAGAAAATGTAAATGCCAACGTTAAAGCTGCGAAAGCGGCGCGCGCGCTGTTCTGAGCAGTGCAGGCGGCGCCCGGCCTAGCTCTCCACCCGTATAGCCCGGCCGCACACCATGCCCCGCCACGCCCCGCCACTCCCCGCCACGCCCCACCACGCCCCGCCACGCCCCGCCACGCCCCGCCACTCCCCGCCACGCCCCACCACGCCCCGCCACTCCCCGCCACGCCCCACCACGCCCCGCCACGCCCCGCCACGCCCCGCCACGCCCCACCACCACCACGTCTCTAATATCGTTGACGTTCAACTTCTCCAGCCACGAATGTAATTATGACGGGGGGACGGAGCGCGCGTCCGGGCCGCATCCGAAACAGTTCTGCAGAGAGCACTCCGGCCCTTGTGCGCGGAAGGCTGCCTGGAGCTGGGAAAGCTAAACTCTGACGCAGTCCCTGGGCTCGGTAGAAGAAGGCTCGAGTTTGGATTGTCGGAGCCGTCCCGTCCCCACCCGGCCACAAGAAGAGCCTCAACTCAACAAGATCATGAGCAATAAGCCGCAGCAAAGGGGATGGGAGGAGTGGGGAGCAGGGTAAGAGAAGAGAAAGAGAGAACGCATAAGGCGCATTCGAGTATGAGCGAAAGAAGAGAGCAAAAAGCACCCTCTGAAGACAAGACGGAACTCTTCTGAGAGGGTTTTTGAAACACCTGCACTGAATTTTAAAAGATAAAAATAGATTTAAAAAAAACCTGCTGCAGTTTGACACTTTCCGCAATTTTGTAAAATTCAGTAAGGGTACCTATTATTTTATTTATTTAAATTCTTTCCTTCGACACATGAAACGTTAGAACGCGTCTCCTTATGAATGAACGGACACAGAGAAGTGGCGAAGAGTGAGTGCGAGGGGATGAGGTGAGAAAGAGAGATAAGAGCCAAGTGTTGGCAAGCGTCTCCGGGCGACGCCTGCCCATGAGGGCTGCTGCCTGATTGCTTGCCGTGAGATGAGGACAGAAGAGTACACTATCACACCTGCGCACGCGCGCGCGTGTGTGTGTGTTAGAGAGAGAGAGAGAAAGAGGAAGAGAGAGTGTGTGACGCGGGGCGGTATGTGTGCTTATGTATTTATGTGTGTGTGCAAGTGAGATGCGCGCACTCGGCATGCATTATTGAGGCTGTTTGGCGTCTGGTGGAATGGGGTCCCTTCCACCCACGGATGCACTCCTTTATAGTATCCACTATGCGGTGCACTTACTCTGCGCTGTCAACACAAGCGATCAAACACGCGTAGCGCGGCGCGGCGAGCGCGGCACAGAGCACAGTGGCAGGTGGAGCGTGGCGAAGTGCGGCCACTTCAAGCGCCGCCCGCCCCCTCGTATACAGCGCAGGAGAGCGTGCGCCGTGGTGGTGCAGCACGAAGATGGAGCCTGGGCGACAAGAGAAAAAAATCGTGAAATTGAGACAGCAAAAAGTTCGCCATCCAATATGGAATTACGATATGACAAAACGGAGGGATGTATACACGGGCCTGAGTGAGTGTCATTTTAGCGAGGGGTACCTCACCTTCTCCAATCAGTGTACACCCTGCATTCCAATCATTTTCCAATCACTATCCAGTCACAACATTTTTGGACAAAAATTTACTTCAAGCACCTTAAAATTGCGAAACATCGTATTGGTGCGAAAAATTTATAGCTTTCTTCAAAGTTTGGTCACATTTTCCTTCCAATCACGATGCAACCCTCCAATCAGTGTACACCCATTGAAAGAGTGAGGTACCCCTCGCATTTTAGCCGTTGGGCGTTCCAAAGTGTCCGCCATCTCCCCTCCCGGCAGTGTACCATGGTCTGCCCCTGCTTACCCTCTACACCTCCGGGCCGTCACCGCATCACACCTGTCCCGCGAGTTACCCAACTCCCCTCCCAGCCCAGCAGTGTACCATGTCTGCTCCTGCCTACCCTCTATCTACACCTCCGGGCCGTCACCGCATCACACCTGTCCCGCGAGTTACCCAACTCCCCTCCCAGCCCAGCAGTGTACCATGTCTGCTCCTGCCTACCCTCTATCTACACCTCCGGGCCGTCACCGCATCACACCTGTCCCGCGAGTTACCCAACTCCCCTCCCAGCCCAGCAGTGTACCATGTCTGCTCCTGCCTACCCTCTATCTACACCTCCGGGCCGTCACCGCATCACACCTGTCCCGCGAGTTACCCAACTCCCCTCCCAGCCCAGCAGTGTACCATGTCTGCTCCTGCCTACCCTCTATCTACACCTCCGGGCCGTCACCGCATCACACCTGCCCCGCGAGTTACCCAACTCCCCTCCCAGCCCAGCAGTGTGCCATGTCTGCTCCTGCCTACCCTCTATCTACACCTCCGGGCCGTCACCGCATCACACCTGTCCCGCGAGTTACCCAACTCCCCTCCCAGCCCAGCAGTGTACCATGTCTGCTCCTGCCTACCCTCTATCTACACCTCCGGGCCGTCACCGCATCACACCTGTCCCGCGAGTTACCCAACTCCCCTCCCAGCCCAGCAGTGTACCATGTCTGCTCCTGCCTACCCTCTATCTACACCTCCGGGCCGTCACCGCATCACACCTGCCCCGCGAGTTACCCAACTCCCCTCCCAGCCCAGCAGAGTGCCATGTCTGCTCCTGCCTACCCTCTATCTACACCTCCGGGCCGTCACCGCATCACACCTGTCCCGCGAGTTACCCAACTCCCCTCCCAGCCCAGCAGTGTACCATGTCTGCTCCTGCCTACCCTCTATCTACACCTCCGGGCCGTCACCGCATCACACCTGCCCCGCGAGTTACCCAACTCCCCTCCCAGCCCAGCAGTGTACCATGTCTGCTCCTGCCTACCCTCTATCTACACCTCCGGGCCGTCACCGCATCACACCTGTCCCGCGAGTTACCCAACTCCCCTCCCAGCCCAGCAGTGTACCATGTCTGCTCCTGCCTACCCTCTATCTACACCTCCGGGCCGTCACCGCATCACACCTGCCCCGCGAGTTACCCAACTCCCCTCCCAGCCCAGCAGTGTACCATGTCTGCTCCTGCCTACCCTCTATCTACACCTCCGGGCCGTCACCGCATCACACCTGTCCCGCGAGTTACCCAACTCCCCTCCCCTCCCAGCAGTGTACCAGTGTGCCATGTCTGCTCCTGCCTACCCTCTATCTACACCTCCGGGCCGTCACCGCATCACACCTGCCCCGCGAGTTACCCAACTCCCCTCCCAGCCCAGCAGTGTACCATGTCTGCTCCTGCCTACCCTCTATCTACACCTCCGGGCCGTCACCGCATCACACCTGTCCCGCGAGTTACCCAACTCCCCTCCCAGCCCAGCAGTGTACCATGTCTGCTCCTGCCTACCCTCTATCTACACCTCCGGGCCGTCACCGCATCACACCTGTCCCGCGAGTTACCCAACTCCCCTCCCCTCCCAGCAGTGTACCAGTGTGCCATGTCTGCTCCTGCCTACCCTCTATCTACACCTCCGGGCCGTCACCGCATCACACCTGTCCCGCGAGTTACCCAACGCCCCTCCCCTCCCAGCAGTGTACCATGTCTGCTCCTGCCTACCCTCTATCTACACCTCCGGGCCGTCACCGCATCACACCTGTCCCGCGAGTTACCCAACTCAATCCTCGAAACGATCCGGCCGCTCCCCCTCTGCGCTGCGCCCAGGCGCGCCCAGGCCCCTCTCTCTTCCTCTTTCAAGTCGGCTGTGCTCCAACTTGCCGAGTGGAGCTGCCTGTCCTCCCGAACTCAACAGCGCACAGAGAAATCACTTGCTCCAACCCTCGCCCCGTTTCCCCGCCCTCACCCCCACTTCTTCTCAATGCCTTCGGACCAAATCTACAGGGAGCATTTGAAACCACAGGACCAACAGAGAAAAAGAAAATCAACTTACACCTAAGCTATCATTATTTCTGCTAGGACAACACACTTTTGAAAGTTCAGTAGTAGACTAGTGTATAATCTCTTCACGCTCCACCCGTCGCTCCTCACCATAGTGTGGGGCTCATCAGCATGTCGGAGTGGCACCTCAACGGGTCTAGCCAGTGTGAAGGGTCTGGTGGCAAACAAGCTGACCAGATGGGAGGGCCAAGAGACAACTGGAGGGTGTTGCTGATATCTGTATCAGCAATAAATATATCGATCTCGAAGATCGATCTTGCAAAGGAGGAAAAAAGAAGGGGGTAGGTTTACGCTTTTGAGAGACGAAACGCTCCTTTCCTCGTCATGTCGTGGACATTTCACGCATTTTACGCTCTCAGTCAGGCAGAATGAACTCTCCCTTTAAGGAGGCATGCCTGCAAAGCTTCTCGCCTATAGCCGAGCATTTTTCTACCCTCTTGAGTAATTTTCCTCAACTGTGAGATTTTTAAGCTTCGTTTTCTGTGAACGAGGGCACGAGGACAAAACAGCCTATCCACAAGGAGTAATATGCTTTGGTTAGGCGGACACCCTATGGAAGGTTGGAGTCATTATTACATGCAATAACGATACTAATTAAAGCGATCCTGAACTCTCCCGACCTTACCTATCACTGAATAGGCTATTTCAGAGCCGGACGGGAAGAAGTAAACTGGAAGAACAAAAGCGCTCTGCGCATGCCCAGGCGGCGTGGTGGGGGGCGCCCGAGGTCCCCACTCCGGCCCCGCGCGCCCCCCTCCACGCCGCCCGGGCATGCGCAGAGCGCTTTTTGTTCTTCCAGTTTACTTCTTCCCGTCCGGCTCTGAAATAGCCTATTCTGTTTACCTCCACAGGATCTGAACCCAAGTACCTTGCATTTAGATGCGGCCTGCACCTATAGATCGTTTGGCTGCCTCGGGCGCGAGTGCGCTGCCACACAATCAGGCAGCTTTGCCTCGCTGTCAATCAGGCCACGAGACATGTTCGATCGTAGGCTCGCCAGTCAGCTATTCCGGTCTAACCACCGTGCGGGCCTCGGCCTCGGCTCAACTCGCCTGTGTGCCGGCTCCCGTCCGCCTGTTTGTTGACGCCAGGCGCCTCGCGACCACCCCCACCGCTCTCATGTTTCCCTGAGGATTTGGACAATTCATTCTTCTTTGTCAAATCATTCCCCCATTCCATCAGAGGGTGGGGTGGGGGGTAGGGGGCGCGGTCAGGAGAGCGGAAGGAAGGAAGAAGAGAACGGATTCCTTTCTCAGCCTCTCCACTGGCAAAAGCATTTATTTCTTCCACTCCTGCTTCTTGCACCGCAGGTCGATGTCTCTTGCGAGCTCCTTAAAGAAGAGAGCATCAGCAGTATTGCGGCCAGTTTCATTAGTCTCGACTGTCTGCACACTGCGCCCCTGTCGTCAGCACAACAATGACAAAACATCTTCTCGAGTTAATCTTTCGCTATTAAGACTGTTTAACTCTCTCGGCGATAGCATTACACCACCTCTGGGCACTGAGAAGTTCTGTTTTTCTATGCCGTTGAAGCATGCATCAGCAAAGGGTGATGCACCAGGACTTCGTTCGGATTGTCGCTGTGAGAAGCCGCATTTAAAACTGATGCTCAGCACGGGGGACAGCAAATGTTGAAGCACTCTGTGCAAGCATTCTGCCTCACGTTGTGGACAGAGAAAAATTTACAGTATACGAGTAGTTGCTCGATCCTCGTCATGCTCGAAAACTACGTCCATCAATCAGATACAATTAATAAGATAGGAGGAGATGAGTTTTCACTAAAGAGGGGTTGCTCGCGTTTTCTTTCTACCACTCACCATTTTTTCTTTTTTAATCGTTGTCAAAGATATGGTTTGTAGAGTACAGACCGGCAGGACGAACGTAAGTCATAAGGTATTTAAACTCGCGGTCGTGCAGCCACATACAATATCAGGAGCAGCCTTCTGATATCAAACGGACGGCTAAATGATGTGCACCCAAGAAAATTCGGAGCTATGGGAAAGGCGTGTTTATGGAAACAGCGAAGCAAGGATCGAAATATCACTTGTGTTAATAATAGC
This sequence comes from Frankliniella fusca, assembly GCA_029379305.1. Lineage (NCBI taxonomy): Eukaryota > Metazoa > Arthropoda > Insecta > Thysanoptera > Thripidae > Frankliniella > Frankliniella fusca. The sequence goes on from JAHWGI010000101.1 coordinate 1,112,182, forward strand.
GTGTGATTGTGTGAATTATAATGTGCTTATGCTTTAGCGACCTCAGAGGACTAAGAACTGTTAGGTTAGAACGGATACATTTTTTTAATGTTTTGTTTGTCGTCTTCCTGACGTGTTTCGATTTTTCCTCTTTCCACAAAAGACGCACACTGTACTATCTCCTTCTTGCCGAGAGCGTCAACTGCCATCAACATCATCTTCACTATCTTCAAGCAACCCCAGCCATCAATAATGGATATAAACAGTTTAAGTCTGCATCATTACCAAAGTAGAGTCGTGGCGTGGTGCAGCGGGGTGAGGCGATGGGGTGGAGCGTGGCGGGGTTGGGTTGGGTGGGGCTGCCTACTACAGGATGTGCTGCCCTGCTCGCACCCCTCGGCCCTCGGCTGCAAATAAGCAGGGTGATACTAATTGCTCCAACTTGAGATGAAGTGCCTCAGCCATCACGTTATACCGCTAACTATTTTTCCTCCTTCTCTCTCCCTCACTTTCGCCCATCCTCGCTCGACACCCCTCCATCGTCCCGCGATAGACAGTATCTGTATCAGCTGCGAAAATTGCGCGCCTACAAAAGACTAGGAGTGGGGAGAGGGGGAGTGGGGCGGACTATTCGCCCTGTCAGGCAAGAGTGAACAAATGCTTCCGGCTGTGTGCGCTGCGGGTGGCCTGCAGCCGGTCAGGTTGAGAATATCTCAATTATGCTAAACAGTCCTAAATACAACTCTCATGCACTCCACGTTTTACCTCCAAATATTTCCATAATAGTTAGCATTCACAGCTTGTGAGGTGGTAACAGTTTGACTGTTGCAGCTGTCAGAAGAGAGAGAAAGAGGAGTGAAGAGGGAGGGGGTAGTGGGACGGAAGGGAAGAAAACATTTTAAAAAAAGGAAACAAGAAAAATCTCAGTTTACACTTTTGTTGTTTTTGGTCCAACTCCTCACCACCTTTTGGCCAAACTTCCTTACAAATTATAGCAGACGGATCATGGTCTTCGGTGGTTCAGTAAAGCGCGTAATGTTTGATCAGATCCTCTCTGTGGTATCTCGCGGCCCTGTGAGCGGATGTGGGGACAAAGGTTCTCAGCACGCGATGGTGGTTAATCTACTCATCAAACGCGGATGCAAATAGCGATGAAGTGTGTGTGTGGACAACAGCACCACCTACTGCCTCCCCCTAACCGCCTTCCCTTAACCACACAGGCGGGCGTACGGTTTGTTTCTCCACGGCTTGGTATGGCGTGGATGTTACTCTGGACTATATTGGATGAGAGGCAATACGCTTCCTCTTATACATGAGGAATTGATGAAAATAATATGTTATCGTCACCATATAATAACTCCGTTTTCGGGCTATGCCTTATAATGGACGTTCTTAAATAACATATTTCTTGTCTGTCGTCTGAAACCAGTGTGATGGAAAGATACGGACACTGCGTGGAGCGTGTGCGACAAAGAGACGCATTCAGAGGTACAAGAGGGGGAGAGGCGGGAGGGACAGAGATCCGAGGGTAAACGGAAAGAAAGGGGAAGGGGAGAGGGGCAAGAGTTGAGTTGGGGAACAGGAAGGGTTGGTTTGGCCTAAGGGGTATACGGTTTGGAAAGCGAGGGTAGCTGGAGGGACGCGCGGACCTAGGGGAAAGGGGGAAAGGGGTGCGGGCATGCAGCCAGAAGGCTAGGCCGTGGGTGTTGGCTCGGTGTCTCCGGGGCCGCCGCGCCCGCCCCACAAGCCAACTACCCGTGAACGGATGACCAACTCGAAGACGGTCCTACATCTCTCTCTCTCTCTCTCTCTCTCTCTCTCTCTCTCTCTCTCTCTCTCTCTCTCTCTCTCTCTCTCTCTCTCTCTCTCTCTCCCTATCTCTCTCTCTCTTTCTCCACCATACTACAGAGCATTAGATTTTAAGAAAATCGTGGAAAGGAGAGAGATCGATACAGCTGTCCTTGTGAGTAAAATTATTAAGTCCAAGTGTCCCAGCTATTTAAGAAATTCATACCAGTTTGCTTGTCTAAATAAACCATCAGGGACTAGGTCTACAAATACCAACTCACAGAACTCGAAAATATCATTTGTCGTTTCTTGTCCGGTCATCTCAATTGTGGAATGAATTAGAATTATATCATCATTTGCACCTGTCACCGCAGACCATCACGAGAAAGCTACTGAATGCATAAAATTGTCATGTTGTTTGTATCCTGTACTTAATCTTTAGTTCTTACATTAGTTTTAAGTATTGTTAGTCATTAAGTATTTCTAAACATCCTGCTAGAGAGCGCGTTCTCATGTAGTGAGGCTTCATAGCCTTTTTTGAGGATCCTCAATAAATTCCATTTCAATTTCTCTCTCTCTCTCTCTCTCTCTCTCTCTCTCTCTCTCTCTCTCTCTCTCTCTCTCTCTCTCTCTCTTTCTTTCTCCCTTTCCCTCTCTCTCTCCCTCTCCCTCTCCCTCCCTCTCCTTTCGGGGAGAATGCAGCGTGGGGCACACAGTCCCACATGATTGCCCGGTAGCAATATTTAGCTTCTGAATAGAGTTTAAATAGGAGAGACAATGTATTTTAATTTTTTGGCGCTATACTCTGCATGCTTAAACGTATCCTATACACGCCTAGACTACAATATAGTTTAACTATTTGTACGACTTTGCTCCACCCGACGAAAACAAATAATTCGTCCTACATTTTACGTACGGAAAGCTGCAAGCTGCAAGTCATTTCCGTTCGATTGGCTGACTTGACAATCGAGTAATAAACTCGGAACTCGATTCCCATTCCCCTTCCAAATAAGCGGTGAAATTCAAATCACCGAGCGACCAGGAGCTCCCTGCCGTAACTTCTTTACGTTGCCGACGGAGTAAAAAAAATAAAAAATAATAATAATATAGAGGAAGAGGGGTTCTATCTTGCACTCCCTCAGACTATCGGAGGCTAGCAGAGAGAGAGAGAGAGAGAGGGAGAGAGAGGGAGAGAGAGAGAGAGAGAGAGAGAGAGAGAGAGAGAGAGAGAGAGAGAGAGAGAGAGAGAGGTGAATGTGTCGCGCGCCAGTATTATGAAATGCATAACAAATGAGGAAACCTCGTCTGGCTATTTGATTGCATGAATACGGATTGCTATGCTCACCGCGAGAATCGTTTGCTGCTGAGGTTCATACTCCGCCAGCTCAGCTCCACCAAAGCATACAAAAGATCAGCGCAGAATCACTGACAGCAATCATCAATTTTCATAAATAAAAAGATGTTTCTTTCTCTAGCTCTTTCCCATCACCAGCAGTTTGCCGAACACGTTTTTCTCTGCCCTCATTCCTCACGCGGCCTTCTGAAAGCCGCACAAAAAGGTGCCAAGAAGTGCGTGATCCACGAGACGCACCCACCGCCTTCTCTCATCGCGGAGCGCCGGGTTTGGGAGAGAGCCAAGCAGGGGCCCCGCCAGGCCCAGGGGTCCCAGCCGGGGGCGATGACTGACCGCCCCCCCACCCCCACCCCCCTCCGCCAGACGGCCTCCGCGCCGGCAGGTGGGAAAATTAAATAATTTTATATGCGGGTGGTGTCAACACCAGAAGCCCCCACCAATCTTTCTCTCTTTACCTCTCGAGTCCCATCGTTGCCATTTATTCTTTTAGAAGGGGATGACCAGTCGATGAAGAATACAAACAATTGATTGGCATCAGAGTTTCATATGCATATTTTTTTAAAAAAGGAAAAACGGCAAAACAAAAACAAAAACAATCAATCAAACACACACAAACAAACAAACAAACAAACAAACAAACAAACAAACAAACAAACAAACAAACAAACAAACAAACAAACAAAAAACACTTCAATCTCCATTTACATGGTTCTGTCTCTCTCAACCCTATATTTCTTCCGCATGCAGCACTCCATTTCTAGCTCCCCGCTCCGCCTACCCTTTACGTATCTCTCTCCAACCACGTTACCTGGCGTGCAGGTCGGCCAACGTCGCGTTAGTTTGGAGGTGTGAAAGGTTGTGCCCTGGCTGCCGGGGCAGGGCACGGCGCGGCGTGTTCGCAGAGTTGTTGAGATAAGTTCCGGTAGCCTTTGTTCCCCGAGACCAGGCCGAGCCCGAGCGTGAGGCTAAATCATCAGCCAGCGACGGATACGTGGAGGCGGCCCGGAGGCGACAGGGCGAAGGGGCACAGCGGGGGGCGGCGGGGCGTGTGGGTGATGTGTGAGTTGCGCCTACAAAGCCAACCATCACACCAGGCTGGGGCGGAGACCAAGCAAAATTCGAATGAGGTGAATATGCGAGAGCAGGGAGAGACGGAGAGGGACGGAAAGAGAAGGAGGGATAAAAGGAAAGAGATGGGTGGGGCAAAAGTTTCAGCTGCTGCGGTAGCTGCGAGCGCACTCCGCGCACCTGGGAGGTAGGCAGCGCGAGTGCACCGGTGCCTCGCGGGCTTGCCTACCCATCCGGTTGCAGGCGTGCTCCTCTAGGGTGGCCACGGCTCACGATGGTGCCCCACCGACTTTCCCTTTACCCTTACTATACTAAAATAAAAATAATACAAATCCAATCCTGTTGAGAAGCGAGACATCGGAAGGGGCTCGCACTGGCGCCTAGCACTATGGTTAAAGTGGGAAAAATATGAAGAAAAGAGCACTGCTGCTGGAGGTAAAGAAAACAACAGGTGATCGTACATTCTGATGTTATGGATTCCCTTTCGAGGTTAGCATGAGCAATGGGCTGTCGCACAAGGAAAGCCACTACACGGGCCATAAAGTAGAGTGCGGGACGGTGTTAGGAAAACAACACCGGCGGCCCGGGAGATGGAGTGTTTGGGAGAGAGGAGGGGAGGGGTGCGGAAGCGCAGCGTTAGCCGGATTGAAAGAACGCGCAAGGCGTTCTACTGCACCAAAGACTGATCACCGTATGGCGGCCGCGTGTTGGCCAAGTCAGTAACATCCAACACTGCATAATAAGTGAGGTTATAGCACTGATTAACACTTCTGTCTCAATATCTAAATTAAATAATTCTTGTGTAAATTACACATAATGTACTGAAAATTATGGGCTGAGCGCTGGTGTGCATGACAGATTTTCCCTGTTGAAATCACACGCTTCTACGGGGAGTAAGCGCTATGACGCGGCGGGTAATCAAAAAAAAATATTGCGAGAGGCACGCTGGAAGTTGGGTGGGTTTAGGGCACAAAGGGGGATGGTGGGCGCGGCGTAGTGGAGGTGGGTGTCGGGTCACGCGTCATCTGGTTGTCACTTCCGCACCGGCAGCGGGTCGAAAGTCGCATCAACAGCCATCAAAAGACCATCAGGGGTGAGCTTTGAACGCGCACGGCGGACAGTTGACGCGGCTGGTCGGGGCGGGGCGGGGCGGGGCGGGGCGGGGCGGGGCGGGGCGGGGGCGGGGCGGGGCGGGGCGGGGCGGGGCGGGGCGAGGCCCGCTGCGCGCTCCGGCCGCGCCCAGCCAGGCCCAGCAGCCGCAGGCGAGGGACCGCCACATGTTTTGCTAACAGAAGCCCTGGTGCGGGAAACTTTCCGCATTCGAGAGGCGCGGCTTTCCCTAGTAATACTACCGCTGCACAACCGACCCTCCCCCTTCCCCCCTCATGCTCGCTCTAAATCTCTCATATACATTCTCACACTCGACGTTTTCGACAATCCAAGAGAGAAACTTTTATAGGGGCCCATAAAGCAAAACACAATTATTCTCAACATCAGAACCGATTCAGACGTGTCGAAAATTCAAGTGCTATAATATACAAATCGCGCAATTTTGGCTGGCTTAAAATCAAATTGACACCAAACCTGAAACTCAAATACTCACTTATTCTGTAAGGATGCGAGGACGTGAAGCTGACAGGAGATATATTGGCCGCATCAGATTGAACAACTGAATGAATGACACGGCTCGAACGAGGGGTCCATCACTCGGTCCAGGAGCGTACACACGATCACCGATTACCAGTGATTACCACCAGTTTCCGGTAACATTTTCGATAAAACTTTGAAATGAAATTGGTCTAAATTTTTGCACATTTTAATGAGGGGAAGCCCTAAACGCCCTAACACTGCAAACCCTGGAATCCAATTTCTTTCCCAAAATGGGAGAGGACACTTTTCCATGCTAAATTGGAGTGAGAATTTTTAACCTCACTCTTTTCGAGCGAGATATTTTTTAGCCTCGCTCTATTTGAGTAAGGATTTTTTATAATCTCACTTAATTTGAGCACGAATTCTCACTTTATTTGGGTGAGGTCTCAAAATCCTTTCTCAAAAAGGGCGAGGAAAAAAATTCGTACTCTCCAGAGAGTAATAAAATTGCACTGTAAATTGGTTAGCGTCTTTAGACGCCAAAATTTTGGCGTCCTCTGAGAACGCCAAAATTTTGGCGTCCTCTGAGAACGCCAAATTTTGGCGTTGAAAGACGCCAATATTTGGCGTTCTTCTTCTCAGAACGCCAAATATTGGCGTCTTTGAACGCCAAGATTTGGCGTTCTCAAAGGGCGCCAATATTTTGGCGTCTAAAGACGACAAGCAGTTTTCAAATTCTCACTCGTATGGGGGCGAGAATTATGACTCGTAGATTTTCAGTGAAACGGCCGATGAAAAACTATGTAAAGAGGAATTTTCGGGATGTGATTACCAGTTACCTATTATCGGACAAAGGGTGCACAAGATTTCCAGAGCGGTGGACTCCTCGGGCGCGAATTGCAGATTGAACGCACTATGCCATAGTGCGCCATAGAGACTATGGCAGGCTGGGGAAGCACACTTTCAGCTCAGCTTTATACCGCTTCAGTGTGATTCCACCTTTTAAAGGGGTTTCAGTGAGCGAGAGACTGTGATTAGTGCGCAATTAGCAAGTGTGTTTGTCAAGAAAAGAGAGGATTGTGTAGGGTAGCAGCAACACGGCACATGCTCGCCATTTCACTTGCGCTCTACTCCGCTCCGACTGTGGAGAGCTTAAGATTGCCGTCCAAATCTCCCTGAGGGATTTGACGCGCGCTGACACTGGAAAGCACGCTCGTGAAACAAATGTCACCTCCTGCTGAGTACAAAAAGAAATTTCCAATTTAATTTTGTTTTTTTGTTTTGAATCCATTCTAAAAAAAATTGGAAGCAGACCGATTCCAATCTGGATGGAGATTATTTTTGTTACCGACGCCAAGAGGTACATCATTGTGCAGAGTAATGAGTGGAACTGTTGACGGGTTGAATTGAGGATGGTTCCTGATCCCTCCCGGAGCCCCCGTCCCCGCCCCGCCCCGGCTGCTGGGCCCCGCGGCGCACGCCCTTATTCTCCAACGCAACCGAGAAAGAGAAGAGAGGACTGAGGGGCGCATAAACACGCTATTAACATGCACGGCACTGTCAATAGCAGCAACAGAGGTGACGGGGGGGGGGGGATACGTCAGGAAAGGGGAGGGAAAGACCATCTACACTACACTATACTACACTGTAAATATTTTTGCCAGGCTTTCAGTACAGTCCTAACCCTGCAATTAATATTTCAAAATCCACTCTGCAACTACTTCACAGCACAGCCGAAATGTCGGACAGTTTCGCTAAAGCCGTTCAGCACAAACATGACATATCAGAACTAAAACTTTTAGGGGGAGGGGGTCACGTGAGAGACTACCTTCATTTTAAATTTGCACAAGTGGATAGTAGACGCTGGCACCGCTCCCGCCTCCCCTTTTCCCTCGTAACGAATCACACGAAACCCCCAATCAAAATGCGACACATTGTAGAAATTTCCGTTGTTTTTTTATGGAAAAGTACGGACGTTTTAACTTCGGATTAGTGCGAACTAGACTCCTGTAAATTCGTTGATCCAAAATAGGTCGTGGCGAGGGGGTATTCACTTCTGTAATACCCTGTACACCAGATTGGCTATTACACGGTATTACGCATAATGTAATACCAAAGTATATCAAAATATGCTCTAAAACTGCAAAATTTTCTATGTGATACCGGAGTAAAACTGCGTTATATAGTGTAATACGGAGTACTTTATACAAGTTTTCTCGGAGTGCATACCCCCTCGGGTAGTGAGACGACCTACTTTTGTACCGGAACTTTTTAAATACGCTTGTAGGGGTTACTTTGATGCCACTTTGGTGTAGTGTTATGTCATAAACAAATAAAGAAAACCTCCTCACACTTCGCCACTAGAAATTGCCAATTATTTTACAAGTAATTCAAAAATTTGGAACAAACTTAGGTCGTATCACGACCAATTTAGGATCGACGGATTTGCAGTGTACCCGCCAGCCTACGCGCTCGACACCTTAGCCAGAGGAACAGCAGCAAGAGCAGAGGAGCTTTCCCAGAAAGAAATTTTAAAATTTACCCGTGTATAACTTAAAAGTTAAAGAGAAAAAGAACACAGCGAAAATAGAGACAGAAATCCTCTCTGTTCTTTCACAAAGTCGGTCTACGCCAATATTTTCATTAAGTCTCCCACCAACATCCCCGACTTTTCCGGACTTTCAATCACCAGTTTTTTTTTAGATGACTTTTGACAACTTTCCCTGGGGTCCAGACTTGTGGGAACCACGAGCAGAGCAGGCAGCAGGCGTCAGCTCGGGAGCGCACCTTGCCACGCTGGCACCACATCGCCAGCTGCGGCCGACCGATAATCAGACATGGTTCAAGACAATCCAGCCCACACCCGAGCCCCTACTTAAAAACTCATAGTACACGAAAAGAATTACTCACGAGTCACTCGCGAATACTCGTCATTACTCGCTAATGCCCGCGAAAATCAAGAAGACTCGCATGATACTCGCCAATATTAGCGCGATGCTCGCCAATTCGTGATTACTCGCGGAAACTCGTGAATACTCGCTAATACTCTTCAATACTCGCGAATATTCACGAAACTCTTTGTACACCCTCCTGGAGAGTGGAGGACCCCTCACCCGCGCGCAGCACAAGTCATACAACTTCTTGCTGCAGCAGTATGCGCCAGTGCGCGCGACATTTGGAAAGTTTTGAAAACATACTTGCCTTACAAAACAAACGAGTGTGTGAATAAAAAGTATACATTCACATCCGACGCAAAGGTAAATTTTTGCACCGAGCGTTTTCTAATTGCTGCGCGTATGCTCCAGCACAACTATTGTTCGCGCAGGGGATTCTTTATGGAGAGCAGAGGAGAGGCAGAGCAGGGGAGGGAGACGAGAGAAAGGCAGCGGATGTGAAGAGAAAAGAAAACGTGAACATGAGATGGAGCTGGGGCGCTGTCCCCGGGGCCTGCGTGTCGAGCGGGTGCGGGGCCAGCGTAGGCCTCCCCAGGTGCACGTCTGCAAAACAATGCAGCGAGGTGAATGAACAGTTTGTACAAGGCTGGCAGGCCGACCGGGGCCGGGCGGGGCCCGGCTGGGCCAGGCGGGCCAGGCGGGACCGAGGAGGGGGGCGCCGGGGGGCGCACGTGAAAGGATGTTGTCCCAAGCGAGAAGTTGGAGACAATAGACTGAGAATGGGTGACAAGGTATTGTTACGGGGAGGGGCGGGAGCCGGGCGCGCGGAGGGGAGGGGAAAAGCCTCTTGGTGCCGCGCGCGCGCGCCTCTCGAATTAGCGGCAAAACGAATGAGGCGATTACAACAGTGACGATGTTTATGTTGTTAAAGCTCTCGCCAGGGAGCAGGGGGAGGGAGGGGGGGGGGTAGGGGAGTGACACGCAGAGGCCGACAGGCATGGAGGTCGAGGGCAGCAGCTGAGGTGCGCTGCCGCGCCGAGGTGAGCCTGGGCGGTGGGGTGCCGCCGGCAGGGTAGTGGAGCAGGCACGGGGATGATGAAGGCGAGACTGTCTCTTATTCAACTGTGTGGGGGGAAGCCGGGGTCAGTGAGAGGGAGAGAGTGGCTGAGGTAAGTATCTCCCATCGCACCTAATACACAGGCCCATTCCAAAAGTAAAACTTCACCCCGGTCCGCGCGGCATTACAATAGGCCTCTACTGCTCGGGGTTAGAAGCGACAACCAGCAAGGGGGTAAAGGGGGCGCGGCGGGGCGGGGCTGCTTCTGCTATAAATTAGACATGAAGCGTATTCCAAAGACTCCAAAGCCATAATTCCAGCGACATAATTCTCCCAGAGCGCTCGGCAGCGGACGGCTGCTGGGGTAGGTTCTAATTACTCACGGGAGTGGGTCGGTCCGGAGACCAGAAATAGGGCATTAAGAGAGAGAGGGAGAGAGAGAAAGAGAGAGAGAGAGAGAGGGGGGGGGGGGGCAAAAACAGGTTAGCCCGACCCACCAGAAAGTTACATGGTTATATTTGATGCATTTTCTAAAAATGTTTCTGACAATGCAACCGCAACGAAAGTGTGTCACCACACGCACGAACAGCGCGCCCGTAACGTAGCAGTTTAGTTTGCCCGGCCTTTCCGTGCTGGAGGTAATCTCAGACTCCATTACGGGCCGCGGGAGCACAGCCGCAGGCGCGCGCCCGGTCGTCCTGGTCTGCCCTGCCCCTCCACGCCCAACCACTACCGCCCCGCCCCGCCCCGCCCCACCAGGCTTCATCACTAGGGTACGGAAATATGGCCCCAGCCGCTTCTTCTCTTTTCTATTTAGAGCAGAGCCGTCGTGCTCAGTCCGAGGCTCAGTCGCCTCTCTCATGAAGGAACTCTTCCATCCCATTTCCCTATAGGAGAAACAACCTGTACTAAACATTTGTATTTGGATAAGCAACTAACTAAAGGCATTTTTTGAAAGCAAGAATTTGTAAATATGTGAGAAAAAAAACACAGTCAATTCTCAACCCCTCATTTCTGACTTACAGCACAGCACAGCACTAGGCTTTTTCTTGCCTCGACAAGACAGCAACGGTTGTTGTGGACAAGAGAAAGGTCTCCTCCATCCTATTATTTTCCTACCCTGCGCTCCACTCAGAAAATAATTTGCGACTCTCGTTTCAAAGCCCAAACAACAGGGATTCGACGTGAAGCCGGGAAGGGGTTGTCAGCGTTTCTTGGAAATCAGATATCGTTCCGAAGAAAAACGAAACGACAGGCATCGCGGCGCGCGTTAGAGCGGTGGAGTCTGCCGGCGGAGGGGCGGCGGATGATCAAGGAGTTAGCCTGCTTACGAGGAACCTGATCCCCTTGCCTCCAAACTTTTGCCTCCTCTCACATTTTGTTTCGCCAGCAGCGCGTCGGGAACATTTTCACACCCTGCTGCGCAAGTCGCAGCAGCAGCAGCAGCAGCAGCAGCAGCAGCAGCCGCGGCGGCAGCAGCCGACCGGGACTGGACCGGGATAGCGGGAGCACAGCAGGCCCTGCCGGCGATTCAAAGATCCCGCATGCAGTCATATATCACACTGGTGTAAACACACCCACACATATGCACTCGCGCACACGTGGATGCGCCGCTACGCTCCGCCACGCCTCACACCCGGCGAGCACCCCTTCCGTCTGATTGGAGCCCATTTTCCTGGTCCGTGCGCCGCGCAGCCACGCCCCGCCACGCCACGCCTCGCCACGCCCCGCCACGCCCCGCCACGCCATGTCCACCCGAACGGAAGCGCAGCAGGTCTGAAGTGTGTTCGTCGGATTGAGCATCTACTCGCGAGGATGAACCCAGCGGCGGCTGGGCGACTAAAAATATAGCAGAGAGGGGGGTTGAAATGGAAATATCCCGATCACAGGGAGAGAAAAAAAGAAAGATCCGTATTGGAATTATATTTGTGAGCAATGCGTGCAGGGACAGTCACGAGGCGCGCGGCTGCTGTTACAGAGTTTATTTTCGTTATACGGCACATGATGATGCTGATGATGGTTATCTCCGCTCCGGTCCGGCGGCGTTGTGGGGTGACATGTTCTGTGTAATCGGTGCGGTTCGGTCGGGAAATCACTCGCACCACCGTCACCCTTATCATAGCGACACACACCACGCTACGCCACAGCACGCTACGCCAGGCCGCGCCACTCTAACGCTACGACCACGCCGCGACCCCTAACGAAGCAAATAATGCAGCTCTAATGGAGCGCACTTGCGTCCGCGGCTGGGCGAGAGCAAGCACTGCGGAAGTGCAATGCCATCAGAGAGCGCGCGCTCCCCCCCCCCCCCCTCACACGCCAGCCAACCAGGGAATAAATGTATTTTTAGAAACATCAACGCGCATGACCTATTAATAATTTGCAAGAGGAATTGTTCAGCAGGAGAGGGACACCACTTAGCGCATGTCAGCGACACTATTTCTCTCTGCTTAGGAGCGCACGCGATGGAGGTTCACTCTGATGAGCAGAGCCTCCTGAGCCGCCACCCACGTCTACCGCCCCCGCCGCTTTCCAGCCGCAAACACTCTCTCACTCTCTCTCTCTCTCTCTCTCTCTCTCTCTCTCTCTCTCTCTCACTCTCTCACTCTTTCCTCGCTCTCGCTCTCTCCCTCGCACGCACGCACACATGGGCCGGTAAGAACAGCAACGTCCGATTTCGACAATTAATTATTTTGGGTGTTTTGACCACCACGGCCTTCTGGCCTGGGCCCTCTGGGCCTGGCCTGAGGTTTGGTCGCCGCCATCGTCCTGTGAGTGACGGGAGAGGGCTGCGGGGCCACCCCGCCGCGCCCCGCCTCGACCGCCCCGCCTCGACCGCCCCGCCTCGCCCCGCCCCGCCCCGCTCCGCCCAACTGCGACACACCGCACCGGCCCGGCCCCATGCCATACACCCCTACCCCCTCCCCGCGCTGCCGGGCCGGGGCGCCTCACACATAACAAACCCGTTCAAAAAACAAAAGCATGCGTGCAAATTGCCGCCGATAATGAATGTCACTCACAAGCCGGCCGGCGTTTTCAATTATCCGCGATGTCCAAATAACTTCTTATAGTACGACGCGCAAAAGCGTGGAGGAGAAAAATGTGCGCGGTGTGAGCTCAACGGAAAAACGCGAATGTTGCCCGAGCTTTATTTTCTGCGCGGCGAGTCATGAAGCTGTAGGATGGTGACCCTTCCATACACATGGTGGACACACACACACACACACACACACACACACACACACACACACACACACACACACAAACTCTGCTCGGATACGAACACACAGGCGCACCCCCTCGGGGCCAGGCGGGGCGGGGCAGGTGAGTCCGGAACATTGGGACATTATTGAAGTTGTGTCGGGGAGGGGCGGGGCTCCCTCCGAGGCCTTAGGGGCGCGGCCGACCCCACCCCGTCAGTAATGGTCTTCTCAAACCATTGTGATATATACGGTAATGCTGTCCGCATCGGACATTCCGGCGCGGATAGAAATTACGGCTCAGGTACACACTCTCAAACGCACCCCATGCAGTGTGAATTTCAACGGCAAAAGAACTCTGATCGAACTCAATTTTACAAACACTAACAGTCTGCAATACTCGGACCCGGATGAACTATCCTGTGCCGTTTACGATTTAATTTATGATGAAATAGACTGCAAGAAAACTCTTTACCTATAGGGCAACGCGTTGCAACGCAATCACAGAGGCGAGGGGGGGGGGGGGGAAGGGGGGACATTTGAAGATCCTTGTACTTCACATAAAAAAAATAACCATCCCACCATCCCAAGAGAAAAAGGAAAACCCCTCATAGTGGCATACCGCCACCGCCAGGGAGTGCAGTAAGCAAGGGAAGAAGGGACTTTGCTTTCCAATCATCCTCTTTTTTTCTGAAACCTCCGCAGGATATCGGGCAGGAGGACACCTTTTACCCCCGCCATATACGACACAATAACGGTAGAAGAGGGAAAATGCCGAGAGAACGCACCCAAACGGAAAATCAGAAAAGTACGAAAACAATTTTTTTTTCTGCTGAAAGAGAAAGGGTTACCGGAAGGGAGAAAACAAAAACCTCAAACAACAGAGATGGGGTAGGCATCGTGGGGGCACCGACAAAACGGTACATAAAATATGCGCCTTGTGATGGATGGGCGGAGACGTATTATCCACCGTTTTACACCAGGCATTTGCCGCTTTTAACATTTTCATCCCATTATTTACGTGCCTTTTGTGTCGCCGCCTCGGGCGTTAGGCGTTAGCAGCGCGAGGGACCGGGTAGAGGGGCAGGGAGTGAAAGAGAGTGGGGGTGAGGAAAGGACATGCGAAAACGTACAAAAAAAAAAAAAAAAAGTTTAGATATATTTCTGAACTTAGCGAAGATCAACCCTCCATACCGTTACAGGCAATTCACTCAGGTGGTGACGCGGACCGTCGGTTTTCATTCTCCACCCGTCTCGCCTTTCAAACGATTTCCGTAGGAATTGCAATTGTCTCTCTCTCTCTCTCATTTTCCTTTCAAGTGCAGGTATAAGGGGGCTGCTCACGCCAGCAGCCCAAAGGGCGCCAAACGATTCACTGGGCAGAAAAGAAAAAGAGAGCGGGAAAAACATAACAAGGCTTTAATTGCGATATATTTTTTCATTGTACAATGAATTTTATGAAAAAAGATTCTCGCCAGAGAAGTCAAAGCCACCCCTGTCACGGGCGCCCTTTTAACTCCGTTTCATTGAGATAAGTCTTAAGCCAGCCGCCGGGCAATAATAACGAAAAATTATTATTTATTTCGGCACGCAAAGCGCCAGGGCAGCTGCCTCGCTAAGAGGACAGGACGGCCCTTTCCTGCTGAAATATGCTTTCATTTGGTTATAAATCGTTTGCTGTTTATGCTAGTCTGAACGAGTCCGTAGGTCACCAAGCCATGTATGAGGTGGGAGGAGGAGGTCTCAGGGAGCGGAACAAGCGGAGGGGATAGATAGATAGATAGATAGATAGATAGATAGATAGATAGATAGATAGATAGATAGATAGATAGATAGATAGATAGATTCTATTTTAAAGGGTGCACAGGAAGAATGCAGTGAAAATAAAGCTGTAAACCTCACCCCATTCAGAGCCGCGGGAAGTATTTTTTTCCCTCCGCCTATACACAGCCTCACCATTCGGCAGAAATATCAAGCTGCTTTCATTACAGCAACGAGGAAAAAAAATGTTCCGGTGCTTTGGCTTTCGAAGCTACGGGATCTGGCGTTTATATGAGATATGCGATGACATATTGCAGCGTTGGCGCACTGCGACAGGCATTTCTAGAGCGTTTGCTACTGGCAACATGGTGAGCGGCGCAAGAAAGCGCCGAGTATTGTGACAGCGACCAGAAGATTGCACTCAAAGTTCAGCGGGAAGCAATATGGTGATAGTGGCCATTAACACTTATCCGTTAATTGCAGGATATGAGCTCGAAAATGCCTAGTGTGAATGGAGGGTTTGTGGAGTGGGAGGCCTGCGGGCACGGACTCGCAAGCGGAGTCAAGTTTGCTCAGCTGTGCAGTGCAAAGCCCGTCTGAACATCTGTGGGGCGTAGAGCAAGCGCCCCAACATTTAAACATCCCCGTATCTTCTGAAATGGGGGGCATATGCAAGGATTTGCTCGGGCACGGGGTGTCCGCACCAGTGCAAAATGGGCCACGTGTGTTTGAAGAGCGGTTCGATGGGGTGAACCAAAGCAGGCCATTGTACTAGCCATCATACTGGGCAGACTAGCAAGCAGGCAAACAAGGAGGAGATAGAGAGAGGAGGGGGGTGGGAAAGCGAGAAAACCAGCATGTGGACATATTACAGTCGGTTTTGAGATC
Source organism: Frankliniella fusca (assembly GCA_029379305.1). NCBI lineage: Eukaryota > Metazoa > Arthropoda > Insecta > Thysanoptera > Thripidae > Frankliniella > Frankliniella fusca. The sequence goes on from JAHWGI010000101.1 coordinate 1,127,761, forward strand.
GGCTTGCTCACTGTTTACGCTAGCGATATATATTACTTGTGATACATGGTGCGAGATTATGCGCGAATGTGTGCCTCTGCAAGAGCGTAACTACCTTAAAGAATTATAACAAAAACAATATAAATAATTTTCACCAGAAATGCGGGGATACACTGAGAGAGGAGGACAGGTAGTAGCAGCAGTGTTCAAACAGATAACCGACGTTGTCGCAAGGACGTATGCGGAAAGAGCCGGGCGTGAGAGAGGGGGAACGGCAGGGAGGGAGGGAGGGAGGGAGGAAGGGAGAGTGAGTGGGAGAGAGGGGGGGAGGGGGGGAGATGAAGGAAAAGCGGGGTAGAGCTGGGGCTCGGGCATACGCCACGCCGCCGGCGCGACGAGACGGCCGATATTGACAGATTTATTACGTCTTGTTCGCTCGATCAATGACCTCTTTCTCTTCTCTTGCCCTTCTAGTTTCCTCTTTCTGCTGCTGGTCTATCACGTGACACCGTACAATAAGACTGACAGTACCAACACGACGTGTTTACGACGTGAACCCTTTTTTTTTCTCGAGAAAAGTAAAACGAACTGTCAAATGAAACACCTGCCTACAGTGCATTTTCAAAAATTGTATATTTTATGGAAATATTATTTATCACAAAACATAACGTAATGCCCAGCAGAGGAAAATGGGGCCTCGATCGCGTCAATCGCTAATAATGGCTCACGTTCATCTAGATACACAACTCATAACCATTAATCCACGGGCTCTGACTATCCCTCCCCTATTTCTCTCTTCCTGTGTCCCCCACACACCACACCCCTACGGAAGGTCATAACGTGGACATAACATTACTACACATATTCCGGAGCGGCGATGGATGACGATGCGATTATCCATCTATTCTTTTTTTTTTTTTTTTTTTTTTTTTTTTTTGTTCTACCACGTTTTGTCCATTATAAAACAGCAAAGCAAAATAAATGATAACCTTGAACAAAAATTTGTTACTTATAAGACAATTTCAGTGTCACTAAATATTTTGTTCCAAGTTCTTCCCGAGATTAGATGGCCTGCCATTTAGCACCAGGCCTGAGACAGCTATCATCAGGTGCGGCGTGGCGAAGCGGAGTGCCACTAGCATCCTAACACGACCCATAAGCCCCCGTCGCGTCTGTCCACACTGACACTGCCGCTGCCGCCACCCGGAAACTGCATCTGTTGCCAAGGCAACGAGCGGACGAAAGGGGTAGGGGTAGGTATATCTCTGATTCCAAAGGTCCAAAAGCGTCAGCGGGAAGGTTGTGCCTCTCCCCCGAGGAGGTGTAGGCAGGGAGGGGGGGGGGGGGGGGGGTGCTATGAGCGCGATGCAATCTAAACTCCGACCCGCGCGCTCCGCGGCGCCACCGTGACGCGGCGGCAACTTCCTGACACGGGACAACACCTCCCCCCCCCCCCCCCGCCCGCCCCGTCTCACACACACGGAAGGGGAGCGGCGCCCACGGTTGCACCAACGGTCCTCCACGGCCACAACTACGGTCCACCCCCACCGCCCCGGCCCCGGCCCAGCAGGCCGCTCCGTGCCCAAGCGAAACTTCACGATACTGTCCAAAGCTCGGACTTACACGGGGCGTATGGCGCGGGGGGTGCTCGGCTCGCACGCGCGCGCGGTTCAATAGTTATTGATAGCAGGGTCGCCGCACCTGACCCACTCGCACGGTAACGTAAGCCGGCGGGGATTAGCTCAATGCCTCGCGCTCCGCCTCGCGGCCTTGGGGACTTTGAGGAGTGTAGGGAGGGAGCGGGGGGCGGGGCTGCTGCGCAGGCTGTTCTACATCCCGCCTACGCCACGTGATCACAAAGCGCGCGGGGACGAGGCACAAATAGATCTGTATTTCAAGCTCTCGGAGGCCCAGCCCAAGCAGTTTTTTATGTGTTTAGGAATGGACAGAGACAGACTAGACTGTGATTACCCCGTAGAACATGCATATATATAGTCCAGGACTCGTCTAGGGTCTTGAAAGGCTGCCTCGGTATTTTGTGCAAGTGTGTTGTGTGTATGAGAGAGAGAGAAAAAGGGGGGGGGGGGGGCACGACTGTCTTAGTGTGGCAAAGGACAGTAAGGGTCGCCGCCCGGCTCCGAGCTTTCCCCGCCCACGTGCCCCCGTCGTGTAAATAGCGCATCTTAGTAATATAACTGTACACAGGGGCACCCTTCGCTGGAACGAGAGGGAATACAAGGGAGAGAAAGAGACGGAGTGATAGAGGTAGCACGACGTAATGTCGATGCAATTCAAATATAGAAATACTGCAAAGAGGGCCAACTATTTTCAATTTCGCGCCAAACGTACGCTTCCCCTCCTCACGCCCCCGGGGCCACCCAGAGGGCCAGCTCCCCCCCCCCCCTCTAAACAATCTTCTTCTACACGCCGTCCCGCTCCTTTCATTTTTTTCTTCATACCCTCCTCAGTCCCAATTTTTCCCACCCACTAGACTGTTTATTTTTCTTGGCCGCTACTGAGGGACCACAGCCGCCAGCCAGCCGGGCAGGGGCTAGCTTTGCTCCTGGTCAGAGTTCTGCTCTGAGCTCGCCGCACCTTCCCCTTTCAAGTATTTTCTTTTCGAGGTTCCACGTTTGCGATAGTGTTTGAATTATACAGCAAAGTATCCTTCCAACCCCTCGGCGGCAGGATGCATGATAAATATCATTGGATATTGGACATCATTGGCTATCGTAGCAAATCGAATATTGTCGATTTTTCCCTGGGTTCGCTCTATTACTTGGGATATGTCAAACGGGAAACGGCCGCATTCATATGTGCGGCTCTGGCTGTGCCTCCACATCCACTGTTTTGAACCGAAACTTCACCCTTTACTGTTCTAGAATTCTCCCCAGGGTATTTCTTTCGCAGCGCTAACGACCTCACGGCAGGGCAAGGCGCTTTACAATCATCGTTTTGCTCGGCCGTTTAGCATCTTGACCGTTTCGGCTGTACAGAGAGCAAAAAGGGGTCAGCTCTAACGGACTGCCTTTTTTCATCTCAGTTTTTGCCACCCCCACCGTGTTTCGCACCGCAGAGGGAATTCCTCCTCACTACCCCCAACTCCTCCCCAAGCCAAGAGGCGGTTAAAGAGAAACCATCAGCATTTTTGACGAGATTTGCATGACTTCCCGCAGGAGCTACGAAAGGACAAAATGGAATTGGCAAAAGCAAAATTGCTGTCCGTCCACTTACTATTCGTCGAAGCTTGGAAGGAGATAGAAGGGAATGGGAGGGGACAATCCAACTCCTGGTGTTCGGGTTTTGTTTCTGGCTGACGCCTTTGCCGTTCTGGCTCGTCGTCCCGCCACGCCCCGCCACACCCAGGCCAAGCCGGGCGGACCTGAAAAACAAGCAGCTATTCATTAACTCGGCAAACTTCCCGCCCAGCGAAGGCCACCCCGCTGAAAATTCCGGTCGGAATATTTCCGACCGTATTTCTTTCGGCCGGAGATTTTCCGGCCGTAACTATTCCGCCCGTAAATTGGAACACTTTCCGGCCGTAGTTTTTGACGCCGCTTTCCGGCCGTAGTTTCTGACGCCGGCCGGAAGAGGTTCCGGCCGGAGGGTGTTTTGGCCGGACTTGGTGAAAAGTCCTCTGGGCACTACCTGAGCGGAGTCCAACAGGCCTCTAAAGAGCATGTCCCCCGGGTAAAGTTTGTGCGCTGAGCACGATAGTGATGTTTAAAATGCCCTATCTAGAGCCGTTCTCTTAGTATCCCTATGGTCAAAAAAGGAAATATTTTTTTATCTCATGCATAAGTAAAGTTTCCTGTCAACATGTGACACACGAAGCGATTTTCCCCTGTGACTCTTAGTTTAGGTGCTACAGGTCACTTACAGTTGGCCGAAAAACGTACGGCCGGAAAAAAAGGCTCCGGCCGTTAACCGTATCGATTCCGACCGTAAACCGGAACCCCTCCGACCGGAAAAGGCTTGACTACGGTAGGAAACTCTGACTCCGACCGGAACAACGGGAATACGGTCGGAAATCGTGACAGATTCCGGCCGGAGTGCCAAATTACGGCCGGAAAGATGGAATACGGTCGGAAATCGTATACATTTACGGCCGGAGTGCCACTTTCCGGCCGGAAACCTGGCCGGAATTTTCACCTGGGCAGTGTTTTTCCAAGGAGGCAACAGAGCGTGAATTACACTCTCGCACCGCGGCGTGGCGTGGCGGGGCGTGGCGTGGCGGGGCGTGGCGTGGCGGGGCGTGGCGGGGCGTGGCGGGGCGGGGCGGGGCGGGGCGTTGCGTGGCGGGGCGTGTTGAGGCGGGTAGGGACGAAGTGGGGAGGCGCGTTGCGCGAGGTTAATGTTTTAAAGTGCATGTAGACATGATTGCTCGCTGCGATGAGGGAGGGGGAGGGAGCAAGCGAGAGGGAGATACAGAAAGACCCGGAGGATATGTGAGCAAGTTTCAAGTGCAAGTGTTTCATTCACCCTACTTAAAGCGCACATGCACGCACAGTGTTTTTCCTCGTTCCACCCTCGAGCTAGTCCCAGGCCTCCGCTCCGGTCATTTGCGCGTCCTAGAGAGAAATGAGCGCTTCTCATATTGTTTCGAGACTGTCAAGAAATGCACTGACCTGAGAGCGAGGGGGTAACAACTCTGAATTTTGATGTACACATTTTGTGAATTTTCACCAATTTTTGTGAATTTCTTAGAGATTTTTTTTTGTGAATTTTACCTAAGTTTTTGTGAATTTTCCTGAATTTTCTTGACTATGTTTCGTAATTTTTTTTTCATTAAAAAAAAATCTGAATTTTTCTGAATTACGAGGTCTAAAAAGTTTTCGAGTTGTTTCTCCCTCGCCTGAAAGGAGCAGCGCGTAAACCATATTGGTAAAATGTCGCACGCCGTTGGCGCTATACACAATAACTGACTTCACTGTACTACATAGTAGGAGTCAGTCGGTCCTCGTACGGAATCGATGACGGAAATAACGTTACGTACTTTGATAGACGGACGAATCCTTCTAAGTCAAACTTACTGTACCTGGTACAGTGAAATAACGGTTTTAAACTTTAAATAATTGACGGTGCAAAACCGTTGCAAAACCGTAGTTCTTTTTTACGGTACCGAATACGGTACTGCAGAAACTACCACATAAGCTATTTCAGAGGACGGATACAGGAGAACAGAACAAATAACAAAAGGCCGCGGAATGTTCGTTTGGTTTCCCACTCTACTTGAGCAGAGTGGCGGGGAAGGTCGACGGACCAATCGCAGGCCATTTTGTTTTTCGTTGCTATATTCAATTAAGAATTGTTCGTTTCCACGCTCAGCGCAGCGCGCGCTCACGCGGGCGTGAGGCGGGCGGGGGGCAGGGAGCGGGGAGGGGAAGCTGAGCGTCGCGCCGCTCCTCACCCTGCTCCCCGCTCCCCCGCTTGCCCACCTCACGCCCGCGTGAGCGCGCGCTGCGCTGAGCGTGGAAACGAACAATTCTTAATTGAATATAGCACGTGCTTTTCTTCCTTACCCGCTCTCTGAAATAGCTTATAAGATCTGAACGGACGCTTCCGTTTCCATTGAGCACGGAAATCTGCGGGGGAAAAAATAGCCCGAAATTTTCCGCTTATCTTTTTCACAGTGTAGCGAATGTATGAATAGACAAAACCCAACAACCACTTTGTCTACAGATTTTTTTAAAAAAATACTAAAGCTGTTTTAAAACATGGGCAAGCAAGCCGGTAGACTTTCAGCCGTTACTCGGTGGCGAGCATAATCCGATCAGGGACCTGTTAGCTGTCGGACATTGACTCAAATAAACCCGGGCAGAGGCGCTCCGCTCACCAGGCCACGGAGCACAGAGGAAGGCGGAGGCGGAACTACTGAAAGGTTTCCACAAACAGAGCGTCCAGGAGGCGCAAAGAAAAGTGGGGGGAAGAATGAGATTCCGAAGAGAAGAGAGTGGGAAAAAAAGGGAAACGTGGCGCATGTCTCCTGAGACGGAGATTTAGACGAGCCAGCTTAGCCTGGGTGAGCAAGGCACCGTTGTGTGACTGAGGGATTACCAAGCAAGGTGAAAACGAGGAAGAGAAGGGGAAGAGGGGACCGAGGGTACGTTTTGAAGAGAGGTATTGAAAGGCATCCCGGCACCCAGCCTGCAGCAGGTGGACAGTGCACAGGCGCTTCTTCGTGAGCAAATACACACAAAACGGAAAGTGACCATTTCGTTGCAAAAAGAGGATGCGACTTAGTGCTGGGTATCATTTGGTTGGGAATGGATAGCCAACCTTTAACATGCGCTAGAGCTTAAAATGCAGTACATTTTACGTTTGTTTTAAATTATTCTGGCGTGAGGCACGTAGGAATAATCACAAAGCACGAAGTAAGGTCCGGATCAGAGAGAGGGCTTTATTGGGTTTACGTATGTTTTTTTTTTTTATAGATAGTGATCTGCGTGTAGTGCAACCAGTAATCACAGATGAGTAGGGTTGCCAACAGTTTCAACATTAATATTTCCTTTATATGGAATAATATTTCGTTCTAAGATCTTCTTCCGCATTCCACGCAAAATTTCGCTTCAAACAAGCCTACGTGTGATGCGGTTCTGTTTAAAAGTGGATAAATTGATTGTATTTTTTTAATTTTTTTTTTTACTTTTTTTCCTTGCTTTGCATTCGCAGACTGCTTATCAGAGCCCTACCGCAGTTGACTCGTTGGAAGCGGTATTTTGCGAGGAATGTGACAGAGTATTCTAAAACGTGATTGGTTTGCTCATATGGGAAATATTTTCAAGTAAACAAAACTGCAATTATACACTTTTGGCACCCTTCAAAAGGGTTTGCCTTTTCTGAGAAGGTAGGACATCACACCTTTGTTTCATTTCCAGTGTTGTCACATCACACAAGCACAACTTCCATACCATTGGGCTAGGTCAAGGCAACTTTAAAAACGCTATAAATTTGTACCAAGCGGATGATACGCACAAAATAGCATCCTTGCTTGTGACAAAAATAGAGTCCTATTCGATATAGCAAGTACCGAGTATAACACAAAACAGAGTGCACATGTTTGACGAGTCCCAATCGGTATAATGCGTCGTAGTCCCTCAGTCCATAGTCCAGCGCCTTTCGCCTGTGAGCTAGGACCATGGACCCAGACCTCCTCCAATATTGCTGTTTAGTAGCGTTCCTCCACCGCTCTTTTATAAGCAATAACCAATCATTCAACAAAGTCTGGCTATTGCGTCTTTTATCGATCGTCTGGCTTTATGTCGAATAGGGCAGTAAAACCTGACGACAGCACTTCGAGAGTAAGGAGTAAGAGAAAATCATGAAAGATTGATGTAGCTAAAAGCGTTACTGCGACACTGTTGCTGGGGAGACAAAGGCGAAAAAGTTACCATCAGTCCCAACAGTTCAGAGATGCCTCGTGGCTTCTCTCTCCAAGGAGTATAATGAAAAATCTCAGAAAGCGTGCGAGATATTTTTAATATCTCTAGCGCGGGCTGTGTAAGCAGGGATTACTCTCTGGTCTGCTTGCTTCCAGCTAATAACGCCCACTTGGTTCCCCTGAATCAATAATAGAAATTCCATTTTTATCTCTGTTTTCTTTTGAGTCTTTCTTTTAATTTTTAGTCCAGTGTGACGTTTTACGCCAACTCATAATAAAAAGAGAGGACGAGAAAATGTAGGAAGGAGAGGAAAAGGGAAAAGTGAAGTAGTACTTTGTGAGAAACGTTAAGTAAAACAACCCGTAAATAAACTTTGACATTAGTTACTGACTTTGATGGGACCGCAGAATACGCTCACATCGCAACGCCAGGACAGCTGAGTGCCAGTGCCACTACAAGCTGCCGATTTAGCCATGTAACGCATTGTTGGCCACCGCCTTGTCTGTCCCTTGTTTGAGTAAGCGCAGCAGGCAGCTGCCATAGACAAACGCCTCCGGCTGCTCAAATGCCGGGCAGCGACGGTTATCGGCGAGGATCTGCCATATTAAGCATCCAGAACGGCCGAGCGTTCCCAGACCACGTAGAAGCGCGCTTCGGGCGGCAAGCGCGAGCTGCAGTATGGCGCTCCTCCTCGCCGTCGGCATCCTCGCTGCCGGGGCCTCGGCCGGGGCACGGGCACACGCAACCCTCCTGCCCTTCGACGTCCCCGTCCCGACCGATGCCATCGCCGCGGCGGAACTTGTGTCCAGGACTCTTTCACCAACCAACGGTACCCTATACGTCGACGGGAAGGTGCACTGGCTGGGGGCCTTCCTCCGACTGCTGCCCGCGAACATGCCCAGGTATCTGGTGGGGCCGCGTTACTATAAATACCTCTGGGACGGTCGCCTTCCCATGTTCGCGGACACGAGCGACTTCATCGTGATGTTGGCTAGAGAGAACCCCGCGCACTTCCCCAAGACACTGTGCGGCCACCACCGGCCCTTCCTGCTCGTGCTAATGGTGACTGCGGCGCCGTCCCTGGAGGCGGCCATCAAAGCCATCGACCTGTATACGTGCGACCTCTCCGGCGCGCTGCTGGTCGTGACTCCGGACCGCGAGGCAATCCTGAGCAGGCTGCCCGATGACCTTTCCTTCCTGAGGACAAAGGGCGGCCGGCGTAAGGTGGACGAGACAGACCGCTGGTTGCCCGGGCTCCGGCGCTGGCAGCGGGCCGAACGGCCCTTCATGGGCTGGTGCCAGGGTGTGCTCGGGCCCAACCCGCGGCTGCTGATAAACGCGACCATCACCAACGCGACCTCCGGCAAGTGGGCGAAGACCGTGGCCAGGCTTGCCGGCCTCCGCGTCGTCGAGACGCACGGCAACGTGCTCGGGGAGCTGCTCGAGTGCAGGGTGGACGCCGTGTTCTTCGGGCTGCCGAGGCCGATAGTGCCGTTCCGTCCGATAGACTGCTTCTTCCCCGTCGAGCTGAGCAGGTTCGTGGTGGTGGTGCCGGCGGGGCTAGGCGCGCCGTGGACGCTGTGGGCGCTGACGGGCGAGTTCCCCCCGCTGCTGTGGCTGGTGCTGCTGCTGGTCGTGCTGGTCGTGGCCGCCATGCTCGCGTGCTCGGCCGCCGAGCGGCCCGCCGCCCTGCTTCGCGTGCTCGCGCCGCTCCTGGCCCAGGCGCCGCCGGGCCGCGGCTCGCGGCACCCCGCCCTGGCCGCCTGGACGCTCGCCTGCGTCGTCCTCAACAGCGCCTACCAGGGCCAGCTGCTCGAGATGCTCACGCGGCCGCCGCGCAACATCGAGACGGTCAAGGAGCTGAACGGATCCGGTCTGCGCACCGTCGCACAAGACATCTTCAGGCGCACGCATGGTTTGGAGTCCCTCCCGATGATCGGGCCTGAAGAGTACATCGCCACCCTGGAGCGGGTCGCGACGAAACGCGACCTCGCCGTCTGGTCGCTGGAGGACAGCATCCCTCAGAGTCTGCGGGACAGCGGGCGCGTACACTTGATACACTCCTCGGGCAGGTTCTTGTACTCGCAGTTCCTCGTGGCGAGGAGGCCCATGCTGTCAGAACGCGTGCTGCGGGCGCAAGGCCGGGTGTTGCAGGCCGGCCTGGTGGTACGCTGGGACGCCGAGGAGATGGAAAGGTACCTCCGGGGCCGGGTCAGAATGCACAGTGGCCCTCGGCCGCTGAACGCGCACGCCCTGCTGCCGGCCTTGCACCTGCTGGCCTCGGGGCTCGCGCTCGCCGCCGTGGTCTGGGCGGGGGAGGTGGCCGCGGCCGCGACCTGCCGCCGGCTCCGGAGCGCGTGGCGCCGCCGTGCGGCCGAGCACCCGCCCCCGCGCCCGTGGATGGACTGACCGCAAAAGGGTAGCATTTTAGTATGTGTGAGAATGCCACGCACGCTTACTGTCACATCGTTCAGGCGCATGTTGCATGAAGCGCTTAGAGAGTTTTCTGAAGGTTTTGACGTTAAATCACATTACGGCCGTATCGGGTTAAAGATATTAGCACATTAGCAGATTAGCAGAATAGCACATTGTCACATTAGCAGAAGATGCTCCGTATGCGCATTATTCGCCTATGTGACGATAGTTTTCGATAATTCAAACATTTTATAGAAATATTTCATATTAAAAGTTGTCGGGAATTAAGATATTATATTTCTTTAAACTGTTTAAAATGTCGAAAACTATCTTCACATAGGGAAATAATCTGCTAATGAGCTAAAATCCTTAACCCGATACAGCTTTAGAGTGCTCTATAAATTTCACCAGCGCTTCCCATGCACCAGTACCGTCGTTCACCGAACACTCACATGCTACCACTAACAGCACGGTCGTCGAATGCAATTTTCCAGGTCATCACAATGTAATTTTGCGATAGGGAAACTCCTGTAATCCGCAAGCGTCCTCCTGTAACGAGCCAATAGGGTGCGCGGCGTGCGGCCCTCAACCAGCCCCCTCCTCAAGTTCTTCAAGTTGCTTAAATCCCCCTTAATCTTGTTCCTTTCGAAAGTCGAACCGTCGCCTTACTGATCTAACATGCTTTTCATTTCTCTGTTACTGCCTTATCGCTACGGAGGAAAAAAAACGCGAGTGTGAAATGGTGATTAATGTGAAATACATTTATTGTACACATGTGTGTCTTTATGGAATAAAATTAGTTCAAAGCAGAATTTTTGTCTGTTTACACATTTCTTTCTATGCGCCCGTAGCTTCACGTCAGAGACATATGAATCAAAATGTGAGAAGAAAGAGGGGCGCAGAGGAGGGTCTGCTCTCCAATAACCCTGTGTACCCGCGCGCGGCCGCGTAACCCCCTACGTGCAAATGTGAAGGTGCGAGCCTGCGGCGGCTAGGCGGCGTGCCACGGTAGCGGTGCGGTGGAGAAGGGCGGGGCGGGGCGGGGCGGGGCGGGGCGGGGCGGGGCGGGGCGGGGCGGGGCGGGGCGGGGCGGGGCGGGGCGGGGCGATCGCATTGGAACTCGTTAATTGCCCATAAATCATCGACAACAGTATCGCAGACCACCAGCGCGCGCGTATGTACCCTCCGCCTCCCCATCTCACACACTCTCTCTCTCTCTCTCTCTCTCTCTCTCTCTCTCTCTCTCTCTCTCTCTCTCTCTCTCTCTCTCTCTCTCTCAACCTCTTTCTCTCTTTCTCGCTCTCCTTCTCTCTCCCTCTCCCATATCCACTCTAACTTACTAGCGGCGAACTCTGATAATCAATGAGAGAACACTGACTCAATAAACAAAACCCTTTCCTGGCCACCTATTTTCCATTAACTGCAAGAGACCGGAAAATTTCTCGCCGGGAAAATTTAAAACAAAATACTATGTTGCATGAGATTTTTCGGCGTATATGTGGCTTGTCTATCGGGGCAACAGCGCGAGAAGTTGGGTGGCAGCGCCTCGCTGCGCGAGAGGGGATGATCGCGCACTACGTTACCCGAACATCTTTCCGGTCGATGATAAAACTCGTATAAAACATTATAACGCGTTCAGTTATCACTGCCTGGCCATTAGCGCCGCCAGAGGATTTACGTTATGCGGAAGACGTTTGCGCACGGAGCGGCGCACTCGCTCGCGGGAGGGAGGGGGCAGGGAGGGGCGGGGCGGGGCGGGGCGGGGCGGGGGATTATAATTACGGGGTAGAGATATGAGAATCTGAAGGATGCTGCGCTGCTGCTGCAATGGGCCCCATAAACTTTCAAGATGGCGGCAGAAGATTGCCACATAACCACTTGCGTACGGCCTGGCCCTTCCCGGCCAATAACGCCCTTTCCGAGGACTGAACTGTTGATAAAACTCAATTTAATGAAAAACAATCGATACTATGATTTTTTTTCTGCAATGACCATTTTGCTATTCGCCTTTTTTTTACCGCAATTAAGGATGAAAAGCAGCGAATTTCCTCACAAGTCCTAAACACATCAGGTAACCGAAATTATACGAAATTCAGGTAATGAGCTATCCACGCCAAAAGTAAAAGTTTGTTTCATTTTACTGCTAAGAGAGTACTGAACGTGCAGTGGGCCGTGGCGCCGCGTAGCGCTCGCGAGACGACAGTGAAATGGGCAATCAGGGAGCTACATCATTATTAAGACCTCCTCCCCGGTCTCGAGCCGCCCCGCGGCCCCTCTCCGTAATTAAAATGCTGTTGCCCCCTAATCGAATAAGTGATTCTCCTTCAGCGCCGTTGCACCTGCCACCCACCAGTCGCCCCTCCCAGCGCTCTGTCAGCGCCTGGAGGACCTCTCGCTGCCGAGCAATATGCTGCTTCCGACAGCTTTCCACGAGAAGCCCGCGAGACGATCGCCCTACGTTGCGTCGTTGGGACTTTCCTTCGGAAGCAAACACATTATGCGCATGCGCTCGGAACCCGGTCTCCTACTGATTGCAGTCTTCCGTGGGAGAAGTATCTGTACACGGTAAAAACAAGTCCTGGGATTCCCAGGACAGTTGGAATCGCAGTGAATGTCCAGGAAAAAAGCATTTTTTCCCAGGAGTTTTTCCTGGAAAACCCAGGACATCCCCAGGGAAAGATAATGCCTCCTGGGAATGTGCAAATTCCCCTGGGAAACCCCAGGACTCGTTTTTGCCGTGTACCTGTGGGAAGACAATGGAAGGTTTCATACATTTTTTGCGTCATTTTCATGAATTATCTCGCCAGGAAATACATTAGGAGCGGTGGCACTGTTTCCGCGCCACTTGAACGCCAGGGTACAAAACTCTTAGAGTGTCACTCGTTTGTTATTTCGAACGCCGGGTATCGAATCGGCGTGGCAGGGTAGGATCCCGAGCCCGGTCACCTCTCCTGGACCAAACGAGGAAGTCGACTGTTGTGCGTCTTGCTGTTTCTCGAGGGGTTCGCAGGGGCAGGGGTAAGTAGGGGTAAGGAGATAGAGAAGGGGAGAGGAGAGGGGAAGGGGTAGCCAGCTTGAGCAGGGAGTTAGAGGAACGGAGAGAGAGAGAGGGAAGGCGGAGGAAGAAAGTCCCCCGAGTGATTTTAGGAGAGTCAATCAAGTTGAACTCTTTGGATTACACAGCAGCTGCCCCGGTGAGCCCAGCGGGCGGCAAAGGTATGGCAGGGCGGTGTCCCCTCCCTCCCTCTCTCCCCTCCCCATCCTCTCTCCTTTGCTTCACTGGCCTAACCAGTCTCCACTGCCACAAGGGGACATCTGTAGGCCTCATCAAGCCTTATGACAAACTGTGCCTACAGGCTGGAGAGAGAGAGAGAGAGAGAGAGAGAGAGAGAGAGAGAGAGAGAGAGAGAGAGAGAGAGAGAGAGAGAGAGAGAGAGAGAGAGAGGGGGGGGAGAGGGGGGGGGGAGAAGAACAATGGGAGAGGCGAGGGGTGGTGGTAAAGGAGCGGAAATGGAAGAAGCAGAGGAAGAGGGGTCCGACCGAGCAAAATTTCATAGATATTCATTACGACTTTAAGTCAGACTTTGTTTGTCGTCTTCTCAGTCGGTGGCGATCAGGGTGCGGTGCGAGCCTACCTCCACCTCCCTCCCTCCACAACCCTCTCCTCTCTCTCACTCTATCTCTCAGAGCGTGGCGTGGCGCGCATTTCAAGCTTCTCATTAAACTTTCTTCCCTCCCGTTGACCATCACAATTTTCCAGCTCTCCGTCGTCGTGGCTCTGGTGCTCCAAGGCGTCCTTACCACCCCGACCCTATCTCCCTCGCCCCCTTCCGCCTTTTTAGAAAATGCTGCAATGGACGGCAGTCACACACGAGACGTCAGAAACAGACGCCGACCTCAAAGAGGCAATAAGGAAAAGGTAACCATTAGAACCCTTGTTTTGTTTTACGAAGTAAGGGTGCAATCGAAGGGCCCAACACTCGGTTGAGAAGCGTACACACAATTACCAAGTAATTGTTATTACCGACAACTTTCGGTAAAATATTCATAAAGGCTTTTTAATTCATGGCATGTTTTGTATAATTTATCAAGACACAGCGTTAAAATAAAAAAATAATAAAATTAAAAAAAAAAACGAGAAGAGGAAATGTGGGATGTCATTGCCAGTAATCATCGGACAACGTGTACACAAGATTAGAGTGGTGAGCCCTTCGGATTCAACTCCAATGCACCATTCTGCGGCTTGTTTTTAAACTCTTAAAAAATGTACTTAGTGTTTAATAGCCACACATCAAGAAGCTGGTCAGATCTCGAAATAGCGAAGTGGTGGAGGGAGTCGGACTGCTATGCGGAGACGAGAGAGGGGAGGAGGTATTGAGAGAGGAGGGAGGGGGTAACTACCAGCCAGCAATAATTGAGAACAAGCCGTAATCACAAGCATGTCAATGCGGGCTGCAAACACACGAGCCAAACTGAACAAGAGTAGGGAGGGGTGATTGGGTAGAGACAAAACATTCTCACTAGTGTATACACGTAATACGATGGTAGGTCCTTTGCTCTTCTCTCTCTCTCTCTCTCTCTCTCTCTCTCTCTCTCTCTCTCTCTCTCTCTCTCTCTCCCTACCTCTCTCTCTCTCTCTCCCTCTCTTGTCACACAATCCAACTAGACAACCCCCGCCCCACCACCTTTCGAGACCGCTCCAGCATTGGGCGCAAACCACATCCCATTCCCCCAGCTAGCCCACTCGTGCCTATGCAATAAAACTAATACACTGCCAATTATTTATCACTAAAATCCCCGCCGTCTCTCGGTACCACACTTATTGTATCCCGTCTGCTTCATAAGTCCCGCTCAACTTGTAGTGTAGTTTGTGCGGTTCCTTCTTCCCCTCTCCTTTCTCTCCTGACCACCGCCGCACCCCGGCTTCTCATTGATCTCCTCAAATTTCTCGTCTGCACTCCATTTTGAAAGTTTGTTAATCCGGGGGCCCCTCTGTGGGTCTTTTCCTGGTTTATAACCCCCTCCCCACTCTTCTGGGTTCTTCTCCGCTATCCCCTCCAACTCTCTCTCTCTCTCTCTCTCTCTCTCTCTCTCTCTCTCTCTCTCTCTCTCTCTCTCTCTCTCTCTCTCTCTCTCTCTCTCTCTCTGCCGCTGCTCTGACGGGTTTGTGTGTATGTACGCGCGAAAGGGAGGTGGTGGCAGAATAGAAATGGGAGGAGGAGGGGAGTTCAGGGGCCAGGACAAGTTTATTCGCCCGATGCCACGAGTTTTCGTTCCTGCCAAAAAGGAATAATGAGATGGCTTGTCGGTCTAAGCGAAAATTCATTGTTATTTCAATCTTTTTTCCATGTCTAAGGACAAAAAAACGGGACTCGGCGTGTTTGACTTTTCAATCCTCAGGCGGGACTTGAGAACAACGGGTACCAACCCGAGCGTTTAATAATAGCTATGTTCATCAACAGGCACTTGTGAAAGTTGGCATCACATCCGAGATCACATCTTTAACAAAAAAAGATTTTTTTTTTTCTATCAAGCTTAACTCACAGGTTTCTTATCGACCAGATTCTAAGCCATTCACCTGAGAGACTAAATAGGAAGTTTGTTTTACCTCGCAAAGCCGCCCTTCGCTTTACATCGCAGGCCAACGGACCAGGGCTCTCAAACCAAGCATAGATCTTTGCGAAAGTTCTGCAACCTGCTTGCTTCAGGGGAGGGGGGGGGGGGGGGAGGCTGAGATAAATAAATGCCCTTCTGGCGGAATTAAGTTTAACACAACGAAACTATTTTCCGTGTGCGTTAGCTGCCAGCGCGGCTATTCTCTTAGATTGAATTTTGAACGGCCGGCCGGCCATCGCCATCGCGTCGCGTCGGCGAGCGAGAGGATCAGGGCAGGGCGAGGGGTTATCGGCACCGACAACAACTTTCGCGGACAGTTCGGAGCGCAAGATGGATGTGGCCTCCTGCTCGCGTCCTGCTCCAGCCCTAGCAGCCCAGCCGCGCGGCGAGGCCGCCCGCGTTCCGTCGGCCGCCGTGTTTGTTTTCCGCGAATCACGTGACAATGTAGTCAATATTGACGGCGGCAAAGCGCCCTCCTCACTCCTCTATTTAGTTGTCTCAGCAGCCGACGCTGCCGCGCCCCGGGGCCCCGCGGCCCCGCCCACGTGTGTTCTTAAACATCGGCAAACATTGACGCTCCAAGATGATCGACCGGCTCCTCCTCCCGAGCCGCGCAGCCGCGCTACGGCCTCGAGTACACTTCCAGGCAGGCAACGCGAGCAGCAACGCTAGCCGAAAGAAAACTGAGAGAACCATCGCTAAGAAAGTAAAACTGCAGGGCTGGAGGAGACGGAGCTGTTGCGCCATCGACACGCTGCTCCTCTGTCTGCTCCAGCTTCCAAGCCAGCCGAGCCGAGCGGAGCCGAGCCGAGCGGAGCCGAGCCGAGCCGAGCCAAGCCAGGGTGATGCCTTTCAAATGACGGCAGAGCGCGCTGAATATCACATCTCTCGCTCCTGATGCTTGACTCGGAAATCATGGCGCGTGGGGTGGCAGGGGGGCGTAGCGTAGCGCGCGTCTTAACGGAAGGGGAAGGGGAAAACGAAAAGAAAGTGTCGCTCGTATAATTCGCGTGAAATTACGTCACCGTGGATCCGACCCGCGCGACGAGAAGGCTCTGCCACACCGCCATGCGGTGACGACAAGGGTTGTGTTATTAATATCAATCACAATCGCTATAGGTTTACGGGAAATTTTTCCGAGAGATGAGGAGGAAAGGTAAAGTTACAATTTCAAATCGTAAAATTAAAAGCACTTTCGTATCGACTTGAAATTAAATCACGAGCAAGAACGACGTGTCCTAAATAAAGATATTTCAGTGATTGTAATTTTTTAAAAAAATATGTCTTAAATCTGTGAGGATAGTTTTTCACAGTGTAATTCCCACAAACACCCATACTCCACACTATTTGCTTGGTATTTTTGTATTTTTTTCATAGAGATTTTAAAATTTTCTCATGCGCACTGTGAAATTTCCTTGTACAAGACAGGAAAATTTTCCATGGAAGATGTCGTACAATTTCAATTCAAGATCGTAAATGAACAAGCATTGCACATCGACATAGAATCGAATGACGAGCAAAAGAGGCAGGCCTTGCCGGTTGTCTCAGAGAACACAAGGCAACGTTGCGGGTCTGCCTAACCACAGTGGAGTAAGGCGCTATGGCCCCTGCAGCCCTGCCGAGTATGCAATCCAGCTACGCTGCCATGTGTTGTCTGGGATAGCCGGTACATGAACGGCATATGTTTTCAAAATAATTGTACACCGCAAAATATATCGAAAATGTACAAAAATTATTATTTTTACAGTGGACTCCAGGTAATTGACATCAACGCTTTCTGTGGCCGACGGCCGACACACGCGGAAAGATAAGATTTCTCGTAAAATAACGTTATCGGGAACTGGACGATGCTCGAAGCGTACTTGCGAAAACGAATGTTGGTTTTCCGATCACGTATCCTCTTCAAAGAAAGAGTGCTAGAAAAAAAGGGACGGGGGTGTAACTTGCATAAAACCGTATGGAGCTGGAAGAGCCTGGAGTGCCAAAGGAGGGAGAGGGAGCGAGAGTGAAAGAGAGTGGGGCAGGGAGGCGTTGTGCGTGCCATACACCTTCCCCCAAATCTCACTTCCGCGGCGGCTTGTTCAAAGTACCCGCCACATCCCCTTCCATATGCGCAGAGCGCAGAGCGGGCGGCCCGGCCCCGCGGCCCATGCGATCAGTGCGCGGCGCGCGTTTGTTGGGGCGGAAGGTCGCGCCCTGGACTGGAATACGGATGGGTTTATTGAGCTGCGCGACAGCAGAGAGGCACAGGCCTCTCAACAAAAACAAATTAGACTCAGCGGTACAAGCCGCCCGAACCCTCCCTCCTCCCCCGCGCGGCACACACGGGCCAGCTCGCACATGTCCGCGTGCCCCTGCTATACACAGCGGATCAATATCACAAATTAAATAGAGGATTCCCCCTCCCCTCGGCCCGAAAAAGCGATGAGATAGAGTGTGTATGTGAGCCCCTTAAGGTAGATGGGAATTCCTATCGTCACATGCGACAAACTCTGCTTCCGGCGCTACTCCAGCTGGCTACCCTATTCCCCGCCCCGCCACTCCGCCGCGTCGCTACGCCAGCGGACCGACAGTCTTGACTCGCTGCTGCCTCGCTGGCCCCGAACCGAAGCCGCGGAGGGAATTGGGGGAGGGGGGGGGGCGCTTGGGCGGTCGGTCGAGTTGGGCCTAGCGGCAGGATAGTGATGACTCCTCGTCCATGAAAACTTTGAGTGTACTCGGCCTCGTCCCCCGCCCTCCCCGACGTACCCCTGCTCACCGCCCCCTTCGGAGAGCCCGACTGGCTGGTCGAGTGTGTCTACCAGGGGTCCGCCCCCTCACTGCGGATACCTCGCACCCCCTGGCGCCCCCCCCCTCCCCCCCTCCCCCACGCCACTCTCCCGCATCCCCACATGACAGCGAGCTACTTGTAAGGAGACGTCCAAGGTGGATAGAGGTCCTCTACGCCGCGCGGTGGGGACAGGGCAGGACGCGCAGGACCTCCTCCTCCGAGCCGAGGCCCTCGAGCGGCACCGGTATGGGGTGCTCGACCAGACGTACGGAGAGAGGTGTCGGGACAGCAGGGTGCGCGAGGCAGAGGAGTGGAGGAGAAGGAGGAGGTAGAGTGCATGAGGGAGAGAGAGACGGAAATGACGTCAGCCAGCAGCGGAGCAGGACGCGGTCTTCCGGCGGGGGCCGACGCGCACGTGCTGCTTTCCGGACGGCGATTTCTTCAGGTTCAGAATCCTTAAACTAAAGATCCCTGACACGTTTCGCGCTTTTCTTAAAAAAAATCGCGAGGAGATTCGTCATCATTCTCACGGTGCGTGAGTGTGACCCGAGGGGTCCCTTACTCCTTTCGATCACCCTACGCGGGGAAAATCAGTCACATTTTCGATCTTTTTCAATCAGCATAAATCATTTTCGGTCATTTTCGGTCATTCCGTCATCTCAATCACATTTTCAGTACTTCTATCATTTCTTCTGTCGTCCCGTCATTTTCGGTAATATTTCGTCATTTTCAATCAGTTTTCAATCATTTTCAATTACTTTCAATCAATTTTCAATCATTTTCAATCATTCTCAATCATTTTCAATCATTCACGGTAAAAACGACGTCCTGGTTTTCAAGCAGTTTTGGAAAAACCAAGCAGCTCTTATGGAGAAAATACACAGGATTTGAGGGGCTGCTTGAAAACCAGGACGAAGTTTTTTCCGTGTTCCCAGTCAAAAATGGCACAACACCTCAAATTCAATTTATTTAAAAGATATTTTTTAAAAAATTGAAAAATTGGTAGGCCCCTACCTAACTCGCAACCTGCGAGCCCCGCCTGCTTAACTTCGGAGTTCTGATGGGATCCGGTGTGTTCCAGGCGACCGCCACCCCACGGGCACGAGAAGTCCTCTCCGCTTCGGGGAGAGTCCCCGCTTAAGGCTGGCGGCCTGTCAGGCCCGCCGTACCACCCTATTTAAACAGCGCCTTGAAGCCGTAGGTAGCATTTCGGACCAACGACTGGGCACCACCGGACCGCATGACCGGTCAGTGGGAGGTAGAGGCAAGGCAGGACGATAGAGGGGGAGAAAAGCAGAAAGAGAAGTTTTTGCGGAAGAGTAAGCGTACGGTTGGTTAGACCTGTACTGACCCGCTCCCGCACAGGTCATGGAAAAGCTGTTTACTAAGGAGCCAGATTCATAGGCCTTACTTCCCCACGAGGGACCACCCCCCGTGGCATGGGACGGAACTTCCTGACAACTCGCTTTCGCTGCCAGTGAAGAACCTACCTGGGAATTGAACCCAGGCCCCAAGTGCCGAGTCTCATGACACCCCGCGGCTTTCGTGGTACTAAGACCACTAGACCGTCGGCGATTCCACGAGGAAGCTCCGTTGAAATGGGGGGTTTGAATTCCACTCCAGCAGGCTGCTGTCCTCGGAAAAATTTATATTTAGCAAGATTCGAACCTGAGTTCCGCGGCTCGCAGTACAACACTGAGTCGGCACGGCTACGACGCCTCGGTACACGAGGCCTGCCCACTAGGGGTGACGCTGCGAAGAGCCGTAGTCGCCGACGAACCTGTTCCGGTGGCGTCATCAGGAAACCTGCTCTCCATGCAGCAACAGCCCGGCCGCGTGGCGAGATTGTTATGCACATCGGCACCGTTAGGAGTACTGGGTGGGCACAGGTTCGAATACCGATCACAATAATTTTTTTTTCGATGTGGATTTTTTTTTTTCAATATGGAGTGTGGATTTGTTTTGACTCAATTTATAAAACCTACTTTTTCTTTTTGTGCACTGTACTCGCGTGCCTTTGGGCAACTGCAAAGAGACAAAGCTTCTTAAAGAAAAAGGAAAAAATAAAGAAAGAAATTGTGATCGGTGTTCGAACCTCTGACTACCCAGTGTTATTAACGGTGCCGATGTCCATAACAATCTCGCCAGGCGGCCGGGCTGTTGCTGCATGGAGAGCAGGTTTCCTGATGACGCCACCGGTACAGATTCGTCGGCGACTACGGCTCTTCGCAGCGTCACCCCTAGTGGGCAGGCCTCGTGTACCGAGGCGTCGTAGCCGTGCCGACTCAGTGTTGTACTGCGAGCCGCGGAACCCAGGTTCGAATCTTGCTAAATATAAATTTTTCCGAGGACAGCAGCCTGCTGGAGTGGAATTCAAACCCCCCATTTCAACGGAGCTCCCTCGTGGAATCGCCGACGGTCTAGTGGTCTTAGTACCACGAAAGCCGCGGGGTGTCATGAGACTCGGCACTTGGGGCCTGGGTTCAATTCCCAGGTAGGTTCTTCACTGGCAGCGAAAGCGAGTTGTCAGGAAGTTCCGTCCCATGCCACGGGGGGTGGTCCCTCGTGGGGAAGTAAGGCCTATGAATCTGGCTCCTTAGTAAACAGCTTTTCCATGACCTGTGCGGGAGCGGGTCAGTACAGGTCTAACCAACCGTACGCTTACTCTTCCGCAAAAACTTCTCTTTCTGCTTTTCTCCCCCTCTATCGTCCTGCCTTGCCTCTACCTCCCACTGACCGGTCATGCGGTCCGGTGGTGCCCAGTCGTTGGTCCGAAATGCTACCTACGGCTTCAAGGCGCTGTTTAAATAGGGTGGTACGGCGGGCCTGACAGGCCGCCAGCCTTAAGCGGGGACTCTCCCCGAAGCGGAGAGGACTTCTCGTGCCCGTGGGGTGGCGGTCGCCTGGAACACACCGGATCCCATCAGAACTCCGAAGTTAAGCAGGCGGGGCTCGCAGGTTGCGAGTTAGGTAGGGGCCTACCAATTTTTCAATTTTTTAAAAAATATCTTTTAAATAAATTGAATTTGAGGTGTTGTACTAATTTTTTTTGGTGCATGCTTCGACCATGATACATTTTCCTTCTCCATTTTACCCATGTAAACAAGGTCGGAAAAATACAGGCACTTTTTCAGATTTGGGGGAAAGTATCTGGTCGGACAATCGAGCTGCATCAAAGGATCGTCAACTCTGCTTGACCGTGTACGGAGGAATATGGAATATCACAGGTATTATATTGGTAATATTACGCCAATTTTACAGTACTGACGTCATAATCCTGCAAAAATGGGTAATATCAACGTAAATATACCTGTAATATGGGTAAAATCAAAGTAATATTTAAGGTAAAATATCTTCTCGTGTACGGAGGAATATCGGAGTTGACGACTTTTGGCTGCATCGCAGAGGATAGCAGGCGACTCTAACGGTTCGTTGGGGACAGATAAAACGAGGTCGGGCAAAAAAAAATTTGACA
Organism: Frankliniella fusca; assembly: GCA_029379305.1. NCBI lineage: Eukaryota > Metazoa > Arthropoda > Insecta > Thysanoptera > Thripidae > Frankliniella > Frankliniella fusca. The sequence continues at coordinate 1,149,398 of JAHWGI010000101.1, forward strand.
CTCAGACTGCCAGTTCGGACAAATTGAGGTCGGACAAAAAGAAACGCGTGACGGTGGCGGCCGCAAAAATCCCGAGGTCGGACAAAGAAAAGGTCGGACAACCGATGTAGACTCCTGACTACTCTAACGGTTCGTTGGGGACGGAGAAAACGAGGTCGGACAAAAAATAACTATAACACCCAGTTTGCCAGGTCGGAAAAAAAACATGAAGCGGTAGCGGCCGCAAAAATCCGGAGGTCGGACAAAAAACGGGCGGACAACCGATGTAGACTCAGTTTAGGCTGGCATAAAAATTAACTGGATTTGCTGTAGTTTTTCTCTAAAGTGTATAGCTTGATTGTTAGGGTGAATCATAGGATGTTGGTGCCTAAATTAGTCGCCGAAATAATTTTCAATTTTGAGTCATTTTCAATTTTGAGTCATTTTCAATCAGTTTCAATCACTTTCAATCACTTTCAATCACTTTCAATCACTTTCAATCAATTTTCAATCACATTCTATCACTTACAATCAATTTTCAATAATTTTTAAATCATTCTCAATAATTTTCAATCATTTTCAATAATTTTTAATCATTTTTAATCTCTGTCGTCATTTTCGATCGTTTCAATAAGTTTTAGTCAATTTTCAATCATTTCATCATTTTAGTCAATTTTCGGTCCTTTTCAGTCAATAAGTCATTTTTGATCGAAAGTCATCGTACACGGAAAATGGGCGTGAGGGACCCCTCGGTGTGACCGCCCCCATCCCCCGCACTACTCGACCTCCTCGTGTCTCAGCTCCCGGCCTCCAGCCGTCTCTCGCCCTAGCCCCGCCCCGCCCCGCCTCGCCCCACCCCGCCCCTCCCCGCCCCGCCCCGCCCAGCTGCTGCCGCGGCTGCCGCGTTGTTTCCTATTCCTCGGAGAGACAGGACAATATCTGGGCGAACAATATTACGTTTCTCGGAGACAGCTAAGCGCCTAGTCAGTGTTGCCACCCACCGAAACGTCCGCTTGATCCAATCCACCTCCTCCCCGCCCCGCCCCGCCCCGCCCCGCCCCGCCCCGCCCCGCCCCGCCCCGCCCCGCCCCGCCGGTCCCTCCTCCTCACACACAATGTAATGCAGCACCGCGGTGGATGAGGCCGGGCCGGTTTGTATTGTACACTCCCATTGCGGGTTGGGATTCTGAGGCTTCCGGATCGGTCACGGATCTATAGGTTTCGCCGAAAAAAAGTAGGAAAAAAGAAAGAAAGAATCATCCAATCAATTGATTTTTCTAGGTCCCCTACGATTCAGCTATCTCTTGGCATTCGGTGACTTTCCTCTCTCTCTCTCTCTCTCTCTCTCTCTCTCTCTCTCTCTCTCTCTCTCTCTCTCTCTCTCTCTCTGTATCGCTCTCTCCCTCTCTCGCTCTGCCTCTCGTTTCTCTCTGTCCCCTCGTTATTTCTTTCATCAAACACCAAAGCAAATTCTGACGTGCTTGGCTTCCCTGCCACGCCTGACAGTCACAGGGCGTGAAATAAACAACTGGCTGTATCCGCGCCGCGGCGCGATATAATGCCCAAACGAAAGCAAAGAAGGGGTGGGGGAAAAATGAGAGGGGAGAAAAAAGTATCGCGAAGTGATACGAGAGTATCGCCCGGCAGCCCTGCGTACTACTATACTCTCTCGCCTGCTGCTCTGCGAATAAAAAATTCGGCTGCGTTCGCAGCGCGAGACTGGAGCCCTCAATCACACGTCTGAATAATGCAGTTGGGAGGGCAGCTCGGTGCGGAGCGTGGCGGGGCGTGGCGGGGCGTGGCGCGGCGGGGCGGGGCGGGCAGACCGTCAGCCGCGGGGCGAGCGGGGCGAGCGGGGCGCCTGCAGCACACGGCACACGGCGCGGTGCAGCTGTGAGAGGCGAGGTCACAGCGGCGCGGCGGGAGACATCTGCATATAATGCACATCTACTCAATACCGTCTCCAGGACGTCACCATATCCTCCGGCCCCTCACCTGCCACGTCAGACCTGTCCGCTCCGCCCCGTTCCGCTCGGTAGGTAATGTTGTTGTTGTTGTTGTTGCGAGGGCGAAACAGCTCTAACATTTTTGTACACCTCGTAAATCAGAAAAATTGACAGAAATTGAGAGAAATTCAGAGAACTTCCGAGAAATTAAGCAAAATTCAGAAAAGAAAAATCGGGGAAAAATATGCAGAATTCAAAAAATTTTAGACGAAATTTTGGATTTAATTCAAGCAAAAATTCACAAAACTTCAATAAAAATTCGCTAAAATTTACCAATTCTGTACATTAAAATTCAGAGTTGTTTCTCCCTCGTGTTTGTTGGCTGCTGGGGTCCGCTCCACTCGCATCAGCGATCGCCGCAGCAGCGTGCGAGTGCTGGACTGCCGTGCTGAGGTTTGGAAAGGTTTGCGCGCGCAGGGCGTATTGGGAGGGGGGGGGGAGGGGCGTATGGAGGGGGCGTATGGAAGGGGCGAAGGGCGCAGTGTCCGTGAGGCTCATCAACGAAATCCGAGCACGGAGTCCCCCTCTCCCCTACACTGCCCCTCCCCTCCCTCCCTACCCCCGCCCCTGCTCCTGCCCCAGCCCCGCCCTGAGGGCCCCCTGCTCCCCGTCCCTCTCGAGCAGGGCACCCCCGGCCCGGCCCGGCCCCGCCCGGCAGCAGGGAAGATCCCTCACTCGCCCTGCGCCTCGCCTGCCTCCGGCGCTCCCAGCGCCCCTAGCCAGGAGCCCGGAGCCTGGACCGGAGGGAGAGAGGGAGGGCGGCACACAAAGTCGCGCCAAAGCCTCGGTGATCCACCGTGAAGGGGCCGGGCCCCGGGCCCCGGGCCGGGCGCGTCCTGTACTGTTGACCGCGACGGCTGACTCACCACGGGGCCATAACACGGAAATGAAAGAAAATAGAAATAGTGCTGCAGGATAGAGCCAAGGACAGAGCAACATTAGCGGAGCTTTTTACTCGTTTTTTACCACCACCCTTCTCCTGCTGAGTTGCTATTGTCTCTTGTTTTTACAGTCGGAAACCAGAAGGCCAAAAATATTACAACATACGAGTTCTCAGTATTGTGTGAGGGTATATATTGAAGACAACCGAATTACGATCGCAGAAAAAGGAGTGCATACACCGTTTTCGGCTTCCGAACGGTTGTGGCTGCTTCGTAATTGCGAACGAAGAAATTTCCTTGTAATCTTACGAAGCAGCCAAATCCTCAGCAATGCGAACAAATCCTTAGCAAGGATTTATCAGTGTGACGAGAAAGCAAATGGAAATGTGTAAAACAAAGTAAGATGAATCAAATATAGAGATGAAGGAGCGATGGCAGGGTATGCAAATGGGGGATAAGTTCGCCGCCGCCGCCGTGACGGCGGGGGCGGGAGAGGATCGAGAGGCAGAGTATGGGACGGGGTATACAGCGGGGGTCAGGCGGAGGGGCCAATGGGCACGTACATCTGATCTGCACCGGCGCAGCGCAGAGCGGCCTGCAGTAAATCTGCGCGGCTAGGCGTGTTGGGCGCAACGACGCCGCGAGGACCGATCGAATCAATATTTGAGATTGAGAAATGGGCCCAGTCGCCGATGATCGCGTCCGGGCAGCATAAGCGATCGGTCATCAGGGACCGCGGTAGGCTGCAGGCTGCGCCAGGCCGGGGTAGATGAGAGCACCCCTTAGGGGGCCCCGCCCCCTCCCCCACCCCACACACACCGGTTGTGGTCAAACGAACCCCGCAACAGCTGTGCTGGCTGGCTTTGTCGTGCCCTGATAAATCTCGTGATCGCATCTGATGTGTGTATGTAGGGTTCGGTTAAAGGTTTCATGTTTTGCAAATATGCAACCGAGAACAGAGATATGGTCCGCATATCGCGGTTGAACGGAACCGCTGCATGCATGATTACACTGCAATTTAAATCGTTCAACTGAGCGCACTTACAAGATGTAATGTTGAACACTTTTTGCATGTCCAGGTCCTCCTTGCGACGAGATATTATAAGTGGGGCGAATATGCTTGTTTGTCTCCAGAATTTGTGATGCAAACGTGTTAGACACTTTCGTCTCCCTTGCAATATATGGAGTTTTGAGCTGAGCATCTAAAAGTGCCCAACACAAGACTCGAAAGTGTGTGGCAGTCGTTTTACTTTCGATTTCAGTGTACTGCTAACGTCTGACCGGGTATAGCCGGCCGCCGGTGCCGGTTAGGCCCTCATCAGATTTCCCTCAACCAAGCCCTGCTCTGCAGATCGCCTTTGACAACCTCAGCTTCCTGACTACCCAAAGCCTCCGTGCTCACCACCCGCATCCGACCCCCTCCACCCGCTCACCCTCCGCTAAAGCCAAGACGATCCGCCCTGGGCGCATATTACATGCAGTCCCCCGACCTGCATGACGAGCTGCGGCCCCGCCCCGCCCCGGCCCGCCCTCCCCCCCTCCCCGCCCCGACGCAGCAGCCCCCGGCGCGCTCCCTGAAAGGGGACCTGCTTGCCGCGGGCTGCTGACGCATTCAACCATAGCAAAACGCTTCCTGCGAAAACGCATTATATTATGTCGTAATCTCTGTAACAAATGCCCGATCGTCATCGTACACAAAAATTAGCTTTAATGACCTTATTTGGAAGATATGAAAGCACCACGTGAAAATTTACTCAAAGAGAAAATCAGATTTGCGAAACATTTCGGTAATAGTGTTGACTACTCTACGAGCGCGCGTACCCAGCCGGGCCGCGATACGGGAGGCGCGCCGCAGTCCTGGTAAACACACGACGACGTCAATATGTATGAGTGCAGAGCCGGCGGAGTGAAGGGAGGGATGGCGGGGTGGGGCGGGGTGGGGTGGGATGGGGCGGGGTAGTGCGGGGCGGGGGGCCTCAGGAAGTCGTGTTCAATTTACCGCCATGAATCATGAAATGAGACAGCAGCAAGCAGCGCCATCTCAGCGTGGTCAAATCGGAAAGCTTTCCGTACTGGATTGCGTATGACCTGGACTGGACCGGAGAGTACAGCGCGCCGGGTGGAATAGAGACAAGCAAATGTTCACAACAGGCGTTATTTTCACCACAATTGTTTTACATTTTTTGAGTGCAACGCTGTTCGTGCATGTATGGAATACATTTGTTCGTTTTCCCAAACTATTCACAAAGTTCCTCAAAGTTAGGGGATATGATGGTGTGCAGAGTCGTTACTGGAAAGCTAACGGCACAGCACAATAGCACCAGATACCGGTGTGCATGGCGTGTCCACCGAGTTCGTTTCGGGTGAAAAGAACAACAGCAGAAATGAAGATGAAGAAGAAGGAACCCTTAGGGGAGCGACGGCGGCGGAGCCAGATCCCTCAACGCGATACAAATTTCATTTTTTACTTTGATTCCCTCCCGAGCTGGATCTCTGACCGCAGCGCTGGCTCGGCGGGCACCGGGTGCGCGCCGTCATGTCTCCCGGGAGTGCAAACGAGAGGGCAAGGCGGCACACGAGAGAGAGGGAAGCGGAATGTGGAGCAGTGAAAAAGAAAATGAGTGACAGAAGAGCAAAACCTTAGGAGGGTAAAAATGAGGAAACGATATAAGCAGGCCCTCCCCTCTTCGGTCTTTCCTTTTAAAATTTAAGAATAATGAGTTATCTGGCTCTCGTAGAAAGAGACGTCCAGTGGCGCGCAACTTCCAATGCTTTACAACTGGGTGGCCCACACATGCACGCCGGCCCATTTATTCAAGAAGGCAACAACAAACTTTCTTTTTATCGTAAATTTGCTAATATTGGTAGGAAAACAAAGGAAAATATGATCCATGTTCCTCTAACTTTAAGCAACTCATATCACTGTGAAAAATATCGTCGTAAATTTACGACATTTTTTTGTAATTTTGATTTACAAAATATGTCGTAAATTTACGACTGCCCATTTTTGCTCGTCGGTCAATTCCAAGTTGATAGGGGGTGCTTGTAAATTTACAATTTCAAATTGTAATTTTACGACTTTTATCGTGGAAAATTTTCCCGTAACCCTTACGAGTATTTTTCACAGTGATAGCAACTTTTACTTTTTCAACTGTTATTTTTTTCTACAACCAATAACAGCAAATTTAAAGTAAAAAGAAAGCTTGTTGTTGCGGATCTGCCTATCCGAAAACAAGGGCCAAATAGAACACAAAATGAATTTTGTGATAAGTATGGAACTCGTTCTTTACATAATTATGTGCTACAGAGGTAGGAGTGTAAAACGTGATGTGAGTCGAGTGAAGACATTTTCATCTCAGATTTCATCACAGTTCGTGTGTGCAGGGGAAGTTTTTCCCGGGACACTCGCCCTTGCTCGTCTCGGGGTGCTCGGGCCTTCTTCGGCCCTCCCGCTCGGGTCCGATTGTTGGGGCGCATAAAGGAGCGCGAGCTGGCGCGAGCCGACTCGGTCTACTACTAGACTCGGGGACTTAGAATGAAAACTCGCACAAAATTTGTTAAGAGTTCTCAAAATAATACTATTAAACGTTAAAAAAGGTTCATTGCTGCAATGCAGAGGAAGGCTTCTAGCTGAGATCAGTGCAAGTTTTATGTCTGTGGGTATTGTGCTTGCTGAGATTGGAAACTCCACTTATAAGTTGTTGGGTTATGGACTTAGAATGAAAACATTCAAAATTTGTTAAGTGTTCTCAAAATAATACTATTAAACTTGAAAAATAGTTCATTGTTGGAATAAATACCAGCATCTCCAGTTTCGAATGGTATAACTATTATGCCTGTAGGTATTGTGAGATCTGAGATGAAAGTGTGGACAGTTAAGGGTTACACCCTACTGAGAACAATACTCGTTCTTTTCACCACTCAGGAGAGAGGTGGTGGTAAAGAACGAGTAAAAAGGGCCGGGTGGCGTGGGCCACCCTGTATAGCGCTTTCGAATAAGAAATAACGCTAACCATTGGGGCGCTGCCTTCGCGAGCAAGAGAGCGCCGGGAAAAGTGTGAAAGCAGGAAGAGCAAGCGAGCGAGCGAGAGAGTTATCGCGGCCGGATTACGAGCGACAATGAATTCTCACGAAGAATTACATAAACATGAGGCCTTCCGGAGAAACAGACACGTCGCATTAGCCGCTACACATCGCTCAAGGTGGGCGGCCCGGCCCAGGCAGGCCTGGCACTCGCGCGCCGCTCCGCCCCCCCCCTCGCCCCGCGAGCAGCATCCACCGCCTGCTGTGCGCGCTGTGTGAGCACCACGCGTGATGAGCAGAATAATTTACACATTTCACGGGAAGAAGGAGCGCGCGCCAAGGAGCGGGCGGTAACTTAGCGGAAGCAGAGGGAGCGAGCGAGAGGGGAGCGGGAGAGGCCTTGTCAAGAAATTAACCCCGCAGCACCGCCACGCCACGCCACCACCCGGCATGGCACTATCGAGATGGCATTTCGCCTTATTTCGCTGTGCTCAGGCGGTTGCTGGGCCCCAGCCGTGCCCTGCCGTGCCGTGCCCCGCCCCGCCCCGCCCCGCCCCGCCCCGCCCCGCCCCGCCCCGCCCCGCCCCGCCCAGCCACTCCGGCGGTCCTCTTCGCTTCCCTCCGCGCACGGTAACTAACTTACAGGGAGATACGTGACGGGGCCCGGTCCGGCCCGCACGGACGGAGAGAGAGAGAGAGAGGCAAGTATGTGAGGCGTTAGGCGCGGCCCACGGCACGGCCGGCCCCAGCCCAGCCCAGATGAGGCGCAGCCGAGAGCCGAGACGGTGCCCACGGGAGGGCGTCAACTTTTTTCTCTCTCTCTTTCTCCCTTTTATCTACGCGCATCTCCGCGGCCGCTGTGTGCTGCTTCAATAAAGCGATTACTGAATTTTTCGAGGAGCAGTTGAAGAGGAGAGGGAGGCGTGCTCGAATACTCGTAACTAGCCGTGCCCCGCTGCCACTGCCACCACCACTGCCGCCGCCGCCACTCCTCTACCGAGTTTAGCTACTTGGAGTAACGTCCGCTAGCGTGAAGCGCCCTACTAACTTTTGATTGGAAGAGCGGACAGGGAGAGGAGGAGAGGTGGAGGGGGGGGAAGGGGGGACGGGGGGGGAGGTAAGATGCAATATGCTCGAGGGTGCACCGCGTGCTATAAGTCGTGACGGATCAAAATTCCGACGATGGCTCTTTAAGTTTAGGGGTTGGTCTATTATATAGCTTTTTGACTTTACGAGGCGGAGGACCTTAAGTGCGTGATATCAACAAAACTGCGAAACGGGTTAGAAAAACGTATGGCATTAATCAATGTTACAGCAGCGCTGACTAAGTGAAGGGAATCGTGAATCGTTGGAAGCCGTCACACTGCTGACAAGGGAACCCCGCCAAGTGTAAATTCCCGATTTTGATGAAACTTTGGGGAGTTGAAGGCTTTCATGTGTCTACCTCAGCCACATCAAAACTTGCTGCTCAATTTCATATCTAAGGGGTTTTCATGCTAAAAAAGCAATAAAATCTGGAATTTACACTTGGCGGGGTTCCCTTATTGTGAACTCGGCCCACACTCAGCGCCTGCCGGGTAGGCAAACACGCTGGAGTGAACTCTCTGGTGTGTCCGTGCGGCCTACCTCTCAGGCGCTGAGCCGGCACCGCGCCGCAGCAACTTCAATGAGGCCGATCCGTTGGACTCACACCACGGCCAGCCCTCGGCTAGCCTTCGTCAATCCCCACGGAACACAGTGCAAGAGCCGTACTTGTTTCCTATGTGCAGGAGTTTTCTGCTTTTTCGGAACGTCAAAAAATGTACAGGCAATGTGGCAAGTCTTGTCAATCCGGTTTGGAAACGGTTAGGATTAGAGGCCCCTCGCCGCTTCTGCTTGGGGAAAGAGTTCTCTGTAAAAAACGCGACAAACTATGTCACAAATAGCTCGTATAGGACAGCGAATGAATGTTTTGTAATTTTACGGTAAATTACAACGTGAATGATTCATTATTCTACAAGCCATTCAGAGAAATTTAAGAATACGAGCTACTGATAACAGAAACCATTATATCATAAAATTACAACATTTCAGATCATGAATGATTCAGAATTAAACGACTGGTTCGTTATGGTACGAACTATTCATTTGATTTATGGGCCCTAACATTATTACGAATGACTCACTTGCGTTATTACAAGATGAGGAATTTGCCTTATTCAAGCAGGTTTGGAAGAGAGGAGATTTCTTCAAGTCATTCACCAGTTTACGAGTTATTTGTAGAATCAGTTTTACAATAAATTCGTTAAAGAAAGTTTTTAAGATTTAAATCGTTACTTTAAAACAACAACAAATTTCTGTGTTCGGGCCGGGCCTCTGCAGAATAACATTTCCTGGACCACCCAAAATATTGAATATCCTTTTTTATTACAGTTTTACAGTTAAAAGATGTGCCTTCCAAGCAAATACACACCTCGAACGCATCGATATAGTCATTCGATATGAGCGCGATTTTAATATTTTCTTGGCATTCTTAAACTACGACAGTTTGAGTTCTTTTCGAACCAAAAGTTATCATGATAAACCCAGTCGTAATGTTCCTTTGAGCAAGCCCCTTCTGCAATAGCAGTCTGCTGGATATACAATTTGCCTCATTCCCTCTGCAAACTTTTTCTCCTTGTGATGTCGCTACTATCCTCCTCTACGTTCCCTTCCTACACTTTACCCTACTCCATCTCACTCAAACCATCTGTTTCTCTCTCTCTCTCTCTCTCTCTCTCTCTCTCTCTCTCTCTCTCTCTCCCTCCCTCCCTCCCCCTCCCTCCCTCCCTCCCTTCCTCCCTTCCTCCCTCCCTCTCCCTGTCCGTCGCGCCTGCTCCACCCTCGCGCGTAAGAGAGAGGTGCGCCACCACAGACCAATTATTTATATCCGGCTCTACCCGGCTCTGCCCCCCAGATCTGTTTTTCTCAAGCCTGATGCTGCTGGCTAAAGGGAGAGGAAGTCGTGAGAGATCGAGACGCTGAGAGACAAAGCGAGACGTAAGAAACGCACCGTAAGAGGCAAAGAGAGAGGGGGAGGGAGTTTTGGAAGCTAATACACATCATGCCGCTATGGACGCACGAGTGAGCGAGAGAGAGAGAGACACACGGGGCGCGCACGCACGGGTTCTATACGTCGAATCGAGTTATTCACAACGGTGGAGCAAGAAAGACGCGCGTGCTACGTCCAAAGTCGAAAGCCAATTTACCTCCCACCCCTCCCCTCCTCCCAGACCCACATATAAGCACCCTTTCACCGCCTCCGCAAGAAATGACGAAGTCCGACAGGTTGACAGCAACATGTGGCCGACCGTCACCGAGCGGACGCAGCGGACGCAAGGAATCAAAGTTTCCCGCAAATCCATGCTTCGCTGACGCCGTGCGAGCTCCTGCGGGCCCCATCGAGATCCATGGAAAAACCTAAACATGTGAAGAAAATCCGGAAAAGAACACAAAAGCGATTATTTATTTAAGGAGTAAAGACCACGGAAAAAGAATATTCTTAGCTTCAACTCATGTTTGAGTTAATTTGGAGAAAACTAAAATAATTTGTTGAGGGAAAAAAATATTTGTTGTTTCATTGAAGAGTTTTATGGCTGCGCGAATTCTTCATTGTGCCAGCGAATGGATCGTTGAGGAAACGAATAAATCTGATTGCTGAAACAAAAGCCGTTTTAGTTGAATCAACGATCGTTTTCGCTCTCTTAGCGATGTGTTCGCTGTTCCAACGAATTTAGCGTTGCACTAACGAACACTTAGGTGAGACAACGAATTTTCTTTCTCACAACCCTATAGCAGGAGATAGTTCTTCCTACATCAACCTATTGTGAGTAGGATCAACTAATGAGTTTTTTCCATGACATTAGTTTCTACGGCTAAAGAAAAGTCTTGTGCCAGACTAGGTTTTCTTTCATTTCCCGCGGTGAGTGGTCCCTCTCGTTCGTTCGGTTTTTTTTCCAAGGCCAATTTTTGTTCGGCTTTATTTCCCTCCGTCGCGAGTTCCAGCTGCCTATGCCGCCACCCTTACGGCCGTCCCCGGTAGGGAGCGCCGTTAATTCCTCTTCCTGTTTATAATGTTTTAAGTCTGTCGCAAGGGGCCGCGCTCGCGCGTACCGACCGCACAGCGCGGAGCGACGTTGTAAATTTTAACTGGAAACTCTTATTTTTATGGCTTTGGCCGCGGATTCACCCCTGCGCCCTGCACGCGTCCTCGAGAAGCTTCCCGGCCCGGCCCAGCCTTCTCCGCAGAGGGGACCATATTTCGCCCGTAAGCCGAAGCGAGGTACTGTTTCGCGTCGCTAAAACTTGAGAAACAACGATTTTATTGTGGCGCTTGGGGGCGGCTCGGCATGCCACGCCCTATACACCGCGCCGCCTCAGGAGACTTGCGCATACAAAAATGAAGGACCCAGCCCTCGCTACAAAACGTCATCATAAACTAATGACAGGCCATTAGCTTGTCAACTTTTTTATGTTTATCGGAATTCACGAAGTCTAAAAAAAAATCGTTATGCAATGTGAAAGACGTGTCGTCTAGAAAGACAGATCCCCAAGGGCAAGACCACACTCCTACAAATATGAGGAAAACAGCTACTAAGACGCATTTTATCAATTTCTAGTATGCATGGACAAAACGATTTCGTGCGCGAGCGATTACGCTGTTCCATATTGCGGCAGTATTCGCACAGTTCAAATTCTTTTCCCCCTCTTATTCTGCAGTGTACACTCGTGATGACAGGGCCGCTAACAGTAGTGGGGTGGCGCCACCGATAAGGGGGAAGAAAATAAATCACATCACGAAAATATCACATCACATCGAGTCACGCCGCAACGCCGCACTCTCAAAGAAATAAAAATAAAAAATAAAAAAAGAGATTGAGAGGCCAAAAAAAAACCTACTCCCCTTTTTTCTTTCTCTCTCTATCTCTCTTTCCGAGTCCACCCTGTGCTGCGCTCATCCCTTATTACCTTTTCATCAAGAGAGGAGCTTTTGCAACCTTGCACCCTCGGCTGCTGGCCCTGGCAGAGCCGATCACAGAGAAAGGCCTTGGCCAGGCCAGCCTTCGCACACACAACATTGATGCACGTACTCGCCGACACGCACACATACCTCCTGGCACAGTCCTCCTGCCACCAAACGGTATGCGGGGGATGCAAGTAGCACTGCCAGTGACGATTGTGTCGAATAGTTTTTGGGCTTGGAAGATTTGGGATATTCTGCGTACGGGGAAGAGAGAGAGGTATAGTAACTGTGGAATACCCTTTTATGATGTGAATCTCCTCCTAATCGATAAGTTATTTTTAACAGTGCAGTTCCCACTCTGCAGGCCTTGGGGGAACGCCCTAGGCAGGCCTCACTGGGCCCTCGTTGGGTCGGACATGGACCGGAAATGGCGAGAACGGACACACGGGGGTTCCCCTAGGGGAAGGGACACCACCGCCAACGCTTCCATCCCCTCCCAGCAACAATCACAGTTCCTACGTGCCATCCCTTTTTTATCAGAGGCGCTTAAAACCCAAAGCGAAAAGTACACTCAGATTCTCGTGTATGTGATTGTATGCGGTATTCCATTTACGCCCTTTTCAGGCATTGAAGTTGCACGGTAAAAACAAGCTCTTCCAGGGGATGCCCTGGAAATCATTTCCAGGGCATCTCCTGGTCTCCAACTACCCTGGTAGTCCCAGGCCCTGTTTTTACCGTGTGCCTTCTAAAATCGCTGGAAAAGGCTTGTCAGTTGATTTATGTGGCCTCTTATGGAAGCTATCCAAGAAATTTTGATAATATCAGCCATAGGTAAATAATTTAATAATATTGTAAATTTAAGTTTCATTAAAAAAAAATCCTGTCAGTACGCAACCTATACTACTTTAGCTGGTCCTTATTGCCGAGAGAAGTGGGAAGCAGTCTTGCCCTCTTGACCTCACTCTTAAGTGGAATAAATTGCCCGCTTATAGGGAGGAAAAAAAAAACAGAGTAAATATGGGCCACCATATTGGTATGGATTTACGAATAAAGCGTTTGCGACAAATCATCTCTTCCAATACACTCAAAACCGAGGGTGTGCACAACGGTGTGCCTCTCTAGAATAGGTAAGGGTATGAGCTTTCGTCCGATTTTCACACACTTTGAAGCGATAAGCGTGCTAATGGACTTTCACACACCTACAAGTGAGTGATAAATAGACTTACTCGGATACACACGCGGAGCGGCGCGGCACTGCTTGCTGAGTGCTCGTTGAGCAGCGTTGGCAGGCTGTGTCGAAGTTTCCCCTAGAGTCCGCCTCTATGCCCCTGAGGCCTTCATGAACACCTGGCGGGGCGGGGCGGGGCGGGGCGGGGCGGCAGCGCGGCGGCGCGTGTCCCCACCAGCTCCACCCAAATGGACCCACCCGAAGGGTTGTGATGCTCCCGTCCGGCCCCGCCCGGCCCCCACCGGAGACCGGCTAGGCGCCACGACACGACGCGGAACGACGAGAACCGCTATCTTGAGGCCCAGCAGCCAACCTCACAGAGAAAAAAAATCCCCGTCCCATCCGGCGGGGCGGGGTGAGGCGGGGCGAGGCGGGGCGAGGCGGGGCGGGGCGGGGCGGGGCGGGGCAACCTGTCCGGCCTGAGGACACAACCATGGCGCCTTTGGAACAGTTATCTGACAGGAAGGCAAAAGCGGCGAGGGGCTGGGGAAGGCTTCGCCGATACACCGCAAGAATTAAAATTAAAAAAAAATACGATTTCACGAAATCCTGGTAGACAACGGAGTTTCTATAACTAAAATAAAATATTGTGAGTGTTGAATAGGACTTAAGAAGACCGACTGGTTTTGTTTAGTTTACGATAGTCAAGATAGTGGCTAAACAATTCGAAGTTTGAATTGATAAGGCGGGTTACTAGTAATGAATACTCTCCGGCAGTTCGACCGACATTTAATCGACAGGAGCAGAATGATAGAAAGCTCTCCTTCAGACGTCAAAAATTGGGCGGCGAGGTCACGGCCGGAGGAGAACGTCAACAATAACCTCCCCTTCACCGGGCGCACAGGAGGGGCGAACCGGGGCCCTACCTAATACCGCTGGTACGCGAAGGACCAGCGGGCAAGCGCGCCGCGGCCGCGACGGGGGGTGCGCTCTATTGGGAAAACGCGGAGTTAAGGCGTTGTTTACACAAAATGGTACACGTAAATGTACATCATTTCAAGAATTCTGCTCACCAGATCGAAGTCAAACTTACCAAACCGTTTTCCGCAGGTATAAAACTACTATTTACGCATTCAGTTCGCCTTGTCAACGTTTCGATAACTTTAAAAAATGATTTAAAGTCGCGAGGTGGGCACATCAGCCACCGGCAATGGCGGACATGCTTGGCCTGCTTTCGCGTTGTTGACACAACATGCCAACCAAATAAAAAGAAAAAAATCACTGCTCTCATAACGTTACGATTGGAACTCATTCTTTGAGGCACACATTTAGTTGGCAGAACCGGGGCAAGTTTCAGTAAAACTGAAGTAGTTTTAAAGAAGGCAGTACGGTGGTCACGTGCGAATTTCAGTGGTGTTATCTCATTCTTGCGCTCGAAACTAAAGGCTGGCTTTGTTTGAACGCAGACTTTAGAGGTTTCTCTTTCGCTCCGTGTTGGCTCGTCTCGGCCTACCCCCCTCCACGAAAAAATATCCCCTTCCCCTGTTCATTTTGCCTGACGAGTCGAGCATTACCATAGAAACTCGAATTTCAATTCAAATTTACAAAATTTCTGCAATACAGATTTCAACTAGACTTCAGAATCGAATGTACTAGATTACATTCTAAATGTATGCTTAATATCATCGAATTCCCTTCAGCAGATTTTTTTCTGTCGTAAGGGGCCATATGAAACAAAACACGCACGTTTTCCAGCGATTTTAGAAGGCAACTCCGTTGCCTAAAAAAAAAACATTAGACCTATATGATATTTATTTTTTAAAGGAACTTGAAACACCAAGTACAGCAACGTTTTTAACGACCGTGCAACATGCTACTCTACTGTTTTTAGCAATTACGCTGATTCTGTATTCAGCGGCGAATGTCGTAGCTCGGCAGCTTCGAGCTTCCGTCGCTGATAATACCGTGCAGACGGGAGAGACCGCGAACCCAATCACACAAATTTATTTATTTTATGCTGATGCCACTCTGGGTTGGGGGGAGGACCGCAGGGGAAGGGGGGAGGGGTAACACAGATCACTGCTCTCGCATTCCTCTTTTTTCGTCAGCAATGGAAGCACACGGGATACGGAGTTCGTTACATTTTATTTTACTCTTCACTTAGCCCACACCATAGCCCCTCAAATTCGCCCCACCGCGTTCTTTTCCATATCGTTTTGTTTCACTGGTGCAATATTAATGAGTGGTGTGCGTACTCTAACAATGAGCTGTAGTAAGCATTTATGCTCTCTAGGAAATAGACTTTCGTAGAAAGATTAGAGTCTATTCTGTTCTGTACATGTGGCTATCGATATTATGAGAGACGGGAAACATTAAAGTTATATGCTCGTCAAATTGTATTTCGGACCAGTCCAGTCACTAGACTGGTCCGAAATACGTTTGACGAGCAGGGAGTATAACTTTTCTTGTTTCCCGTTTCTCGTAATATCGATAGCCACATGTACCACACGCTATGCTGACGTCGTCGTGGTTCTTACCCCGTCTCTCCCCCTTAACCCAGCAGGCACTGCCCCGCCCCTCCCCACCACTCCGCATGTCCCAAAAATCTCCCCTACAGGCGGGGCTGCTTGCGGAATACGAGATGGCACCAACCGGCAGCCCTTTGGACTCCTCCCCTCCCTCCCTCCCCTCCCTCCCCTCCCCTCCCTCCCCTCCCTCCCCTCCCCTCCCTACCTCCACGCCCGCGCACCTCACCTTCCCGCACCCCCGCCCGCCTCATGCTCGAGTTGCTTGCTATTCATGGGGAGCACCGGGCATTACATACATTAAGACTAGCAGAGAGAGAGAGGGTAGAGCGACAGGACGAAACTTACACGCGAGTAGGAGTATCACAGTATCACATGATACCTTGACTTCCGCTACACAAGACAGGTACAGTCTGAGGGGTCGTGAGATAGATAGATAGATAGATAGATAGATAGATAGATAGATAGATAGATAGATAGATAGATAGATAGATAGATAGATAGATAGATAGATAGATAGATAGAATCCCTCCTGAAGGCAAGGCATGTCGCTCAGTCCCTCCCCCGCCAATTGAAAGCACTATTGAGCAGCAGTGATACGTGTTGCAGAATTTCCGCCGCCCGCTCGCTCCCTGCATTCCCCCTCCCCCCCGATCCCTTCCCCTCTTCTAAGCCCACTCCCCTCACACTTTTACCCCCTTTTCTCCTCACCCCTTTCGGCTCGGCTCTCCTTTTGCCCTTCCCCCATAGTCAGCCTTGTTACCGGTCGAGAGAAAAAGGTGGGGAGGGGCCGGCAACGAGAAGGCGCAAAAAAAAAGAAATCGAAGGCTGAAAATGCAAAGTTGAGAGAGGCCAAATGCACTTTTGCACAAAATCAATCATTCCTATATAACGAGCCCTCATTCAAGGACCCCCAGGGGAGATGCACCAGGAGGAAAAGTGGAAGAGTATGGCAGAAAAGGTCCGACAAACGATCGCTATACTTCTCGGAGCCAACATCTTTCCTCATCACAGCTATCTAAATCAATTGCCGTTATTAACAGGCAGACAAAATTAATACACGTTCCCACAAGTGGAACGGGGCGCGGTTTGGAGCCGGGCCGCCCACAACTCTTTTTGGTAACTGCGCGCCCGCCGCAGCCTCGGCCCATCCGTCTCCCAGAATGTCGCCCCTCGCCGCTGGGGGGCTGTGGCACCCGGGAGGTGACAGACAAGCGCAGGTGGCAAGTGGGGTCCCAGGCGGCGGCGGAGGGCGCGGCACGCGGTGACTGCACGGGGCGGGGCGGGGCAACCGCGGGGAGAGGGCGAGACACACAAGTCGTCAAATATTTCTTGTTTATTTTATTCCGGGGCAACATATGGCTCTTTCGCTTTGGGGGGCTCGGCGGGGGCGCGGCGGGGGCGCGGCGGGGGCGCGGCGGGGGCGCGGCGGGGGCGCGGCGGGGGCGCGGCCGTGATGGTGGCGCTCCTGCTGGGCGGCTGTGCCTTTCCACGCCATGCTCCCAACTCCGCGCCGCCGGGCCGCCGGGCCGCCGGGCGGACGCCGAGACCTCACGCCGCAGTGTATAGGCCTGTGGCGGTGAGATACTGCGGGGGTGGGCCCGGTCCGCCCCTCGCCCCGCGTCACCCCGCCCCGCCCGGCCCGGGCCACTAACCTTGTTCGCAATGAGGCCGAGGACTTTGAGGAAGCCGCCGCCGCCGCCGCCGGCGTTCCTGTAGAGAGGGGGGAGGGGTGTGGGGCGCGGGAGACATTAAAAAGAGTGGCGGCCCGGGGCCCGGGGCGCTGTGCATGGCGTATGCTGCTGCGCAGCCCAGATAAAGGCCCCCCTTCGTCTCCACCGCGCGCTCGCCTAGCTTCACCACGCCGCCAGGGCCGAGAGCAGAGAGCCGAGCCAAGAGCCGCGCGAGCAGCCTTGCCCAGCCCAGCCCAGCCAGCTCACAGGCAAACGGGGGAACCGCTTCAAGGACTAGGAAGAGTAGACATCACCGATCTGGCCCCGACTGCCCCGACCCGAGTACCCGGGACATCTCCGCTGGCACTCGCCGCGGCATCACCGCGGTTCTTTCGAATAAGCTCACTGCTCAGTGTAGCCAGAAAGTTAGGCAAAAATCCCGCTCCATACACCGGTGCGTAACGGGACTGTATCTGCGCCTGCCTACTAGGCAACATCAGTGCACGAGTGCAGGGGAGTTGCCTAGCAGGCAGGCGGAGATACAGTCCCGTTACGCTCAGGTGTATTGGGCGGGATTTTTTCCTTTTGCCTAACTTTCTGGCAACACTGCGAGGGGTAAACAACTCTGAATTCGGTGTACAAATTGCGTGAATTTGAATTGAATTTGTCTAAATTGAATTGAATTCGATTTGAATTAGCTTTGAATTTTTTGAATTCATTGCAAAGTTTTTTTTTTAAATTATTGTGATCTTTTTGTGAATTTACTTGAATTCGTTTTAAATTCGGGGATGCCCCAGAAAATACACGCACATCTGATCCAAATTATTCTCTCAATTACATGATGAAATAGGATTTTTACTAAATTATTGTGAATGATTTCTATTTATTCCAAATTATTGGAAATTAACTTGCAACTGCGCAAAATAATCACAATTATTTCGATTATTTTTTAAAACTTTTCAGAAGCAAATTTTGCTCTGCAATTGAAAGGGTGGCGTGAAAACATGGAAAATTTTTGCGGCAGTAAACCTCCCGAAGGAGGTTGCGGTTCCCGCCAGGCACAGGGCTTTTACCCCCTGTGGCAGCCAACTGCTTCGGTGTTCCATGGGAACCGGCGCTTTGCTGACTGCGATCCTATCGCGCATTTCGACAGATTTGATCCCCGTACCACCATTGGCCTACCCCTAGAGGTACGAGCGGTGTCAAGAGCGTTAGACTTCCTGAACCCAGTTTCAGAGGCCTTACCTCAGAGGGGTACGCGGGATTCGAACCCACAACCCCGAGTGCCGACACGTAGCCAGAACAGGAAGCGACCCAACGCCCAGAGCCACCGAGCCAACGGCGGTGAGACGTGTTTAACTTCTATTTGACCTGCCATCCAGCTGCGGCTAAAGGGAATGTCAAGCGCGAAAAACACTTTCCCAAGTGGGAGTCGAACTTCGGACCACTCTGTTCGGTGTTGCGCGCTCTACCAACTGAGCCACGACGCCACGATGTCTGTTCAGTGCGACGGGTTCGAGTTGTATTTGCCCTGTCCTCCTGGCTGGAGGCTGCAGGATACGGCAAATACGATTCGAACCCGTCGCACTGTACAGTCATCGTGGCGTCGTGGCTCAGTTGGTAGAGCGCGCAACACCGAACTGAGTGGTCCGAAGTTCGACTCCCACTTGGGAAAGTGTTTTTCGCGCTTGACATTCCCTTTAGCCGCAGCTGGATGGCAGGTCAAATAGAAGTTAAACACGTCTCACCGCCGTTGGCTCGGTGGCTCTGGGCGTTGGGTCGCTTCCTGTTCTGGCTACGTGTCGGCACTCGGGGTTGTGGGTTCGAATCCCGCGTACCCCTCTGAGGTAAGGCCTCTGAAACTGGGTTCAGGAAGTCTAACGCTCTTGACACCGCTCGTACCTCTAGGGGTAGGCCAATGGTGGTACGGGGATCAAATCTGTCGAATTGCGCGATAGGATCGCAGTCAGCAAAGCGCCGGTTCCCATGGAACACCGAAGCAGTTGGCTGCCACAGGGGGTAAAAGCCCTGTGCCTGGCGGGAACCGCAACCTCCTTCGGGAGGTTTACTGCCGCAAAAATTTTCCATGTTTTCACGCCACCCTTTCAATTGCAGAGCAAAATTTGTTTCTGAAAAGTTTTAAAAAATAATTGAAATAATTGTGATTATTTTGCGCAGTTGTGCAAGTTAATTTCCAATAATTTGGAATAAATAGAAATCATTCACAATAATTTAGTAAAAATCCTATTTCATCATGTAATTGAGAGAATAATTTGGATCAGATGTGCGTGTATTTTCTGAGGTCATTCCTTAAATTCGCTTGAATTTGTTTTGAATTCGTTTTGAATTCGCGTGAATTAGTTTGAATTAGTGTGAATTTTGAATTAGTGGTGTACATCAAAATTCGGAGTTATTTACCCCTCGCAACACTGTCACTGCTCACGTCGCACCCGTGCGTTTTTATTTATTTATTTTTTATTTTAATATCATTGCGCTTGTGAGAATATTTTCCTTTTTCGTCAAATACATAAACCCTCTGCCGCCGCGCCGCCACACGCTGAGCGACTGCTAACGTTCCCCGCCGTTAGTGTAACGATCCGCCGGGCCGGGCAGGGCAGGGCCGGCCACGTGCGGCGCTGCCAGCAGGCTAGGCCAGCAGCGACACGGGATGCGACAGGACACGCGCCAGGGGCTGCCGCGCATGTTGTTTCAAGTCACGTAACATCTGAGACGAGAGGGTGTATACATAATGCCCCCCGGTCAGCCGGCCTGGCCGGGCCAGGCTGCCGGGCTCCGGGCTCCAGCACCTGGCTCGGCTCAAGACCTTCCCGCCCCCGCCCCCTCACCGCAGCACCCCGCAACCACCGCGACGGCCACCACCACCACCTCACGGCCCGGCCAGGCCCGGCCAGGAGGATTCCTTTCAAGGGAGAGGAATGTCTCACAAGGACCCTGGCGGCTGCGGGTGGGCCGAGCCGGCCGGGCACGAGAGAGGACCCCGCGCTGCCTGCAACAAGCAAGGACACTGAGGGCAAGCGGGTTCAGCTGCTGGGGCCAGCCACCCCCGCCCCGCCCCGCACCGCAAGTTCGCTCGCGGTCTCAACCCGCCCGCCCCGCCCTGCCCCGCCCCGCGGCCCCGCCCCGCGGCCCCGCCCCGCACTACGCGCTGCGTCCGCCGAGGTAAGGTCAGACGGAGAAGCAGAACAGCGGCGCGTTCACGGAGGCGGACCCTCCCGCACTTTTTAATATCGCGTTTCGTTTCGGACCCCTGCTGTCGGACACGTCGGGGGAATAAAAATAAAAAAATAAATAAAAAAATGGAAAGGAGGTATAAAATAAGAGAGAACGAAATGTTGCCGACCTCTCCCCCATCCTGCCCGCTCCTCCCCGTGGCCGCCGGTCGGCGCGGCGCGGCGCTCCCTCGAGACGAATCCATAGGCAAATAAACTGGCAGGATAGGGCCTTGTTTCCGTCCGTAGTTACAGGCCAGGCCGGGGCATACGCCGAGCTATGGGCCGCGCACGCAGACGCCGAGTTTTGCGCAGCCTCCTCCCAACCTCCCCCCCCCCCCCCTCCCCGGTCCCTCCGGGCACAAAATTTGGCCCCCGAGAGTGGCACCGGCACAGGGTGTATGGCCTGTGCATACGCGGGGCGGGGAGGGAGAAGGGAAGGGCTTAGGGGGGCACGGACTCGTCGAGACCAAACAGCTGGAAAAAATTATGTACTGTGAACAGTGGAGTGAGCGGGGTGGAGCCGAACGGCTGCGGACGGTGGAGGGAGTACCTGGCCTGCAATGGTAATATGGCCACACGGACCAGAGTGTCAGGTGCGCCCCACGAGGCTACAGCAACTTAAGTTTTCTCCGGCATACAGTGCACTGTTTGCATTTCGCAAAGTACTAAACAAAAACAAAAAACAAAAAACAAAAAAAGAGGGATGGCTTAAACTATTCAACACACTCCCCTTCTTGAGGAAACTTTAGCAGTTACATTATTCTATACGTACACCAGATAGCAGATATTAGGTATTTCAGAGAACACGGAGCAATGCTGCAAGTCTGCTTACGCTATGGGGGCCACGGTGTCGATAACAGCTGGAGCATACGGGAAAAACTTCATCCAGGTTTTCGAACAGCCCTATGGTTTTCTCAGAGTTATACCGTTTTTTTTTGTGTTTTGTTTTTTTTACTACCTTAAAACCTGGACGTGGTTTTTACGGTGCGGGTAGGCAAACCTGCTTCCCGTTAAGCCTTCTCTGAAACACCTGGTTTGTATGCAACTGCCACTTTGCTCTTTGCTCTCTGTTTGGGCCGCGCCGGCGAAAGGGTCGGCGGTAGGATCCCGTAATAGTGCGTCGGGGCCAAGTCGGGTCGAGCCGGACCCAGCCGCCGCGCCGGGGGGAGGGGTCCTTACAGGACAGTGCGCCCCACCCCGCCCCGCCCCGCCCCGCCCCGCCCAGCCCCGCCGGCCAGACGACTTGCCGCAGCACTCGTCACGTCAGCCAGCGGCACTGCAGTGTCGGCCCGGCAGGGGAGGGCCTCTCTTTATTGGGGAGGCGACTAGACGCCCCGGCCCGGCCCGGCCCCAGCCCGCCCCGGCCCCGGCCAACGACAGCAGGCGCACATACGCCCCGACCCTCTCCTCTCCTCTCATCCCCGCCCCCGGGCCGAAGAGACGGGCCGCCACATGACTCGGTGCGGAGATTGGGCTGGCCAGGCCAGTACAGGGGAGGGGTTGTTGTTCGGCCGCACGCCCCGGGACCAGCCCGCCCCGCACCCCGAGGTCGGGGAGGGGGGGGGGAATTACTCGAAAATATAGACAATTTTTTATTTAATTTTTTTTGGCAACGAAGTTAAATAATCGCACGGGGGTCTGGGTCTGATGATCGAGGAGGGATAAGATCATATCGCAGGAGATCGCAGGGGGTATAAAATGAACGCAGAGTTGTAAGAAAGTGAAATTCAAATGTTCCTAAATCTTTTTACAATTAAGTTGATCAAACATGCATATCCAGTGATAAGCCATCCCCCATTTTTAAATTTTTATCAATTTTCTTTCGGTGTATCGTACATTTTTTCTCGATTTTTTTGATTTTTCTGAATATTCCTTATTCTTAATTTAATTTTTTTTTTTTAAATGATTTTTTCTGGGGCCGGACAATTTTTTTTCGTAATGATCCCCCCCCCCCCCTCGCCCGGTCCCCCATCGGAACCAGGACGCTCGAGCTCGAGGACAGACACTGCGCTGTCATTCTCGATACGAGTTAAACAGGACGATCGGCTGCGCGCTGCGCCACCCCTGTGCTTGTGGCAGTGCCGGCGTGAGCCCCGGAGGCTACCGCCGGGGAGGTGTAGGTGTGGCCCGCCGACCCGCCCCAGCCAATAGCCATCAGTCAGCCTCGGTGTCCTTGTCCTACATGACGCACGCTCTCACTTTCGTTTCGCTTTGTGTCAGCCTCCCCCTGCTGTCTCTCTTTCTCTCTCTCTCCATACCGGTCCGCCCAGACTGCCTTTTCTCTCTCTCCTATACTGTCAGTCTCAGGTCTCTATCCTCCCCGCCCCGGCCCGCCCCGGCCCGCCCCGGCCCGCCCCGGCCCCGGCCCGCGCCTTCCCCAGCCAAGGGTTATCTCCTTAGGCCGTGGGGTCTGCGGGCGGGGCGGGGCGGGGCGGGGTGAGGGCTGGCACGCCTTCAGGCTATATATCTGTCGGGCCATCCCTCAGGCTGTCTGCGCGTCAGGGGCTCGGCCGGCGCTGGCCAGCCCTCACCCGCCCCGCCCCGCCCCGCCCCGCCCCGCCCCGCGCCCGCGAGCTGGCTAACGGGCCCGCCGCCGCCCTGGCCGCCGCGCCGCCGCCCAGCCGATGTGCCGACAACTTACTCAACGCGGCCAACTGTTCGATCCGCACCCCAAGCAGGCTGGGGGCCGCTCATGAACTTTTCCCGCGGTTACAGCAATATCAACTTAATTGGGCTCCAGTGAGGAGTCGAGGGGGGAGTGTAGCGTTAGGTCGATGGCACTCGTCGGGGACTAGGGGATTAGTTGATGGCATGGAAACTCCACCGGGTTGTTCATACGTAAAGCGGTTTTGGGTACCATCCATTTTCTTTTCTTTTTTTTTTTTTTGTGGGGAAAATTATAGCTCGATTTTATTTTGTGGACATCGTTAACTCCCAGGCAGCGGCTGTGCAAATAAATATACATACATGTACACACACACTCACACACACCACGCGCGTGCTGCTGCCCCCTTTTTTTTATTTAAAGTGTTGTAATTGTGGTCTTCTCTACTACACCCTTTCGTCCTTTTTATGTTTCATATCTCTGTCTCCTTCCCCCCCCCCCCTCTCCCTCCACCGGAAAACCACATTAATGTGCGAACGCGCGTGGTGGCCTTGTGTGGCGAGGACCGCATCGCTCTGCTCGTGCGGTTAAAGAGCACAAGCCAGGCTCTCCCCCCCCCCCCTCACGGACACGCACTCCCCCTCCCGACTCCCTCGCACTCACATGCTATCTCTCTCCTCGTCTGCAGACGCATGCGTTTTTAAGGGGAGCACAACAAAATGGTCCAGCGGTGTGCGGGCAGGGCAGCATCAGCGGCAGCAGCGCCGGGCGGGGCGGGGCGGGGCGGGGCGGGGCGGGGCGGGGCGGGGCGGGGCGCTCTGACCTCAAACGAAAGGCGCGCCCGGCCCGCCCGGCCCGCTCGGGGTGCTCACCCCCGCCCCACCCCGCCCCACCCCACTCCGCCCCGCCACACCACAGAAGGCCTGGAATGCGAATAATGAAACGCGAGGAGTCACCTCCTGGAAGGCAATGGAATGAGGGAGGGAGGGAGGCAGGGGCCGCCTGGAGCCCAGCCTGGAGCCCAGCCGGGAGTCCCCCGGGCGCGCGGGAGCGCTTGGGCCGGGAAGAGCAGGGGCATCAGGCGAGAGGCGAGGGGCGGGATTCCAGGCGGTGACGACGGCTGACCAGAACTATTAATATCAAACACGTGAGAGGAAGTTGGGGCGGGGCGGCGCCTCTGAGCCCGAGAGCACCCCCAGGCCGGCGAGCTCAGCGCAGCCTGGAGGGAGCGCGCCTCTACAGCGAGAGAATAGGCTCTGGAGAGGATTATCTTCTGCAATCGTTCGTTTGGGAATTAATTTTTCAGTCTCAATGTAGATTTTACGGCAAGACAGCGAATAGCGTAAACAGCATGTCGTGTGACGGTCGTCAGCAACGGGAGGAGAACACCCGTCAACAGCTCACATATGGACTACCCCCACCCCCACTACCTATCGGCTGTGGCCTGGCATAGCTGCACTTGGCGCTGTAAGACCCCGAAAGCCCAGAAAATTTTAACCGTCCTCTTGACGGAGAGTATCTTCGAGATTGCAACATGCACATTAGCAGAATTTCGTGAATGACAATAAGGATCAATACGGAGCTAACCTCGACTATAGCGCAACAGCCAACATAACCAATCACAAGCTGCCGTTGATATTACGCACCGCATTCCGGTAGCGAAGAAGAGACGTTTGCGATGGAGCTTCTTTCCAGAGAATACTGATTCCGAGAGACGACCTGCGAGATGAAATGAATTCTCTTCATAATCCACGGACATGGATTCCGACTCCACGGTATTCCGGACAAGCCGAAGACCGGAAACGAAGGCGACGTCCACAGTGGTCGGCATGGTCGGATCTCAGCCTAATGGCTTCTGCATCCGGTTTGTCTGCTGTGGACCGCTACCATCTTTGTTCAGATTCACATTCGCATATCGGCGGGTGTTGTAGGAAAACAGAACGGACGGAAAGGAGTCGTAGACGGTCGTAGAGGTGACAAATCACTTGCGAAGTCCTCCGCGACCAAAACAACACGATATGCGAATGTGAATCTGAACAAAGATGGCGGCGGTCCACAGCAGACAATCCGGATGCAGATGCAGAAGCCATTAGGCTGAGATCCGACCACTGTGGACGTCGCCTTCGTTTCCGGTCCTCAGCTTGTCCGGAATACCCTATTCGCGGCTCGTCCACCGACCACCTGCTACCAACCACGGTTGGCGTTCTGGACGGACGGGCTAGGATACCTCATCCACTCTCGCCTTGTTTCGCTAAAAACCAAATGAGGAGGGGACTTCGTCCGCAGCGACTCCCATTTTTCGCGGGCAAGACGAGTGCCGGCCGAGGCGGACGGAGCGGGGAGGGACAGCAGGGCGCAGGGCGGGGCTTGCGGCTGCCTGGGTTGCGGCTGCTGCATTGAGATACTGAGACGAATGGAGACATGGCGATGTGTGGGGGAGGGAGGGGGAGGAGTGGATGGGAGGTACTGGTCGGGAGAGATATCCTAAAGTGACCGCGCCGTGGAGGAGAGCGTAGCGAGCGTGGCGTCTCCGGGCCGAGCCCCGCCCCGCCCCGCCCCGCCCCGCCCCGCCCCGCCCCGCCCCGCCCCGCCCCGCCCCGCCCCGCCCCGCCCCGCCCCGCCCCGCCCCGCCCCGCCCCACCTCGCCCCGCCCCGCCCCGCCCCACCCCGTCTCCTCCGTCCCCTCGCACACTCCCTTCGCGGAGGAGCGGCGGGGTGGGGGAGGGGTGGGGTGTGGAGAGCCCCTTGCGCCTGCGGAGTCCGCGCGCGGGGAAGGAGGCGCCCGGAAAAGCGTCGGCCGGAACCGGAACCATCCCTCCACTCGGTGGACATCCGGACATAGTGACCGGAAACGATTGTGATATAGAGCGAAGCAGCAGCGACGGCTGGCGGCACGGCGGCGGCAGCGACCGGGGGCGACCCCAGACCCAGATGAGACGGGGCGGCGGCCCGGGCCCGGGCGGCCAAGGCAAAGGAGGGAGAGACATGCCATCCGAATTCCGACAAGGCAAATATTGAAACAGTCGACCGCCGCAGCGACTTTTTGCGAATAATCCTCGCAGCGTCGGCCCCGCGTCAGCCTCGGCGACGTCGTGTCCTCCTCACGGCCGCGGCCGGACTCAAAAGATTAAAGAGACAAAAGGAGGCGAAATCCAATCATTAGCCGACCCGCGCGGATTATACAACAATGGTCTTTGGATTATAAAACAATAATAACCTCGCTAGAATGGAGCGCGCGTACGGCGAGGGAGGAGGGCCGCACCGAGGGAGGGCCGCCCTGTCTCTGCAGCCTGCTACAGTCCCCGCTGCCTAATTAGAATGAGAAATTCGTCCTAGTTGCCGCGGGCCGGGCGGCCGCGGGCTGGCAGAGCGAGGCGTATCCAACCCCCAATTCCTTTCTTCCTACTCGCTCCGTCAAACAGTTCCATTTATGGCAGTCAGCTCGCGCGCGCGGCGCGCGGCGCCCACCCGTCCAAGACCTGAAGAAGGCCGGGAGGGGAGGAGAGGGGGGGGGGAGAGAGAGAGCGAGGCTGTCGTCATCGCAGACTCCATTTTAATTGGGGCGTGCGCGCCTGCTTGCCTGATTAGAGAACTTATTCCAGTCATCAAAGTCGGAGGGCTTCATAGTGACTATTAGTATCATTTAGTAGAATTAATATTGATGCCGTTGAGAGGGTAGGAAGTCATTGCGGCCCAGCACAGCCTGGCCCAGCGGCACGCACCTCCGCACCTCCACCGTATACTGAGTGGCCTCCTGTCGAACAGTTGTGTAGTTTGAAGCCGGGAGTACTTCGGAGCACGTTCACTGAGCAAGCAGGATGAGCCGCGCCACACGAGTGCTCAGGCCAAGCCTTCCATTAATACTGGGATAATGGAGTACACTGCCGCACTACCTGCCCAGGACCTACCGAATTATAATGCCATTGTTCAATTATACGAAGCACCTCGCCACGCTCTGCCACGCCCCGCCACGCCCCGCCACGCCCCACCACGCCCCAGGGGAACGCCCCGCGCAGCCAAAGCTCGCTCTGCAACGGAAAGGGGCCCCTTCAGCAGAAGCAGCAGCTACCCTTCCTGCAGCAGCGTCGAGCTCAGCCCGGGACCCCGTACCGTCAGGGAGTCGAACAGTGCCGCCTAAAAAGTAGATCACTCCTATGGCTCATAAACAAAACACACCCTCGAACATTCTAGTTGCTGAAAATTCTCAAAACGGAGCAATATCCGAAGCCAATGAGGGCGAGTGCCAAGGTGCTCCCCCCAAACGGGAAGCGCCGCGCAGGGTAGGCAACCCAGCCGGCAAGTCCGCGCCGCGGGCGGGCACGCACGATCCGGCAGGCGCGAGGCCTAGGAGGGCGTAGGCGAGTGCGCCCCCGACCGGGGCGGAGCGGGCGGAGCGGGCGGCAGGGATTGGCCGGTGTAATGGACTGGCCAAGACGCGGCCGGTGGGTAGGGGTGGGGCCCGGACCCGGCCCAGCCCAGCCGGGCCGAGCAGCCGCAAGCTGTTATACTTGGCCCTGCCTCCGGGGCGGGGCGGGGTGGGGTGGGGCGGGGCGGGGCGGGGCGGGGCGGGGCGGGGTGGGGTGGGGCGGGGCGGGGCGGGGCGGGGCGGGGCGGGGCGGGGCGGGGCGGGGCGGGGCGGGGCGGGGCGGGGCGGGGCGGCGCCGGAGGCGGTCGCGGTGAGTACTGTGCATTTGAATGTCATTCTTCGTATGAATAATGGAGACAGAGGCGCCTCCTGCCAGCGGCGGGGGAGGCGCCGGGCGGCGCGGGGGCGAGGGGAGGGAGGGCCGAATACGGGTCCGGGAGGGTCGTAATTCAGGTAAAGGAAAGGAAGTCTCGGAAGAATAGAAGGCGGCGAAAAAGACACACGAGTAGGGGGTGGTAGTGGTGGTGGTGGTGGTTGTGGAGCTCCGAGGAGCTGGCGCGCGGGAGACGTGCGAACTTGCGAACGTGTGTGCCGCCCCCCGCCCCCGCCCTCCCTCCCCGCGCCCTCCCTCTCGCGGTGCTCATCGGGCCCCAATGGGGTGAATGAGATGGAAGAGGGAGTAGCCAGGGAATACACTGGATGGCGCGCTGGCGCGCTGGCGGCATGCCGTGCGGGTTGGAGCTGCAGATCGACTCCCCTTTCTCTCGCCTCCTGTTACCGGGGCTGCTCGGGCTGCTCACACACGCACACACGCACACCACCGCGCGCGCGCGCACGCACAGTCGCACACTTGAGATTTCACCCTCTGCTAAAGCCTCAGCCCCGATCCCCCACCCCGTCTCCCCATCGCCCGCCCTCGCCTCCCCTAGACAGATCAACTACGTTATTGTCACTGCAAACGAAAATTTATGGTGGGCATGACGCGTCCCAAACAGGCGAGCCAACCGCCTAACCTAACCTCAGTCATTCGGCCACTCTTTCGCCACCCCTCCCCTACTCGTCGCGAGCCCCATCCTTTTGGGCAGACCCCCCACCCCACCCCACAACCCACAAGCAAGCCCGCCGTTGATTTGTGAGACAGCCCTGCGATTGAAACATCAACAGTTCACTGACTTCATTCTCACTTTTTTTTCCGGTTCTGGTAGGGAAGGGTGAATACCCCTTGTGAATCGGGTATGAGGGAGGTGTCTGTGACCGACTTCACCTCACCCACCTTGTTCTTTTACGCATACATTTCGACCTTTGAAACAATTCACATTGCCAACGCGCACTTTAACATACAAAATAAAGTAAAATATATGAGAGAAAGGGCTCCAGCCGTGAGTTTGTTAACATCGCAGAGCCAGCTCGCCACTGGGCGTGTAGCGGCGGCGACGCGGCATAAATTTGTCTTGGTAATGTCGAGCCGGGCCTGCGGCGCGGAGCCCTGCCCTGCCTGTGCTGGGCCGCATGCCCCCCGTGCCCGGAGCCGAGAACTGGATCCGGCCGTGTCCTGCCCGGATTAGCGGGCACGTATTGGAATGAGGCGTGGCCGGAGGAGGGGACGGGGGCTCCACGCGCCGATTTAAGCTCCTCCGAGGGTGAGGCAAGGAGTGGGGGGACCGAGATAGTATGAGGGATTAGCACGCGATTACCTGGACCGAGCGCACAGCTGTGCTTCGCTGAACTGGCTCCCTCATCCCGGTCCATCTCACCCCTCCATCCCACCCCCTCACCGTTTAAATCCTTTTCGTTTTGATACAGCCGAAATTTGCAACAGGTCCGCGATGTGAAAATAGGAATGTCAGATTGATGAGTGATTGTTCGTTTATTCCCCCTGCGATAGTATACGGTACCTATGGTACCCGTCACGAGAGGATAACGATGACGCGGTCCCGGCGGGTGTCGCCGGGTCCCGCCTCCTCCGCGATGTCAACAGCGGTGCGCAGCAGGTCGAGCACGTCGTCGGGCAGGTCGTGCGTGTGGTGCACCGTCATGAGCACGTCGCCGGCATGGACGGCGGCGCCCACGTGCAGCGCGTCGTCCAGCACGACGCCGACGGCCAGGTCGAGCGGCTGGTCCGGGCGGCTGCGGCCCGCGCCCAGCCGCTGGCAGGCCCGCGCGATGGCGAGCCCCGCGATGCCGCGCACGGCGCCGGCGCGCTTCGCCAGCACGGGCGTGGTGCGGGCGGCGCGCGGCAGCAGGCGCCACGGCTCCGCGCACACGGCCTCCGCGTCGGCCGCGGACACGCCCTGGCGCTCCAGCATGCGGCGGAAGCGGTCCAGCGCGCTGCCGTCGCGCAGGGCCGTGCGGATCCGCTCGCGGCCCGCGGCCCGGGTGAGCGCGCGCCCCCGCATCAGCAGCAGCTCCCCGCCTGCGAGCAGGCACGGCATCAGCACGGCATCAGCACGGCATCAGCACGGCGTCAGCCGAGGGGTCCTTTACTTTAAAAAATCGGTGTACGTCCTCAAAAATATCAAGAAAAAAATTAAAAAAATATAAAAAAATCAATAAAAATCAAAAGTTCAGAAAAAATCAATAAATCAGGTTAAGTGAGAAAAAAATCAGAAAAACTCGGACAAAATCTAGATAAAGAACCGGAAAGTTACAAAAAAATCTCAAGAAAATCATAGAAAATCACTAAAAATCATAAAAATCAGAAAAAATAAAAAAAATCATTAAAAAGTGAAAAGTCATAAAAAATTCAAAGAGTCAGAAAAAATTCAAAGAGTCAGAAAAAAATCAGGAAAAATCATAAAAATTGGTCACACTTGTAAAAAATAGACTATTCCGGCGGGAGCGCGGAGAAGACAACACGGAAGAACAAAAGGGCCCGTGATTCGTCGAGCGGCTTCCACCTTCGCAAAGTAGTGGGGGAGACCGCGCAACGAATCACGGGCCCTCTTGTTCTTCCGTGTTGTCTTCTTCGCGCTCCCGCCGGAATAGTCTATTGGGATGACCTCAGAAAATACACTCACATCTGATCCAAATTATTCTCTCAATTACATGATTAAATAGGATTTTTACTAAATTATTGTGAATTATTTCTATTTATTCCAAATTATTGGAAATTTACTTGCAACTGCGCAAAATAATCACAATTATTTCGATTATTTTTTAAAACTTTTCAGAAACAAATATTGCTCTGCAATTGAAAGGGTGGCGTGAAAACATGGAAAATTTTTGCGGCAGTAAACCTCCCGAAGGAGGTTGCGGTTCCCGCCAGGCACAGGGCTTTTACCCCCTGTGGCAGCCAACTGCTTCGGTGTTCCATGGGAACCGGCGCTTTGCTGACTGCGATCCTATCGCGCAATTCGACAGATTTGATCCCCGTACCACCATTGGCCTACCCCTAGAGGTACGAGCGGTGTCAAGGGCGTTAGACTTCCTGATCCCAGTTTCAGAGGCCTTACCTCAGAGGGGTACGCGGGATTCGAACCCACAACCCCGAGTGCCGACACGTAGCCAGAACAGGAAGCGACCCAACGCCCAGAGCCACCGAGCCAACGGCGGTGAGACGTGTTTAACTTCTATTTGACCTGCCATCCAGCTGCGGCCAAAGGGAATGTCAAGCGCGAAAAACACTTTCCCAAGTGTGAGTCGAACTTCGGACCACTCAGTTCGGTGTTGCGCGCTCTACCAACTGAGCCACGACGCCACGATGACTGTATCATGCGACGGCTTCGAGCCGTATTTGCCGCGTTTCCTGCAGCCTCCAGCCAGGAGGACCGGGCAGATACAACTCGAACCCGTCGGACTGTACAGTCATCGTGGCGTCGTGGCTCAGTTGGTAGAGCGCGCAACACCGAACTGAGTGGTCCCAAGTTCGACTCCCACACGGGTAAGTGTTTTTCGCACTTGACGTTCCCTTTGGCCGCAGCTGGATGGCAGGTCAAATAGAAGTTAAACACGTCTCACCGCCGTTGGCTCGGTGGCTCTGGGCGTTGGGTCGCTTCCTGTTCTGGCTACGTGTCGGCACTCGGGGTTGTGGGTTCGAATCCCGCGTACCCCTCTGAGGTAAGGCCTCTGAAACTGGGTTCAGGAAGTCTAACGCTCTTGACACCGCTCGTACCTCTAGGGGTAGGCCAATGGTGGTACGGGGATCAAATCTGTCGAATTGCGCGATAGGATCGCAGTCAGCAAAGCGCCGGTTCCCATGGAACACCGAAGCAGTTGGCTGCCACAGGGGGTAAAAGCCCTGTGCCTGGCGGGAACCGCAACCTCCTTCGGGAGGTTTACTGCCGCAAAAATTTTCCATGTTTTCACGCCACCCTTTCAATTGCAGAGCAATATTTGTTTCTGAAAAGTTTTAAAAAATAATCGAAATAATTGTGATTATTTTGCGCAGTTGCAAGTAAATTTCCAATAATTTGGAATAAATCGAAATAATTCACAATAATTTACTAAAAATCCTATTTAATCATGTAATTGAGAGAATAATTTGGATCAGATGTGCGTGTATTTTTTGGGGCATCCCCAAAAAATCCGTTCAAGTTATCAGAAAAAATCAGGGAAATCAAGAAAAATCTTTCAAAAATTATTGAAAAATCAGAAAAAATCAGAAAAAATCTTAAAAATCAAAAAAATCCAAATGTTACGCACAATTCAAAAAAGTTACTTTTCATTACAAAAAAAATAAATCAAAAAATCAGATTGGTTCCAAAAAAATTAAATGGATTTAAAATCGGTGTACGCTTGAATTTGGAGTGAAGGACCCCTCGGTGTCAGCACGGAGCACGGCGTCAGCAGGGCGTCGAGGCGACGCGGAGCTCCCCCGGCCGCGCCCGGCCGGAGCGAGCACTCACCCAGCACGCAGACGAGGTCCTCCAGGTCGGCCGGGCCCTCGCCGCGCAGGCAGCGCACGGCCTCAGCCACCTCGAGGGCGTTGCCCACAGCGCGGCCGATGGGCACGTCCATGCGCGTCAGCACGGCAGTCGTCGGCACGTCGAGCAGCTTCGCCACGTCGATCTGCGGACAAGGCAAACGGGAGCCTTGCGCACCTGTCCCAGCCCAGGTCTTCCCTCTGTAGCCCTCTAGCCTGGGCGGCGCGGCGCGGCGCGGCGGGCGCTACTCCGCGGAGCTCGCGGGGCCGCGGGGTAGCGCCGCGTCTCACGCCGGACGGCGGGCGGCGGTTGGCAAGCGCAAGCGCCTGTACTCACGATGGACCTCGCCAGCTCCTTGGCGGCCTCCTCGGTCTTGCACAGCGCGGCGCTGCCCACTTTGATGTCCATGACGAGCGCGCGCGTCCCCTCCGCGACCTTCTTGGACACGATCGAGGCTGCCAGGGCCAGTTGAAAGACAAACGTGTAAGAATTTCATTCGCAAAAAAAGGTAATGTTCAGATTTTTAGCACATGATACTGAGATCAAAATGATATTTTAAAGTATTAATTAGTAAGTATCATTGCTTTTTTTCTTCTTTTGGTAAAGAAACTTACAGGTGATGAGCGGGACGCTATCCACGGTGCCGGTGACGTCCCTCCGCTTGTAGAGCTCGCCGTCGGCCGGGGCCAACCGCGCCGTCGGCCCGACGATAAAGCAGCCCGGGTCCTCGAGCGCGCTGCGCATCGCTTCCACTGACTGCGACACCTTGAAACCTATGAAGCAGAGGTAATGCAGATGCAGATGTCAGATGGCTAACACGTCGCCCGCCTTGGAAAGTTTCAGCGGCGCGGTCGTCGCGGTCTGACCTCGGATGCTCTCCAGCTTGTCCAGGGTGCCGCCGGTGAAGTCTAGTCCGCGGCCCGACATCATGGGTACCTTGAGGCCGCAGGCGGCGAGCGCGGGCGCCAACGGCAGGGACACCTTGTCGCCCACGCCGCCCGTCGAGTGCTTGTCCACCAGCAACTCCCGCCACTCCTCGTCCCACTCCAGCTTGTCACCTGTGCAGCGCGACGAGTACCGTGTTGTATTCTCCTCCGTGTATGCATTTTTTATAAACCGCTTTCGTCCGCAAACACAAGCGATAACGCGCGCGTCCACAGGCCGATCCCGACAGGAGCTCGGCCCGACCCGGCCCGAGCCCGAGGGGCGGGCGGCGGGGCGGGGCCTATGGGGACAGTAAGCTGATGGCCCAACGACCCTCCGGTCCGGCCCCCGCTTATCTCCTTTACCGCTAGGCCTTCTCCACCCACACACTCACCTGAGTCAACCATGTGCCGGGTCAAGCTCGCCGTCTCCTCCGCGTCCAGGCCTTTCAGGAACATGGCCATGAGCATGGCTCCTGCGAGCGCGAGAGAGCGCCAACGCAAGACGGTTCACACCGTGGAATTAGTTTTTGTTGCCCGAGCCCCAGGTCGAATATGAAAGCATATATCACCAGCCTAAGTGGTGGTGGTACATACCGATCTGCACATCGGCGGCCTCCCCGCTCACCACTTTGGCCACCATGTCGCCCACGTCCGCGTCGGTGAGCTTCAGCCCGTCCCGCTTCTTCTTGATGAGCTCGTGGAAAGGTGTTGTCGACGCCATGCTGCTCTGTCGCTGGCGTCACAAGCCGTCCGCAGCGAACAGCTCTGCCGGCAACAATACTTGCAGTGCAGGTGTGCGACCCTCCACCCTCCAGTCCTCCCGTGTCAGCGCCACCCGCCAAGCCGCGCCCGCCGCGCCCGCCGCGCCCGCCGCGCCTTACCGCACCGTGGTTTGCCCACCTGACAGTGGGGCTGGGCGCGGCGGGCGCGGCGGGCGCGGCGGGGTTTCCGGTATTCCCCGTCTCGGTGAGGCTCCGCCCTCCACTATTACGTTACCACACGTCGCTTTGCAAATCACCGCCAAAGCTGCGTCCAGATACGTGGGTGTCTTGAGTGCCTGGGCCATGCTAACAGCATAGGGCCAGACACCCTAGGCACCCAATAAGCAAGACAACCACGTATCTGGTCGCAGCTCAGCTCTACCCTCCACCACCACCCCATGGAAAAGTGCTCGCACAACTCTCACATCCCCATTTAAAATTGGGACAAGACGCATATAGGTAACCCTATTCGGGGGGAGACTAACACGACCAGTGAAGTACTGCACAGCAGCCCGGCCTGGGCCGGCCCTGCTGCCACGCGCCGGCCGCCGGTACTTGAAGGGGATTTATCAGCTGACACTCTACACCGTGCTCACCTCGTACTGCGCGGGGTGCTACGCCGGTGGTGGACCAGGGTCTCTCTTCACCGTGACCAGGGTGGACACTGGACAGGACGCGGCGAGCAGGACACGAGCGGGGCCGTCGCGCCGCGGAGCTCATCTGGTACTGGTATTGGAGATGTCCGCGCCGCGCTGCCACACCGCCGAGTCGCAACGCCTCTATTCCCTCTGCATCCGCTTTCGCTTGCATCTAGCTAGCTATCTCGGCTGCGTTCGAACATCTTCAATAGTTGTCGGGTCGAGCTGAGACGGGCGGCAGGAGTGAGAGTGCAGAGCAGTGCACACACAATCGTGCGCGTCTTACTGATTCGCTTTTATTTTCGCCATCACGCCCCGGCGGCGAGTTGATTCCGATGACTCAGTGTCCACTTCTCACTCCAGCTCTGCCATGCATGCGCTTCTACTCGCGTCCATGGCGTCTCCCGGCCCCGGCCCGGCCCGGCCGGCGCTACACACTGCGAACACACCGACCGCTACCTCGCGGCCCCGGAGTCCTTGAGCGGCAGCCGCTCGCGAGATAAAGGACGCCGACGCGGACAGATGATAGCAGCCGGGATTATTAATCATGTTTTGAAGCGCTCAAGGCTCGGCCAGGACCCGACGCTCCCCTGCCCTGCCCCTGACCTGGCGCAGGCGCGGCGCAGGGACAGGACCGCGGATTCTAACCGATCTAACAGAGACTTCGTAACGCAACAACTCGTGAAAAGGAGAGGGGCTGAAAAGGGCACGCAAAGAGAACAGGAGGAGAGAAAAGGGCCTGATGGTAACAGTTTACAAGTAGGTTTAATTATCTCATTAATAGATACATTATTCTGATGATGATTTCAATTAATTCTTTTACATACACGTTACCACAATCTCTCTCTAAAAGTTTGCAGAAGATCAAATTTCTCCACTCGTTTTTATTTTTCAGGATTCAATGTTAACTAAACAATAATATCATTAATTTGGCAACCTGATTTTGTAAATCTCAACAAAACAAATTCAAGTGAAAATCACGCTAACCAGTGTCCACATATTTACACCCACATAATACAAATAATTTGTTTGATAGCATCACTGAGAAGCTATTTACAGTTTCTAAGTAAATAAATTTTATATAATAAAGTAATCAACAACATATTCAACAACAATCTAAATACCTGTTCACAAAGTATTGAAACAGAAATTATAAAATCAATTTCTAAAATGAACCAATTTTACATAGAGATAACAGGTAGAAAATTTTGCTGCCACAAGAGCTGCTTGAACCATTGGTGTTACAATTTCAGATCTAGGTGCACTGACATTGAAAGTGATAAAAGAGCTGTGTTTGTCACATTGATTAGTAGACTAGCAGGATGACAGTGGCACCTAGCATATAAAATCTTTTGATCTCATTAACACGCAAGCAGGGCCCCCAACCCCCTTAAAAAAAAGAAAAAAGAGGGGGAAAAACAAAGAAAAAGAAAAAAAGAAAGAAGACAAAGCAAATACAGTGAAATCCGCCTATAACGTTTCTGCTTTTGCCGCGATTCTCCGACTTTATAAGCGGAGAAACGCTAAAAACGAATTTTTATGCATGTAAAATGACCAAAATGTGCACGGGAAACCCGACGCTATAGGCGGAGAAACGTTATAAGCGGAAACGTTATAACAGGATTCCACTGTACTGTGGATTTTAAGATTGAGTAGAATGAGTTCGGTAGGGATGGTGGTTTACTGGATACATAGGTTTACAAATTCTTTTAATAGGAAAAGTTTGAACCAAATAAATATAAACATAAGTGATAAAAAGTATCACAACTTTAACATTTTAGCAGTCATAGAAATGTGCTCCAGAACCTACTGTGGTCATGTATTCCCTTAGTACAAAATGTTAGCAGAGGTAGAAATTTGACCTGCTCTTATGCAATTATTGCTTTACATGTTTTATTTCTCTTTTGAGATTTAAAACTCAGAACCAAAAATTTCGGTTCCATATATCAAAATTCAATTAATTCATGAAACACTAATCGTACTATACAATTTTATTTGGCCTCTACTTCATATTATTTGTATAAATTAATCAGTGAAATCGTTTACGGGACAAGAAAATGTACCCCTCCTTTGAACTTGAAACTGTCAAACCACAAAGGCTTCCATTACCAAATTACAGCACCACTAACTTTTATGCTCAAATGCGAGAGATTGAAAAAGACACAGAAAACTGTCAACTCTACCACTCTACATTACGGAAATGATTGGAAGCACACTTGAATTAGATACCTGACAAGGCAAAATTACCTACCTCATTACTATCTAACTATATATGAACAATAGTCACCATCTATTTATAAATATAATATATTGCAATAAAAACTGATGAGGTTCAATCAAAAACAAATAATTTCTGACAACTGTACACATACACACGGCAGACCATTCTGCATTTTGATTTATCTTACAATTGCACTCTCATACACTACTTAGTTCAGACTGGAATGTCAAACAAATTTCCTTAGACAATAATCTAAAAGGAGAAGGGTAAAAGACACATTCCTCATTAGTTCTATAAGAACTGTGCATTTTAAATCCTTGCAATGTGACCCAACTATAATTTCATATTACTCTACGACTAGGGTCTTGTGTGATGCTAAAATGCCAATACCTTATGTCACATGAAGAATGCATTGGCCAATCACTGGGTCAGGACTGATTCATACCAATAGAATACTGGAGGAACTGTATCAAAAACTCTTTGCAGAACAAGAAAACTGGTAATATATTATAGACTAATACAGAATATGTTAGATCATCAGATTGGGCTGATAGAAGGGTTAAACATCATTATGGCTTAGCTCCAGACTGGACACACATTTGATGCCAAAGTTTTGACTAAGTATCTAAATCCAGAAAGGCATGGCCCCTGACACTGTTGCTTAAGCAAAACTGGGCATTGGTCCCCTGCTCTGAAATGATAAGCATTTAAGTCTGAGGAAAGAAAAGTGAGCTATGTTATCAATCACACCATACAAAAAGCAAAAAAGTAGTCAAGTTTGCTCTACATGACAACAGTAATAAAGTGAAGAGTAGAGATTTTTGTAAAAAGCTTACAAACAAGGTAGCTTGAAGTCGATGTCATGAGAAAAAAGAATTTACAGCTAAAATTCTGTTACAAAATATAACAGAGTCAGCTCATTAAAAAAAAATAATAATAAATAAATAAAAAAAAAAGAGAAAAAAAGGAGAGCAAACTTAAACACAAGAGTTGTCTTCAGTCATTTACTTGATTGCAGATAAATACAGCAGGGTGACTAATAGTCTAGCATCATTTCTACTTAGATCAGAAATTCCATCCAGAAATGATACATTGCTATCAGGGTTATACCAATAGGGACACTGTATCATGTCTAAAATTGTAGAGTTGCCAAAACAGCACAATCCATATCACATTACCTTACAGCACTTAGAGTACAGACAAGGTTAGACATAAATGGAAATGAGTAACAGGCATGAACCACACAGCCCACAAAATAATTTCCCAAAATCCAAAGAAATTTATAATTTAAACACTCTGAAGTTGAAAATTCTAGTAAAGCAGAATCAATCAAAAAACAAGTCATCAACACATAAAATTATCAAGTTATTGACAAAGTCAAAACAACGGATTCATAAGTCATCAGATCAGGTCAGTGAAACAAAGTGCTTCTAGTACAGTATTTAAAAAAAATTATGGTGAAGCAAGCATTTTAAAAGATGGTAAGATAAGGACAAACACCTAACGAGTCAAATCAAATAACCCAAGAAACATAATTACCGTCTGTAAAACCAAAATTTGAAAGCACCTTCCAGATGGTAACTCAATGAAACACCACATGAAATTTTTCACGTTTTTCCACAGCCCACACAGATACCAAGTATTAAGCACAACAAAAACACAAATGCCAAGACATACATTGCAGAGAAACACAATGCTACAACATTCTTTGTGACCAGATTAAAGCTTTTGACAAGACAAACTCAAAGATTTTTTAGTTAAAATGTAAATATTCAGAAAACATGCAACAAACATGCTGCACATTCCACAAGAAAAAACAAGAGGTTGAGTTCAAGTCATCAAAAGCTTTAACTCTTTCTCTCCACAAGTAAGGTGAACATACTGCACTTAGCAAAAAATCATTTACACCACATTTTCCCCCTTTGTTTTGTTATGATACAAGTGGGTAGGAGATTTTGTGACTATTTAACCAGCAACTAGACAATCTTCTTTGAGCATGGCCAAGTCTTTCTTAGCCGACTTCTGTTACTGGAAATAAACATAACTTAGCACCACCCAGCGACTCAAATCCATTCAATTGGTCCAAGTCACAACCTTCTTGAACAGGTATGTACACATTCACAAAAGGAATTTAATACTATTTAACGAAAGAAAAACTGAACAATTTCAAAATTAAATGCACAAAATAGTTAACTATCACTCACAATCAAAATGGTTCTTCAGGAAATTGTGATAGTGCAGTGATAACTTCAGCTGACGAATTCAGCCACAGAAAAGAAACACCAATAACTACCCTGATAATGTTCCAGGAAGCCACACACAACGATGAATGCTTCATGTAAGTACAATCTAGCAGCACAGTTATTGTTCCATCACACTACTGTACTACAGATGACAGGGCGTTATTGTGCAACTACTTCAACATAATTTGCAGGATACAGGCCTACACGGCCATCTTTCCTTCCTTTACACCAGCCTTGTTCATCTTCATCCTCTAGCTTTTCAAATAGGTCACCTGTGATAAAAGCAAGATAATAGGTTGACAGTTAACAACAAGGTTGACCAGCATTAGGTGAAAAGAGGGAAGAGGTTGCAGTACCTTGCTTGAAACTGAGCTCGTCAGACTCTGCCCCCTCATAGTCATACAGAGCTTTCACGGGTACTCCTGGCTCCCCATTGTCTACAAGGGCCTCATTACCCTCCTCATCCCATTCCTCCTCTTCAAAGGGATTGGCTTCTGCCCGCGGAGTGCCATTCCTGCAACAACAACAACAAAAAATTTGGAATGATTATTACAGCAGCTGAATTGTGAGGTACACAAACAAAGAACTGGCCACAGCATTTATAGAAAAAAAAATAATTAAAAACTGGCTGGTTGACAGCTTGACATACTATAATAAATACATTTACATGAGGCATAAGCTGAAAAAGGATATTATGACACATTTCAGACCTGTTGTTTCACTAGCTAAAGCATCAAGATTTTCAGACATTAGAACTACAAGACAAATTACCAACAGCTGCCCATTTCTATTTCTATTACATCCAAGCAGAGTTTGGTATTCAGCTGAAATGTGTTATCACATCTTTTCAATCTAGCAAAGGAGGCAAGTGCGGGCCTGCATTTGGTAATTCATAAAATACTAAGTTTACAATGCAAATAGCTGTGGTTGGGACTGTGACTCTGGTAGCTTACCAGGACACTGTTCCAACAGCATCTTAAACCTACAAAGAAAAATTAACATTGATTTTACGTGAGCTCTTGCCTTGATGGAATACATGTGAAACCAGGACTGAAAGTTGCCATATGTACAGGGCTAAACACATTCAGTGTGAAGCAAAGACTTCAATTAAATAAGTACAGAAGTGAAGAAAGAAATAGGTAAGTATTTCCCCCACTGAATGTGTTTATCAGTCCGAGCCTTAAAACACCCTGGTCAGTTTTCAAAGCCGTTTAGACAAGATGGCCTTCTACAAGAACAGGAGAATAATCAACCTGTGTAGGTAGAATGGTTAAGCCTCCCCAAAATATGAGTCATCTTAGCCTTCAAAACTAACAACATTAGGAAAGAGAAAGAACACTTACGTGATGGTTGGGGTTTTGTTAGAACTATCTGTCTTATCATTATTGGGTGCTGAAGTAGGCGATGAGTTGGTTTTAGCATTGGAGTTGTTTCCAGCTGAAGGTGATGTCTTTCTATCATCTGAGGTTACATCAGAAGTGATTACCCGACTTACAGGCTTCTTTGCTGGAAGTCTCTGATTGACCGGAGGGAATTCCTGTAGTAAAAAGAAATGGATAAGTATTGTTGACACAAACGTGATGATTGAAATAATTGAAATTTACAAGGAATACAGAAGCACAGAATACACTCGATAAAGATTCACAAATGGGGGAACCAACAAGGCATACAAACAGTTTTTTTTTCTCAATTGAGAGTTTGGGACAATAAAGCACACATTTATCCAGACAGGTATTTAGCATATGTATGGTAACATTAAACTGAGATAGGTTAAAAATATTAGCGGTATTACTGTGCTTCATTGGAAATATTGACTTTTTTCTTTCTTCTGAAAAATCAAAGTGCATTTCAAAGATTTTAAGTGAGATAGGTTTGGAAAGATACTTCCATACAAGTACAATCTAGGAAGCTAGCTTGTGAGTGATTAAAATTAAAGAAGAGAAAAAGAAAAGAAAAAAAAGGAAAGAAAAGAAAAGAAAAGAAAAAAGGGGAAAAACACTAAAAAAGTAAATTTAAAGTCTACATTAAAAATTTGACAATTGATGTAAAAAGCAAAAACTTTTGGTATTAAAGCAAATCTACTTATTTGGCTTGCATAATAATATCAGCGTACAAGTTGACTACATTTCTTAAAAAAATATAGGGAGAAAAATTTGACATGGGCAAAGTTACATGCAGCAGCTCGTCCTCGCTGATTGGTCTCTGGTTGATGAGGATGATATTGTCTTTAGGTTTCCTTCCCAACCAACGCTGCACAGTGACAAAAATTAGGGCGGCACAGGGAAATAAAATGTATATCATGAGAATAAAAGAGGACCTAGCAATGGACTTCTCATGGAAAATTCTTTTTTAGGAATTAATGAGGATTATTATTAAGTGTAAGATAATCTTGGTATTACAATGTAAAAGAAAACAAATTTCTTTTCAGGTAACCTATTTCAAAGATGAGTTTACTTCTAGGAACTGTACTTGTCAGTTATCAATCAAACCAAAAGAAATAGAGAGATGGAAACAGAGCTGATTAATTAACATTAAATAAAGGGATTTTTACATGCAAATCCTCGCTGACTGGCCGTTGATTGATGAGAGTTATGGAACTTGCCGGGAGGGTGTCCTTCAACTTTGCCTTGGCTATTTCACGGAGTTCCTCTGTGTAGTCCTGAATATGGCACAGCAAAACGCCACGCCAAACGATACATGCAAGCCACGCAGAATTATAGAAAAAAACAACATGCAAACGTAAAACATTAAACCTTAACAAAACAAGGCAGGCATATTAAACTAGTGATCAAAACAAAGAAAAATATGTATCAATTAAAAAAAAAAAAAAAAAAAAAAAAAAAAAAAAAAAACGAAAACAAATTCAAAGGAAACACAAAATTTAAAGTACATAGAAATCAAAAGGTAGGAAAATCTGCTGGTCTAAAATTAAACTGTGATTGCATTCAAACAAAATAGTAAATGAAAGCAATTCAATAAATTCAGAATGTACTGCATGCATCTCTAACAGGTCAGGTAAGTTTTGCAATCTTTTCACTTTTGTTGAATAGTGGTACCTAATGAGACTGTTGTATAGTAAATTGGTAGGTTATCTTGATCACTTTATGCATTCTTATCACAATCATCAAGCTCCACTTCATCCATTAACACACCAACAATTACACACAGTCCAAAGCCCTATTGAATAGAGATGCAAAATGTTGGCCACATTTTTTAGCCAATAAAAGACTTTAAAGAGGGCTTCAAGTCAACTTAATGAACTCACAAATTCATCAAATGAAAAATGTAGTTTTTTAAGCTCCAGTCCCAGTTTGTTACTAAAAATGCAGGCGACTAACTTTTTTTCTTTTTTTTCAAGCGTTTAACATGAGTAGACCTACCTCAAATTGTGGCCAATTCATAGCCATATTGACACCATGGTTGTTTGACCACCACTTAAGATCTTTTTCGTAATCTGCATTGTTAACTGTATGGTAAAATTCATCATAAATCTGTGGTAGGCTGCAAAAAAATGAAATCAATCATTGCAAATTCTACAATTATACAGTAATACAGTAAAAGGAAAAAAATATGGATTAGACTTACACAGGGTCATTAGAAATGTTGAGACACTTTTGCATAGAGAAGAGAACTTCTTTGAAAAACCGCAAGCGCTCTGCTTCCATTTCTTGGCACTTGTTAAAGACTTCAGTCATTTCTTCTACATATTTTGGGTTATGGGCATTAATTTCTTGCAATGCCAAATCATACTTTTCTTTCCCTTTCAAAACATCCTCCTTGACCTTTTGCACTCTATCTTGCATTTTTTTGACCTGCACAAAAAAGAGGTACATTGATGAGAAAAAAACCTTACAATAGAAATAGATAGATAGTAATTTCTGTACATTTTTAGAGTAGCAACTTCAGCAAGGTTAATAATAAATCAGTCAATACAACAATATACAAAGAGAGATTAGAGGTGCACTTGTAATGCTGTCTGCATGCATAGTGAGCTGCAATTTGAAAGCAGTAGGGTCTAGTCAATGAAGGAAATAAAAGTTTAGTTTGTGAGCATGCCTGAACGGAAAGAGAATCACAGAAGTATGTCAATAGGTGGAGATAAGATAAGCACACCAGACTATTATCAAAGATAATGTAGTAAAGAACATAACTGCCATAAGTTCATTGGAAACTGTGACCATGCTCTCACACAAAATACTAGCGATAGCTGAGCAACCCAGAACTCAAATTTACAGAGAAGAAAGCATGAAACTTTGGAAAGATTGAAGAAATGACAGGGTGAAAAATGTTTTACTGTCCTTGACTAAGTGCTGAAAGTCTGATGGGGTTATCATTGGATGTGCTGATATTGCTTGAGGTATTTAGGTATTGCAAACAAGTGGAATAAATGTAAACTACAGGAAAACCCCACTCACCAAGGCAGCACGCTGCAAGACACATAAAAAGAAGAGACCTTAGACGTACAATAAAAAATCAACAAGCCTACACAATAATATACACCGAAGCTCCTCAATGTCACACACTTGTACAACTGAAGTCTAATGTGACATGCCTCATGCAACTATTACTATTAAATA
This sequence comes from Frankliniella fusca, assembly GCA_029379305.1. Taxonomy (NCBI): domain Eukaryota; kingdom Metazoa; phylum Arthropoda; class Insecta; order Thysanoptera; family Thripidae; genus Frankliniella; species Frankliniella fusca. The sequence goes on from JAHWGI010000101.1 coordinate 1,193,066, forward strand.
ACACTGTCACTTAAAATAATTTGCAGTAAATAAAAATAATTGACAGAATGTATACAACAGTAAAAAATATTCATTTTAAAAACTATATAAAAATAAAGATGCGTTTTAAGAGAGATGGTTTAACCAGCAACTTAAAACATGCAGGTACATGGAGTTCGTTTTCTTACCTGGTCTGGCGATAATGAGCTATCTCCTGTGGCATTTCGTTCCTGATTAGCAGCAGATTTCTCTGTCTTACAAGCTGTATGGTAATCTGCCTTTGCTTTATTAACCTTCTGAAGAAGTTTTGCCCATGGTTTCTGTGCTTTCTTAAATTGGTCTTCCATTTCTTTTCTTTCCTTAATTTGAATCATTGACTGCAAAAGAGGAACACAGTTATAGTGATATCAATCTAGTTTACCATCTGTTTATGGAATAGAAAAAGACAAAATATTTAGCTGAGGCAAAGTAACTTATTTACAGTGTGGTACTGTACCTTATGATAGCTATCTTTCTGCCATGTTTTTACTTGAGTTATTACATCATTACAGAGGTTGTCTTTGACTTTAATATGAAGATCACACAATCTGTCAGCTTCTACCAGAACACCCTTCCAGGCTGCTTCTGTTGTGCCATATTCAGGGCCTGTAAATCACATTATCAGTGAAAATAACCATAACAATTCAGAAGACATTCTGGCATCATGCAGTATTCAATTCAAACCCACCCTTTTCAATGAGGTCATTCCATTTTTTGCTCCAACTCTTAAGAGATTTTGCGTATGTCTTTTCAATGTCTGATCGTTCTTGTACCAAAGTAATTAACTCGTTGCACAGCTTGTATCCATCTTCTATGCGTTTCGTTGTTCTCTTGTAGTTGCCCGGCTCCCAAAAGGAATCTGAGCTCGCTATGAGCATATTATCATCACTGTGATGAGACATTGTGGAGCTGTCTTGGGCGCCTTCACTCCACCTGCAAAACAGTTCAAAACTCAACTTTAGAGTCAAATTAGGCAGAAAGACAAAGAGGTTCCCCGCAACGTGTTCACTTCTTCCCGAAGGCAAGTTGTCGCATTACCACCCCATTTCACTCCACTTTCCCACGGACAGACGCCGACCATATACGGCAAATAGATTAGGGCGTGCAATTCAGCTGTGTCCGACAAGCAGCTTTCTGACAATTCAATTCAAGCTGATAAGATATGAGACGGAATGTGGCTTTGCTCTGCTGCATTGATCGGCATGAGCGAGAGTGGGCTCCTCGAATGCCAGCATAACAGTCCCTATTTGGTATGCAATACACGGTTTCTTAATCACTCCACCAACAAGACCAAGAAATCTAGGCATTTGTTATCAAAACAAATTACTATTTTTGTTCCTTCTTCATTCTTTCGAAATTTTAAAGTTTTAAGTTAGCTTCGTGGGGCGGGCGTCGAGAAAAGAGGGAAAAAAAAGCCTAAGGCACCAACTGGACCCAGCACAACCACGTTGGCCGTACACGAACCCGCAGATGGAGCGCAGGGGCGGCTCGGGGGCGGGGGAGGGGGGGGGGCGCACCCCCTCCCCTCGGAAAATAAAATAAAGCACCTACAACTGAACGCATGAAAAATGCAAGCATTCGCGAGTGACTTAAGATGGCTAGGAGCCGACAGACACTGCGGCTGGCCTACGCACGCGCTCCGGGCTGCGGCTGAGCCAGAGCTAGGCTAGGGTGAGGGCGCGCGTATACAAACACCAAAGTTGCCAAAACTCTGAAAAACCTTTAAAACCTCAAGTTTGCAAACAATCTGGAAAATCAGGGAAAACTCATGGAAAATTTGAAATAATTAGGGCAAAAATTACAGATTTGACTGTGCCTATATTGCCTGATTTTAACAAAAACACTGCGATTGGAGTGACAAAAGTCGGAAGCTTATCGAAAATAAGTCAGTTTTTGCTTCTTCATTAAAAAATAATTTCCACTCGCTTCACTCGCGTTTCATTGATCGAATCGATATACAGTAGTACTTTGAAGTCAGGGAAATCTAAAAAAAGGGGGCTGGAAATGAGGGGAACTCATGGAAAATTAAAAATTAAAATTTGTGGCAACCCTGCGCGCGCGCGCACACACACACACACACACACATCTGCGACCCGGACCCCACCCTCGGTTCAGGCGTGGTGGAGCCGCCCCTGATGGAGCGCCGTTGCCGACGCCATACAGGGCGCTTGTGGAGAAGTTCCGGGGTAACGTGGAGCTGTAGACAGTCGCCATGACCGAGCTCGCGACCTGCGCGCCAGGCAGGCCACGTCAGCCACAGACGAGACGAGACGAGACGAGACACGGGACGAAATACCAGCGGACCAACACCTGGCGCACTCACTACTGACCGCGGGACCACCGCGAGGAGGACCCAGCACCCCGCCAGCGATAAGCGGAGGAGCACCGCGGGGCGCAGCAGCCCCGCCCCGCCCCGCCCCGCCCCGCCCCGCCCCGCCCCGCCCCGCCCCGCTCCGCCCCGCCCCGCCCCGCATTACAGTCAAACAGAAAGGTATAATCAGAAAGGCATAGCGCCACCAGGTAAACACAGTATGCCGCACAATCTAGTGCGAGCGACCTCTCCACGGTATAGACGCCAAGGGGGAAACAACTCTTAAATTTTTAAGCACCTCGTAATTCATTTAAATTTAGAAAATGCAGAAAAAAATAAGACAAAATCAGAAAAATGTAGAAAAATTACTATTTTTTGAAAAAAAGAAAATCCAAGCAAAAACTGGAAAGAATTAAACAAAAATTCACAAAATTTGTACAACAAAATTCAGCGTTGTTTCTCCAAAGCGTAGAATAAGGCGCAACGATGAGAGTTATACGGGAAAGCAGCGCCTGGTTCAGAACAAATCCTATATATTCAAAAAAAAATCCAAAGCGCGGCACTTTAAGCGCATTTATCTAAGCTGCCCCGCCCTGCTCTCGGGTCCGAGCCGCGAGACTTGCATAAGCGCGCCGTGAACACCTACGCATCTACGCACTACGCGCTCTTGGCTTGGCGATATCGCTGTAGTGCGGGATTTTGACAGGGCGTGGCGGGGCGTGGCGGGGCGTGGCGGCGCACCTCTCAGCCAGCAGCCCACCGCACGTGAGGCGCGGCGCGGCCCGGCCCGTCCCACACGCCCAGCCTTTCTCACATGCGCCGCTGCGCCGCGCCGTCGTTTCCTTTCGCGCTCGCGTGGGAAAAGCTGGATCTGACAAGGACAGTCGTCCGAGTGTCAAACCTGGAGGAGGAGAAGGAAGGAGAGGAGGGCCGGAGCAAATGAGACAAAACGAAAACTAGCCAGAACACTGCAAACCCTCAAATCCAAATTTCTCACCCAAAATGGGAGAGGGAAATTTTCCATGCTTACACTGGAAAAACAAAGGTGCTATATCTAATGCCTTTTAAAGGCGTTAGTGAAATAGTGCCTTTAGAAAGGCACTATTTTTGGTCCTATTCGTGCCTATACAAAGGCATTAGTGCAGTAACACCCCATAAAATTGAATAGCACCCCAAAAAGGGTGCTATATAGCACCTTTGTTTTTCCAGTGTAATTGGAGAAAGAATTTTTTTAAACCGTACTCTCTTTGAACGAGGTGCTTTTTTAGCCGCAGCTTGCTCTATTCGGGTAAGAATTTTTCCAGCCTCACTTAATTTGAGCGTGAATACTCACACTTTATTACGGCGAGGTCACACAATTCTTTCTCATATAGAGAGGGGAAAAAATACTCTCCAGAGAGTAATAAAAATTTTCCCCAAAATTCTCACCCGTATAGGAGCGACAATTGCGACTCGTAGGTTTTCAGTGAAATAAAATTCAACGATGTGGTAACGCGCGGATCATAAAAGGTAAAGTCCATTATTAGTCATTCACACCGTTCATTGATTGATTGATTCATTCATTCATTGCCGTGCCCTTCAACGGCCCGCACTGAGAGAAATGTTTCGTTGCAGCCATCAAAATTTTGAGACCCATAATCAAATTTTGTTCGGTCGGTCCCGGTTAGTAATAGGCATCAAAGTTTTAGTTGCTGTAACCGAAATTTTGGTTGCTCTAACCAAAGGTTTAGTTGCTGTGACTAAAAATTTGATGCCCATGACCAAACGGACGGATCGAACAATTTTTTATGGCTGCAATGAAACATTTCTCTCAGTGCGGGCCACACCGTGCCGCTGCATCGAGCGCAGGCATCCGCACGCCAGGACGGCGACGAGAGCACACCTGACCACGGCGGGGCGGAGGGCGGGGGCTGGGGGCGGGCGAAGGACCGCCGGACCGCCACGCCGAGGAACACCAGTCGATAACGACACGTACACATACAGTATACAGTACTCTTCCCTCGATCGGCCCACCACGTCCGCGTAAGATATTAAAAGGCTCGGCATGGCATCGCTTGGCCTCCTGGCCTTGGTGTGGTGAGCTGCGCCGCTGCGCCCCCTGCGCCTCGCGTCCAGCTCCCAGCTCCCTGCGCTGTACAGCCACGAGCCGCCTCCCCCACGACTTGTCATCCGCTCACAACTATTTCGTAGGCAACGCGAGCGAGCCTCATGATGACCCACAGCCGCGGAGTCCCAGCACACCAGGCACAGAATCACCTCACGATTATACCGCATTTACATTTTTATCGTCATTTTCATCAACATTTGATCGTCAAAACGCCATCGGGAAGCGGCGCACGTACCGCGGTGTGCAGGCAGGTACGTACAGGAGGGGGAACAGAGGGAGGGGTGGGACGATAAGGAGATCTCCATATCACCGAGGGGAGGGAAGCGGGGAGGCGCTCAAATCCACGGAAACAGGAGGAGCAGAGGTCAGGCGAGAGCTCGGGCGAGAGGGGACGGCACGGCGCGGCAGGAACGAAAATGGCTCTGATGCAGTTACCAACTCCATTCGATGGACATGATTCGATGATTTGTATCGAAAATCTGACACCCACAGCCAGTTGTGACGACTGGACACTTGAACGATGACAACAAAACACAGCTTGATATTCATCGTGTAAGTGTTCGGTCGTGACAACTAGCTTCCGGTTTTCTGTACACCGCATTTTCGATACTACCTCCATAATTTTGCCCATCAAACAGAGTCGATCAGCATAATAACCATGTTTTGCCGTGGGGACAACCTTAGCTATGACCGAAAACCTCTTTTGTTACGTTTTATGATGATGCTCACGCATTCAAACACAACCCCCGCAGACCCCACGCGAGCCTCAAATAACACCTGTTCTGAAATCCCAATCTGAATTTTTTTTCCTTTACCTTTTCCCACACATTTTTTTCCCCTCGAGCAGCAGTACTTAATGAGTTTCAAACAAGGGCACATCAGCAATAATGCCATTCCTCCGGTGCAGCCCCTGGCGGGGCGGGGCGTGGCGCGTTCGCCCCTGGGCCCATGCCCTGCCCATCCCATGCCCCTGGTGATAATTAGCCCCCCGCCCCGCCCCGCCCCGCCCCGCCCCGGCACGACCGCGCGGCACGTACCGTTCGCTACGTAGCGCGTCGAGTGCGGCTGCGGGCGGGCGGGCGGGGCGGGGCGGGGCAGGAGGCGCCACGTCTGAGTAAGCGCTCCACACGGGCTGATACCGCCACCGTCCTATGGTCCCACATCTGATTAAAGTACGACAAACCCAAGCATCTTAACAAATTAATGAAAATATAAAAATAAATGAAAATAAAATAAAACAAGTAGGCCACGTCAAACCCATACGGGTAGGAAACTTTATAGCCCTCTTCCATTTCTTCCCCCGCCGTGCGGGAGAGTCGGTCTGCAGATCGCGACCAGGGGTCCGCAAATAAAGTTATCACCAAAATTTCTAGGATAGCAATAGGCCCGCCAACGGCAATTGTGCAAACTGTAACGTATTTTCGCGTATTATCATGTCCTCATTATTTTCTGAAAATGATCAAATATCAAAATGCATCCCCGGTTACGGACACATGTTCGCGGCGCCACCCGGCCCCGTGCATCGGGTGGCACTCCTGCATTCGGTCCGGCGAGGGCTGAGGAACCAAGGGGGTCTCCGTAGGTACAGGTACAATAATTTATTATTATTTTTTTTTAAAGTCACCGTTAACAATCAACGACTCTATACGGGCGAAACAGGGTCAGGTCGATGCGGCTGCGCTTAGGCTCAGTCAGCCGGTCCTGGCGAGGAATGCGCCGGGCCCCCGCCCCGCCCCGCCCTACCACGCCCCGCCCCGCCCTACCACGCCCCGCCCCGCCCTACCACGCCCCGCCCCGCCCAGCCATGCCAGGACGTCATGGAGGAGGCCTTTCCTGGGCAGAGAGATCCGCCAGAAGACTGCCGGCTCCATAGCATCGATACGATGGCACGGCGACCCACAGCCCGAGTAAGAAATAAAGACGATGAACATTTACAATATTACAATAATGTCGAAGTAATCGAGCCATATTAGCCATATTACTCTAGTTTTTCAGTCAGTCACTTTCTGACTCTTCATTAACACCTGTACGCTTATTGTTCAACCCAGTTCTTTACAGCCGAAATTTCTATTTTGTTAGTTTCCATGAAACTGGTAACAATTTAAACGAATCATTATTCAAGACACTGGATACATGAAGGCAGACCGGGTGACTGGTCGCAAGAATTAAGAAACCAGTTGTTGTGTGTCCGCCTTTTGTTTTCTTGTTGAACTGGCGCTTCACGTGTGCCACGTGTCGCGCGCAAATGACCCCAAACCCGCAGGAGGACATCGAGGCAATAAGGTCCGTCTAAACGCCCAGCTGGCGCGCGCCGCGGAGCGACAAGCAAGTGAGGTCGGGTCAGCTGGTACCTGACGGGTGGGTACCCGCTGGCCTGCCACCGGTACCGTACGCCCGCCCCGGCAAGACCCGACACTCCCAACAAACGCGCGTCGTCATGCGTTTGATTCCACTTCCAGATGGTGAAAATAATTCAGTCACCGAGAGAAAACATTTTTGTTTACTTCTGGCAGAGTCCTATATCTTCCGACATCAATCCGCAGCTCAGTGCATCGTGAGCGCGAGATCCAAACGGAGAAGAAAGCTCCTTATTCACATTCAGATTCCACAGCCCCGCAACCCGCAGATGCGCGCTGCTTCTTCGCTGCACACACATATTCACATTGAGTGGCGGCATGCAGCGGAAATAAAAGTTAGTCCGTAGAAAACGCGGTCGAAGCGCCCATGAAACAAAACTAAACGTATAACCCGGTATAACCTCCTCACATTTGCCGCGCCTCTTTAAAATTTCTATAATTTGGTACAAAATGATACAAACCACTGAAAAGTGGTCAATTTGGAGGGCCTAAGCGAGGAGTAGGGAGAGGGGAGAAGTGGGGGGGGGGGGCGCAATCTAGCGACGAGAATTGGGCTGGAAAGGGGCGAATTCCTTGAGAGCGGCTCGGTTCGACGTGGCCTCTGCGCGAGAGGAAAGGCGGGGCGGGGCGGGGCGGGGCGGGGCGCCGCGGCGTGTCGGCCGAAGGTGAGGAGGAACATCAGACACGCACCATGTGCTTGGCGCCGACCCACCGACCGGACCGGCAAGCTTCGCCCCGCCCCGCCTCGCCCCGCCTCGCCACGCCCCGCCCCGCCCCGCGGCCAGCGGTACACCGAGCGGTGTGGCGGGGCGGGGCGGGGCGGGGCGTGCCACAACACACACACACACACACACACACACACACACACACACACACACACACACGCCGGCCGGCACGCAGCGGAGCCCCCAATCACATGCGAGCGCGGTCCACCAGACGGGGGGAGAGGAGAGAGAATCCCAATCCCAAAGGCCCGCATCAGCAGCTCGAATTTTATTCAAAGCGAAAGATGAGCAGCCAGCCGCTCCCCGACTTACATACCACAAGATTTAAAATTATAATACGCGAATATGGGTCCGAAATGGATTTTAAAAAAAAAATAAAAAAATAAAAAATAAAATAAAAAAACACCCGGAGGGAATCAGCAACCCCCTCTAAGGAATGTCACCGTATTTTTAACAACGAGATATTCAGACAGACCTGGCGCCGATATCACAGGGGCCGCCCATACACACCTGCAACAAAAGAAAAAAAAACATATCGTTAGTAAATGCAGGAGCAAAAAATTTTAGGTTGAAACAGAAATGGTAGGTTACGTGCAACCAAAGAAAAGCTTTTTTTTCTCGCTGCTGAATCTTATACAATTTATAAAACCTTATATAATTTGCTTCCAGATTTTAAAAGAGTTGACGGATTGTCGGCGCAGGTACCCCTTCTCTTCTCTTCCGCCCACATCGCGTCGCGCGGGCGAAAATCAGATGAAAGATTTTCATCTTCAAACGGTACAGTTGAGCCTGCAGCGGCCCGGCCTGGCGTCTCCATCAGCTGAGAGGCGAGACGAGACGCCCCGCGCGGTAGCCGCACTCCAGTAGCCGCCGCTTTCACCCAAAGACTCAGTTACCGACGAACAATGCTTTTACAGAATTATTTCCACCATCCAATAAGTATACGTTACCGATTTCGAAAGTCACCATAATCTGAAAGGGGAGGGGGGGGGGGGGTTAAAAAAATCAGGAAGAAAGATACCGGAAAATCCGGAAAATCGCGAAAAAAAATCAACAAAATAAACGAAATTAATTTGGAGAAAAATCAGAAATGAGGATGAAAGATCAAAATTTGTCCAAAAAGGACAGAAATTTTCCTCGAAAACGGAAAAAAGAAAAGTCAAAAATAAAGCCCCAAAAATCATTGTACACATTTTGTATGAGTAATTCCCCTCGATAATTTCGCTTTCATTACATGTCTGACATAATTGTATCATCTTCCATGGGGATATGTCGCAGTGCACCGCCGCGCCCGCTGGCGCCTCCCGGCCCCTGCTGACCACTGGCATCACCGTGCAACGCCCGCCTGTGTGGTCCGGCCAGGCCCGCCCGGACCCCGGCCGGACACACCCACTGCCCACCTGGCCCCGCTCAACAACTTCGAGTTTTACGAGCTCATTCACGTAGAAATAAAGTACACGACAGTGGCGTTTTCTTCTGGTATACTCCCAACTTTTTATTTTTCTTGAACTTTTGAAATTGGGTCGAGTGGGTGGCCATTCACTGCTGGGTGCGCGCGTGCGGAGGTGTGTGCGTCATTGTCAGCTGTGGGCGCCCCGCTGGGGTTGCGATACGGTCCTAGCACACGCGACCCGAGACCCGGCCCGGCCCTTCAGGAGGGCGTGGCTCGTGCAGGTGGGCGCGACTGTCCCATACTGCCGAAACACGCACCACAGCACAGGGGCACGGAAAAAAAAGAAAATTGGCATAGCCAGACGAGCTGCCAGAGCTAAGAAATTAGTTAATTTCGAGACAGCTTATAACTTTGCTGTAGCAACTAATCATTAGCTGCCACAGCAAAAAAATTTGCCGCCACAGCGCAGCCTTCCCTACAGAAACCAACACGTTAGTTCTGGCAGCTAATAGGGGTTTGGTTTTCAGAACAAACGAGTTGGTTACTATAGAGAAGACTCCACTCTAGCAACTAACTCTTCGCGCAAAGGCAACTAACTATTAGTTGTCACAGCGAATTTTGGGTTGGCTATCTCAGAATTAGTGTTCTAAAGGGTGGGAATATTCCCGGGAAAATTGGGAATCTTGGGGAACGTTACCGGGAACGTTCGAGGCTCCAAATCGGGAACGTTCCCATCTTTAAGTAAAAATGAACCAAAACTGTTCATAAATGTAGGGATTTATTGGAATTTTTTTTTTTAAGTGGTTGCTGCTTTCAAAAATTTATATTTTTTTAATCTTACTGGTTAACGTGAGCGCGCTGCGTTTGCCGACAGGCAGAGGCAGACGACTCCCGCTCAAGTTAAAACAAGTTTTGCGTCATATCGACACAAACGCGAGTTTTTGTCGTCAGGGATAAGCAGTATAGGCTGTAAACGACAGAAAACTGTATGGTCGGTCCAAACCGAGGGGGTTTTCACTCGAGATATTCGTGTACACGGTATTTCATAATTCATGCATTTCGCGGTATTTCGGCGGTATTCACTGATTAAAAAATGTTGGATATTCACAGCACCTCTATTGTGAAAAACGTTGCCAGGACTCTTCGTTAAATTACTGTGAAATTCTGTATTTAAACCAGAACTCTTCGGGAAATTCCAAGTGGCCTCTGTGTCTTAAACCAAAAACTTTTTGGGAAATTACATCTGTCCTCTGTATTCAAAATAGACTGGCTTCAAAATTATGGTCGACTGTCCGACAAAATATTTCACTTTGAGGCATCAAAAGGGTCCCTTTCTGATCAGAGAAGTGTTGGGATTTCGCAATCGTTCCGTATCGAGGAAGTGCTGGAAAATCACAATAAATTTCTAACAGTGTTTCTCAGGTGAAGTTCACCGTTTTAGAGTCTACTTAGGGGGTTTTCGGCGTATTTCATGCGAAATCCCTCTGAAATACCTCTATCTGGTGTACCCGGTATTTCGGAAGTGAAAAACCCCTCGGTCCCAACAAGTATGCGTTTTTATCCTCCGGTACAAATATTAAGTTGAAACAGGAAAAAAAAAATGAATATTCCCAGTTTTTGGGAATCTTCGGGAATGTTCCCGGGAATTTACTGGGAACATTCCCCCAAAAGATCGTTCCCGGGAAATTTAGAACACTACTCAGAATTAACTAATATCTAAGATCTGAGGGCTTATCTATTTTTTTCCCCCGTGGGGCATTCCACACCTTAGCGCCGCCAACGCGGTCCCCGAGCGAACAGGCAACCCTCATCACACACACCCGTTAGCGCCGGAAGTGCAAGGCGGCGAGTTTAAAGGTCGTGGACATTTTGCATGTCCGCACGGCCGCTGCGGGGGCGCGCCCGGCCCGGCCCGGGCGGGGAGCGGCGGGAGGCACTACTTGAACAGCGGCGCACGGGCCCCCGGCCTTGGAGTCACCGCGCCGCTGCAGAGAGCCATCCCATCATTGTATTTGCCCACCAACCAATTGAAACCGGCCGGGGCCGGGGCCGGGCTCGGCTCATCCGTTTGTTGGTGGCGGGGCGGGGCGGGGCGGGGCGGGGCGGCCGGTGCAGCGCTCAGTACGGCACCAACACGGCGCACACTACTACACCGAGCCAAGTGTGTTTTTTCGCCGCGACTATGACGAGCGCCCCCCACACCCCGCCTCCCGCCTCGCACCTCGCCTCACCTCACCTCGAACGCCCCTGACACGGAACAACTACACCATACACGCCCGCATGGAAGCGCAAGCACCCGAACAAACAACCATATGTGAGAAGCGGCGGCTGCAGCACAGCAGAGTAGGGCCGGGGAGCGGGGTGTCAGAGATGGGAGGGGGAGATGCTTCTCGATGGACTTGTCGCTGCTCCATCATGGAGTTGTTGCAGTAGTTGCGCGAAGAGAACCGCACCACCTGCCGTCTGATTCCGAAGATCACTCTCGAGCCTCCTCCGTCCTTGTCGCACTCGTGGGCTCGTGGGGCCCTGCCCTTCCCCACACACCGCCAAAACTGCGGCGCGCGGAGCAATCTTCGGAATCAGCCTGCAGCCTTGCCTGCCTGCCGCCCCTACAGACAATGGCCTTAACGGCGCAGGCAGCACGACGGCTGCCGGTGTCGAGCCGGTGTCACACGGCTTCAGGACGACGGCGGGGAGCATCTCCTCCACGAGCAGGAGCGGGCGTGGCGCAGCGGCGCGCGACAATGTCACATTGACAGGCGTGTGGCGGGGCGGGGCGACCTTGCGGAGGGGCAGCAGGAAGGGAGAGAGAGAGAGAGAGAGAGAGAGAGAGGGACGGGAGGAAAGGATGGAAAAAAAAGGGCCATCACGGCCGATTACCCCATTATAACCAAATGGAGCGTCACGACGCCCACAAGCGACGCGCGGCGCTGTCAGCAGGACAAACATTCTCATCCGATAGAAACGAAACGTCTTGGCCGACGAGAGAGGAGTGAAATGGAACGGAGTGGAACGGCGCAAGTGTGTTCTGACCTTCCGAACTGGACACGAATCAGTTAACGACTAAACTGGAAAAAAATTATTGCATTTTAGGTCACTTGCTTTTTTCTTTCATTTTTAAGTTAAACAAAAATAACGTAAGCAAAATACGACGTACAGTATAAAGAACTGAAGTCCGCGGCTATAACTGGATCACGCGCCTGTGGCCCGCTCAGCAAACCTCTGCCGGCCGCCCCCCGTTCCGCATCAGATTCCTGTTGATTCAGCCGCCACGCCACAGAGACCCCCATTCACTGCACGTGCAAAAAACGTACAAGGCGAAGGCTGCGCCCCGAGTCCAGTCCAGCCCAGCCGGACTTCTTGGAGAACCGCGGCTCACGACGACAGGGGTCCGCCTTGTGCGCGCCCGAGGGGGGCGAGGGAAATCACTCATACAAAACGTGTACAACGATTAATTTTGACTTTTTTTTGTTACACATATCTTTATTTATTTTTCTGCGATATTTCAAGACGAATTTCTGTCACTTTTAAATAAATTTTTTACCCCCATTTTTGAATTTTTCCCAATTTTATAAAAGTTTTTTGTTGTGTTTTTTTCTCGATTTTTCAGATTTTTCTGTATCTCTTTTTATGTTTTTATTTTTTTTTAATTTTGTGGCCGTAGAATGATTTTTTGAATGAACTTCCCCCTCGTGCACGCCAGCCACGTGACGACACGCCCAGAGGAGAAAAAATAAATCAAAATACATGTGTCTGATTTTGCCTGCGTGAACTTTTAACCGAACCAAGTAAAAACGCGTTGCACTGCACTGCCCAACGAGAAACAGCCCCCATACGGCCAGACAGTATACTGTCTCAGCATCCCACTCCCATACCAGGGGCGGCTCATGGCACACGACGCACACGTGTTGCAGCTTGGGCCCGAGCGTGGCCGTGCCCTGCCGTGCCCTGCCCTGTCAGGCCCGGCCCGGCCCGGCACAGCGCGCGGGCACAGCTGGCGGGAAGCTCTGCCACCAAGAAAACCAACCGCGCGCCCCGCCCTCATGGCCGCATTGTCCGCGTCTCATTTTTCAGGAGCACACACAATCACCAGACAAGGCACGTCGCACTTATTTCGAGAACTGTCGGTGCGTATGAACCGCCCCACTAGGGTGTTTCAGGAGCGCAAAGTGTTCGGTAATATTGACGCTTGTTGTGGAAAAGTTTCGTTTCTACTTAAAAATGATACTTGAATTTTTTGGAATTTTTTGGACAAAATTTAGGGGTCGCGCGAGGGCCTTGAAGTTAACCCAGCATTCTTATGGGCATTTATGCCTAAAACTAAAAACTGGCTGTGGACCCTGAAGTTTGTGCCGAGGAGCAAAAGTAAGTCCACAGCCGTTGTCTACGTAAAAACACGAGTCAGGGAATGTGCCGCAAGCCTTGCTAAGCCCTCTCATTCAAAAATAAAATTTGTAAAATTCGGCTAAATTTGTAAATTTTGACAATTTTTTAAACAATTATGACAGGGCTTAGGAAGGCGTGCGGCACATCCCCTGACTCGTGTTTTTACGTAGACTACGGCTGTTGACTTACTTTTGCTCCACGGCACAAACTTCAGGGTCCACAGCCAGTTTTTAGTTTTAGGCATAAATGCCCATAAGAATGCTGGGTTAACTTCAAGGCCCTCGCGCGACCCCTAAATTTTGTCCAAAAAATTCCAAAAAAATCAAGTATCATTTTTAAGTAGAAACGAAACTTTTCCACAACAAGCGTCAATATTACCGAACACTTTGCGCTCCTGAAACACCCTACCGCCCCACCCCACCCCGGCCGCATTCCCCCGAGCTGACGAGGCGCATGCAGCGCGTGGTGCGGTGCGGAGTGTGGGGCGAGCTGCTCAGCTGATAAAGCGATCCCACCCCGCCCCGCCCCACCCCGCCCCGCCCCGTCCGTTCCGTTCCACCCCGCCCCGCCACGCGAGACAGGGTGCGCACGACGCGGTCGGCACACGGGGACCTCGCGCCATCACGCCGACGCTAAAGGCAGATGTCACGCAAACTGATACCTGCGGCCGATAAACGAGGGGTTGACCACTTACAGCTGGAGTGTACACATGAGTACATGAGTCCGAGAGTACATATGAGATTTTAAGGGCAGAATTCAATTTTATTCGTCAATATAGGTGTAAACTGTTAATTGATGAAATTATTGCACAAAACTTAATACAAAACCGGCTATTTTTTAAACATTCTGCTTGAAAATTTTCACTGAGTACAAATTAGTACAGCCTGATGAGTACACATAAGTACAGGAGTGATCTACCCCTCGCCGATAAATCAGTACGAGAGAAAACATAAATTTTTTCTTCCCATGAGAAGTACCTATATCTAAGTTCACAACAAAAACCAAACGCGGCAAGATAGCTGGGAGACAGTACAACAACGCCAGGTAGCGTACCCGCCCGCCCCACGTCACATGGGCCGGGGCGTCAAGATGACTATGCGAGGCGAGAGAACGCGACGCGTAGCAAACAAAACACGCCAAAAACCAGCGCAAAGCAGGGCGGGAGCGGCACATATTGCGTAATGCGGGCCTGCTAGTCGACTCCGCTGTGGGAAAAACGCTGCACTGCACGAGATGATTAAGACTTTTCCTCCTCTCGCTCTCCTTCAGCGAGTGATAAGTGCGAGGCCATTCCAGCACAGTCGACCGCCCGCTGGGTGACGGGTAGGCAGCCCCGACAGACATACCTATCCGACGGGTTTGCCTACCTGCGATAGCTCACGGCGCTGACACGGCGCCAGTCTAGCGCCCGCCGGTCGACGGGTAGGCAATCCCGTCAGACATACCTGTCCGACGGGTTTGCCTACCTGCGGCAACTCACGGCGCTGACGCGGCGGCAGCGGCTGCATGAGCCATATTTTCCCGTTAGATCATCAAAATTGGGCCCTGCTCCCGGGGGCCTGAGCCCCCTCGGCTCTCCCCGTCCATACAGGCTTGTCAGCCGTAAATCAATGAGAGTCTGCAGGACTAATAGTCATAATCGCTATAATTTTAAAAAAAAAATACATTACACGACACGCTTAACGTAAAAACGGCAAATGGAGCCGACAGAGAACCTTTGATTATACGCTGCCCAAAATTCCTTTCCAGATTTTCCCCTGAACCACAGCAAACGGACACACACGCATAAAACAGGAAAGTGATTTATTCAAACTTATATACATTATAGCATTGCGTTTAACAACACTTACTACCTTGCAGGGCGCCCGTTGTTAATCGGTATCCGCATACGGAGAAGGCGGCAGTCTCCAACCTAAAGAATATTTTTTCTCAGTAAACGCGCAATTGGATCACCAAAAAGGGCAAGGAAAAGCGAAAATAAGAACAGCCCGAGTGCGATCCCAGAAACAATCGGGACGAGCGAGCGAGCGTGCGTGCCGAAGTGCGCACATCGGCTGAGCATGGCTTACTTCTCGTCGAGAGTGCGCATGACAGAGCGAGAGAGCGACGCGGTGGGCGAGCGAGGGAGGGAGACGGAGAGAGCCGCGAGCCGCGCGAGCCTGGGGATGTGTGTGAATTTGGTTAGTTCCGCAAGTGGACCGCGGGAGGAGTACGTGTCCCGAGGTGGAGGGGAGGGCGGGCTGAGATGTGGGGGATCCCCTGAGGCCCCAGGCGCCCTACACAACAGACCACGTGCGGCGCGGCGCTGACCACCAGCAAGGTGCTAAACCATCAATCACATAGCGTGAATCCAACACTGATCTACTCGGCCCACAGCGAGACTTCTTGCCGACATAGACTTCCCCCAATATTAAAAAAAGGGGGGGGGGGGGATTTTTGTATATTAACAGGAAATTTCTGTGAATTTTGACCTGACTTTCGTGTTTATTTCAAAAGGATTCTGTAACTTTACTAAATAATTCCGTAAATTAAAGAACTTTATCCGTTGTTTCGCGATTTTTCTTGTTAATTTACTAAATTTTTCATCAAACGACAGGAAAAATCTGTTTAACGATTCAACAGCGAAACCTGAGCATTTGTATCTCGTTTTTCAACAATGAAATTTTTACAGTGGGCCCCTCACTAACCTAAACCCTGGCACCGCAGTTCTATGACAGCGCGGCGCGGGAGGCCGGGTGCAAGTGTCATCTCCAGACGGCGACTATTGCGATATCGCCGACAAAACACCTGATCCAGGGGACCGTGAAGGACAGGACTGGGCAGGGACTGGGCAGGACAGGGGGCCGAGGGGCGGGGCAGTGACACAAGAAGGGAAGAACAGCGTCCCGTTACGTCAGCCAATAACGATGAGGGTACAGGCACGGCGGCACAGAGCCTCCTACACTCCTAAAATAACAATTATTCGTAAGAGAGAGGGAGGGAGGGACGGAAATGGAGGTAGGACGTGCCTTACGTGCCTTGGCTCGACCATGCGGCAGCGCCCCCCCTCCCCCTCTGCCTTCCCGCCTGCCGCCTACCGCGACCTGACCTGCCTCAACAAACTAATGCGATGCAGGGGGCAGTGAGATTATAATTAAATAAATAAAAAATGCACCCAAAATACAGAAATTGTTTGTGTTCCCTCCGAACCGAGCAGTCCTGCCGTCCTGCCCCCCGTCAACACGATGGTTAAACACTCGAGCGTGACGATATAGTGATAATGCCGCACTAAGTGTGTTAAAAAACAAAAATAATGTTTATTTTTAAAAAAATATTAACAAAAAAAAAACTGAACAGTTGTTAACGAAAGGCGCGACCCACCCGAGTCACCCATTTCCAGGAGACCCACTCTTCGTTTCCAGGGAGATTTCCAGGAGGCTTTCACGCTCTGGAAAGCAGACGCGCACTACCGCGGGAGCCAACGACCGGCCGGCCAGACCAGGCCCTGCTGGCGCCCAAACGATGCCCTCCGGCCCGAGAGCAGAGGAGGCGTTCCAGGGCAGGCCAGCCATTTCTCCAGGAGCATTCCTGCCGCGTTACAGGGTCACTCCGCGAGTGGGCATTCCAGCTAGAGGAGGAGCGACTACCTCGGCCAGCTATAGCATCGTGCCAAGAAGGGATGGCAAACACCACTGCATACTCTTCAGATTATTGGAAACAAGACGCCCACCCCACACCGCTCCTGCCAGCCTCCTACATAAGCGTCCTTGCCGAAACTGCCGACAGATTCACATCACTCAATATCTCCTCTCCGGCAGCGGTGAGGCGTCCACTTTGACACGCCTGCTTGGACCCCATCCCCTCCACGCGGCCCGACCCGACCATTCGGAGCGGAAAATCGCAGAGTCCAGGGCGCAGTGCAGCGGGGCGGGGCGGGGCGGGGCGGGGCGGGGCGGGGCGGGGCGGGGCGGGGCGGGGCGGGGCGGGGCAGCGGCCGAGAGCTGCATTCCGCTCGTTGTTTGAACAGACACACCGCCTGGAGAGCAGCAGGAGCAGGGGGCCCCGAACCAGCCAGCCAGAACCACGAGCCAGAAACCAACCTAAACCATCGCACAGTGGCGGCCAAGTTCAGCAGCTCCAGCAGCGCCAGACACCCGCGCCCGCCCATGATGATGCAGCCGCCGCTAAGAGGCCCTCCTCTCTCTTTCTCTCTCTCTTTCCTCGAGGAGGGTCCTTAATTGCGGCGCCATGAGGGGCACAGCTGGCCCGGGTCGGGCCGGGCCGGGCGAGGACCACGGAGGCAGCAGGCGCGACCTCTCCGCCAAAGGCCATGAGGCGCCCCAGTTAGCTAAATGAGCAAACGAAAGCGCGCGCGCGGCCGCATTGCAGGCAGGGAGTCATGCAGACGCTCCACGGTACACGCGTGCCCACTGCCCAGGCCCATAGGGGCCGCGGCCGGCGCGGGCAGAGTGCGGGACATTCCACCTGTGAGTCACGGGCTGCAAAACGTGGCGCCCGGCCCGGCCCGGCCCGGCCCGGCCCGGCCCGGCCCGGCTGCCCATGCATTCCCTGACGGGCTGTACTTGTGTACGGCACGACTGGCATATGTCTGGTGTGCAGCGCTGCGCACCATGTGTCTGAAAGAGCGCGTCGCTTTGGGGGGGACTCGGAACGGGATCAGGTCCTTCCGATACATAAACCAACCACGTCTCTAGAACAATAAGGCCTATAGGGGCGTCTCGTCTGCGGGGGGAGCAGGCCCCGCCCCGCCCCGCCCCACCCCGGAGAGTTGTCAAGGCTGAGGATGGCTGCCCCAAATCGGACGGGTTTCTGTTCAAGTCGTGGCATGGCGTGGCAGCACTCAAGGAGGGTATCGTCCGTCTCTCTCCACCTGTACAGCAGCAGCCGCCGCACCTCACTCACTATGTCTATCTATCTCTCTCACACGCACGCACTCACTCACAGGGATAGGCCTGCCGCGCCGCGGCGTGGCGGAGCGCAGCAGAGATCACTAACCGCACGCTAGCGGACAGACGGACGGACGGACGGACGCACGGCCGGCCGGACCCGACGGACGGACACAACGGGAAAAACGCAGAGAGCGGTGCTGCGCGGTGCTGCGCGGTGCGGCGCGGCGCGGACGAGCAGCTCCGGAGCGGACCGGCGCGGCGCAGCGGCGGGAGAGGACTGGACGGAGCGGGCGGGGTGGCGCGCTGCTGCCGGCAGCCGGGCTGAGGCCGGGGGCCGGGGGCCCGCCGGGGGGCTTACTGGGGGGGGGGGGGGGAGGAGGAGGGGAGCGCCGTTATGCCGAGCATCGCGTCGTAGACCATAGCGGGGCTCATCCTCTGAGCGCCGTGCAGGTAGGCCTCCCGCCGTGCAGAGGGAGGGGGGGGGGGCAGGAGTGCGAACAGGTTCCTCTCCGGACCGGCTGGCTGTGGCTGGCTGCTGCTGCTTATACTCTTCCGCCCATAGACGTGCCGATCTCCCTTCTCCTTGCTTCTCCCCCCCCCCCCCTCTCTCTCTCTCTCTGTCACACTCACTCTTCAGTTCGCTCCAGGGGGTTAACGCATTCCGTCTCCCTCCCTCCCCCCCTGCTTTTCACCTGGCCACACCGCATTCCGGCGGGATGTCGCGCGGCGCACCCAGGCGATCTCTGGAGAGGAGAAGAGAGAAGGCTGCAGGGAGAGGAGAGGCCCACGAACCACCTCCGAGGAGATCGGGCCGAGCCTCTTGGCGGGGTCCCGGCCCATATCGAACACCAAACGCAGCCTGCTGCGTGGAATTAACATGTAACGACAAACTACTTGAGGCTCCATTCACGAGTTGGATGACGCCAAGGGGCAACATAAAGAAGGAGAGGAAGAAGAAAATATCCCGGTGCCAGAAACAGTTACAGCTAGCCAATCCGCGGTCATATTTCCCCGAGTGAATGAGCCGGGTGACCTCCGTCCAATACCCACCCCCTACCGTCCTGACTCTGCAATTCCCACCAGGGCCCACGCCGCAGGGGGCGGGCGAAGAGGGTGAGGAACCGGCCCGGCCGCTCAAAACAACACCCTGCTAAAAATAAAAAATAAAAATAAAAATTTAAAAAAAAGCCAAAAGAGGCGGCTGCAGCACGTAGCACAGGAGGGCCTTGTGGTTGAACACGCCTCGAGCCGGTAGCCCACTAGTCGTGGTCAACGTAAACTTCGCCCTCTCCTTTTGGCACATTGAACGTGAGCGCATGCGATGTGGGGCGGGGGCGGCGGCCTGTGCGCCGCAGGGTAGGGGAGGGGAGGGGAGGGGAGGGGAGGGGGCTTGGGGCCGCTTTGCCGCGCACGGCGGGCCCCCCGAGGGGGAACGAAGGGGGGCGTGACAGGGGGCCTTCAGGGGCTTCCCTGGGGCCGGACGACCGGCAGAAGTGCACCCCCTCCCCCACCCTCCTATCGGCCCACCGCTGCAGCGGAAAACTGACCCCGTCGGCGCCCTGCGCCCTGCGACCTGCACAGCTCTCCCCGGCCTCCCCCCGGTGGCCCCGGCTAAATGTGCAGCAGGGAAGTCGACCCGGCCCGTGCCGTCCTCGCGCTGCGAGCCGGGCCGGGCGCACCTCAGACGAGCCTCCGTCGAGCACTCGAGGGGAACCCAGCGACGCCGAACGGGTGGGCAGCCCGCATGCACTAATGCGTGCAGTGCAGTACGGCTGCGGACGCGGTGTAGAATGGCCTAGAAGTGACACCCCCCGAGCGGGCGCCCCGCCCCAGCCCCAGGGATACCCTTCTGGAACACCCGCGCCCCTCGCCTTGCCTGACCTGAACAAGGCCCACCCCTCGGACGACTCAGCGGGGAGGCGGGGCGCACGGCGCGGCCCGCTGGTCTGACATTTCATCAGCGGCAAAATACCTGCGCACCCCCGAGCCGCCCGCTGTGCTGCCGGAGGTACTACCGCGCGCGAGGGGAATCGAGTGTGACGAGACCAGCGGAGGGAGGAGTGTCCTCCACACGAAAGGGGCGAAATGCCAACGCTGCTAACTTATTTTCTATAGACTTTCAGCAACAATACTACTTGGCAAAATATTGAAAAAAAAATATTGTTCTGCTCTCTCTGCCGCATGACCCCGGCATGAGCGGTGGGGTCCCTAACTCTGTCTTGCAGAGTAATATCGGATTGCCAAGATTGCCGGAGTGACGGTGTATTTCTTTGCCTCTGCTCCTACTGCTCCTACGCAAAACGAACGAATGAAGGAAACTAGCGCCATAGGGATGGTGGTGGTTGTGCTCCGAAATGCCCGAGTGAAGCCCCCCCGCGCGCGCGGGACCCGACTTCTAAAAGGGCAGCACAATTTCTCTATAAGAGCATACGTAAAGCCCTAAAGCAGGCTCACGTCCGCCTGCCCCGCCCCGCCTCGCCCCTGAAGTCACGATTGACGCGGGCCGGCGAGGCGAGGCGGGTGGGGCGGGGCGGGGCGGGGCGGGGCGAGGCGGGCGGGGTGCTGCGGGCATGGCGCCAGCCCCCTCCTCGCCTGCGAGCTGCGCTGCGCGAGCCCTGACCCTCCCTACGTCACACTCTGTCACACGTACCTCGACGACGACCCTGACGTTCGCGGACGGCTGGGACTGGGGATCGCCGCGGTCATCCTGCTCCCGACCGACACTGGGGGGAAACCGCCCTGCGCAACGGTCGAGTTATGGCGCCCCCCGGTTCCACGCGGCGCGTATCCATGGTTGGAGGCGGGTGGCGGCCGCGGCCGCCCCGGGCCCGGGCCCCTCCTGGGCGAGACGCTGCGGCCCCCCGTCATCGCGGTCCTGCTCCTGCTCCCCAGGCGACAGCACGGCAGCAGGGTCATGCGGAGCAGCGAGG
Organism: Frankliniella fusca; assembly: GCA_029379305.1. NCBI lineage: Eukaryota > Metazoa > Arthropoda > Insecta > Thysanoptera > Thripidae > Frankliniella > Frankliniella fusca. Next base: position 1,214,182 of record JAHWGI010000101.1, read on the forward strand.
ATGTCGCACGCAGGCGGCGCAGGCTCACTGCCGCCAGGAGCTCCCGCAGCCGCGAGCGCCGTGTGGTACAGCAGACTCATTCCGAAGAGCGCTCTCCTCGCTCTGTCTCTCTCGCACCTATGCGACGAAGCCCACGAGTGCGAGAGAGACGGAGAATAGCACTGTTCGGAATAAGTCGGCAGGACGTTCCGCGTGGGTTATCTTATCACACACGCGCGGTCACGTTGCAGAGAGGAAGGTAAGACGGGAGGCCAGGCCGCGGGAAGCGGAGCAAGGGGCGCGGCGGGCGGGCACCGCATACCATTGAAATAGTACACACAAGAGCTCAGCTCAAATCTCCAACACTTTAACTTGGAGTCAGTTGCTTCCCCCCCTTCCCCCCTTCTTTTTTCTCAGAAATACCTGAGTTCCGCGGAGCGCAGGCTGTGCGCAAGAATAGGAAGCTAAGACGCCCCCGTGGGAGCACATAAGGAGGCCCAGCCCAGAGCCTGGACCGCGGGGGGGGGTCGGGGGGCAGGGTGGGGCGGGGCGGAGGCGCTCGGATAGAAGATAGAAGGGACTCTCGGGTATAGAGCCGGTGTCAAACCCCCGGCGCGGATGAGGCGGGTAGGGCGGGTGAGAGTGCGTTCGTTCGCCCCGCCAGGAGCTGCCACAGCCGAGCGATTCAGGAGATCGTTCAAGAGAGGCTCTCCTATACCTGCCCCATGAGTGCAACAAGGACGGAGCTATACGGTAGGTATAGGAGAGCCTCTCTTGAACGATCTCCTGAATCGCTCGGCAGGGCCTGCACCGGCTGCACCCACACGCCAGCCGTGGGCAGCGTCCCGCGCCCCCTGTAGAGCCCACCTGACGTGACGGGGCAGCACGCAGCCGGCCGCACTGCTCCTGCCCCGGCCCGGCGCCTACGTGATACGCCCTTGCCATCCCCCCCCCCCCCCCCCGATAGAGAGCAAGGCGTCGCGCTGCTGTGCTGTAGCCCAGATGAGCGCATGACATCTCTCTCTCTCTCTCTCTCTCTCTCTCTCTCTCTCTCTCTCTCTCTCTCTCTCTCTCTCTCTCTGTGCGGCGGGCCGGGCCGGGCCAGGCGTGGTGGTGACCTTGCCGGGGCGCGCGGCCCATTAGAGCGACAGAGACAACAGCACCGCGGCGGGGACCTCGTGACGCGAGCAGGACCGTGCATACATTATAACGCGGGCCATACCGCACCACGCGCGGCTGCCAGGTGACAGAGAGAGAGAGAGAGCAGAGGGGGCCCGCCAGACTTGGGCCTCGTCTCTGAACTAACGCTGCTGCTGCTTGTGCTGCTGCCCCGGGAAAAAAAAAAAAGAAAAGAAGAAAAAAGCGGCAAAGTGGTGCTTCTATTCCTGAGCGTGAGTCAATGCTGGATATGCGCGGCGCACACGGCGGCAGCGCCCATGCCATCAAACTGTGACGTGTATGGCGCCGTGTCCACCTCCCTCCACCGGCGGGAGGGAGGGGGGGGGGGGGAGCGGAAGCGGAAGCTAGCCGGGGAGCGAGCGGCTCACGCCGGAGGGAAGTCCTCCTCCCCCGCACCGACACTGTACTTTTGTTTAGAATGCCCCCGAGCCGAAAACGTGTTCCAATTTTCGCCGATCTGGGAGGGACGGGCCGCGGAACGGCGGAACGGAGGGTGCTGGTGGCTAGACGCGGCTCTGTGGGATGGGCTTCACAGAAATAGCCAGCGGCCGGTCCGGGCGGGGCGGGGCGGGGCGGGCAACCCAGCCCCAAAGCGGCCACGCCCTCCGCCCCGCCCCGGGCGCCAGCCTTTCTTCACCTCACACGCAGGTCGACGACATAAAGGGCATCGATTAGTTCGGCCCATGGTGGACGGCCGCGGCCCCCCGAGGCCACCCCATGCGCGCATTGACGGAGACTGTGCGGAGAGCGTGCCGATCCTCCTGGCAGGCTGGCAGGCGCGCATTTTAGACGGTGTACGGAAGGCAGAGGGCGTTTAGCCGCAGTTAGCACCTGCGCTTTGCCTGCTAACAGTTCCCGGGCGCGCGCGGGGCGGCCGCGGCCAAAGGCAGCCAACGTCTGGCCGCCTCGCCTCGCCCCGTCAGAGTCCTGACCACGCCCGCAATCGCCCCACCCCCACCCCCACCCCCACCAGCCAGGCCCCAGCCGGCCTCACAACATACTTCACTCGCCATCCCCATCCCCACTGTTCACATTCGCCTAATGCCTTTATTGAATGATATTCCCACTGGCGGCCGGCCCGCCCTGCCGAGTGGTCTGCGAGCGAACCCATTTCATTCAGTACGAGCGGGAGCGACCAGAGTGCCTTGCCTGGCCCTGCCCTGCCCTGCCCTGCCCAGACAACATGACAGAAGAGGCCCAATCACACCTTTCTGCCACTCAGACACGAAATCTATTGCGGTCTCATAGATGACCTATTAGTATTCGTTAATTATTATTATTATTATTATTTTTATTTTTTTTAAGAAAAAAGTAAGCCACGCTGGTAAAGTAGGCGGGGAATAGGTGCTAACGCAGGTGAGAAAGAGAGACAGAGAGAGTGTTACTTGTATGGCTGCCAGTGCCTGGGCTAGTGCCTCTCTACTCCGGCCGTCTGAAAACATACAAGTACATCATCCCCGCATTGGTCTGCAACAGCCACAACCCGCCTAGATGCAGATGGCACACCAAAACCTTATACCTCTAGCTAGGGCTGGGTTGGGTGAAAAGAAGAGACGCAGTAGGAAGAACTTTTCTCCTGCTAAGATTGAACGATACTTATAAAATGAAACCGATTGACTGACATGGAACTTAGAGGCCATCCCTCAACCAAAGTTAAGGCTGCAAATTTGAAAAGCTTACTTTGGGGTAGTAATACAAATTTGGCAGGGTGACAATCTAGGACCTTTGACATTTTAGTCTCTGTTATAATGCAAGTGATGGATCAACTATCTGAAAAATATACCTCAGAAATAAATTAAGTAAACTGGGTGAGCATCAAGCCATACTTCTAGCAATTTAAGAATGTTCATATTGAAGATTTTAACGGAATAACCTTTCAAAATAGGACAGTCATGAACGTTCTCCCAACCTCTTTACAGCTAAGAACCAACACTGAAAAATCAATGGTGCTGCACAAAAGCCCCCAGTTACACCCAAAACAAAAACACGCCTTCCTGTTGCAGCGTTGAAACAAATTAAACTGTAAATTAGGTATCGGTCGTATCCTAACCTAACCTGTTGGATGTGGGCTAAAAATTTACATCGAACAGTAGTTACGCGGCACGGAAAGTCTGAGTACCACTTTCACTTATTGAGATCTGCCAGCCTGAGAGTAAGAAGGGCTTAATGTTGAGTACCACCTACTGTACGAACAGGACGATCGAGTAGGCTTTTGGGGTGGCTAAACAAGCGGCAGAGGCCTACCTTTGGAAAAGATTGTCCTGCAGCAGGGGCGATGTTGTACTTGTCAAATCCTCAATTCCCCGAGATGAAGATGGGTGCCCGATGCAGCACTTGTCAACGTCACTCGCGAGGCTACCGGTTTCCGGGAACGCACCTCACGTCGCAGATATCGCTTAAATATTCACAACATAGCAATAACAATGTCGCACTTCGAAAAATTTACGAACCGTGCCATCAGTGCCGAGGGGTACAGGGCCTCGGTTCATTCTGGTACTAGCGTCCTCTATCGGTCACTCGACGAAGCGCACGAGCAGGCTGCGACTGAACAGCAGCAAGGCCGCCAACGCACCTCAGTCAGGGAAATATAAATTGAACTTTTCGGTGTCTTGTCTGGAACCGTCCGTGAGGTTGGCATGTTTATGTCGCGCTGCTGTTAGCAGGGAAATATAGAAACGGTTATGGAGGTTCTAGGATTTTCTCCGACAGCTTATCTCCATTTCTTACCTATCGCGGTATGAAACCATCCTGTAGATCGCGCTTCCGTAGATGTTGATTTATGGTGAAAATGGCGTCAAGACCAACGTAGAGGGAAGTTTGCTCGTATTTATTTCAAAAGCATATCTCGCGTATGCTGAATACACCTGAAATAAATTTATGGATAGTTGGATAAATAACTGCACCTCTTCAAGCGGCTGTCAGGTATGCTTGGCCAACTCTGTAAAATTGTCCAATTGACACTGCTTTCTTTTATTGTTTTGGGCCAGTCTATCTTCAGTTCTCTACGCGTAGAAGTAATAATTAATAATCAGAAGTGACATTTTCCCGGAGCCCTCTTACTTTCAAGTCATCTTGCGATGGTTGCCTCTATATTCTATTATTATTAATGGGAGCAATAGTTGTTCGCTTTGTTTATTTTTACAACAGAGGTCTAAGGTTGTACAGAGAGTATTGAGTATTACTACATTTTCTGTAAACCTTAGTCATAATAAATAATAAAGACTTGGTATCAGCGACATGGCTGCAGTAACTATCTTTAGTTTTGCGAATAACTGCGTTTCCTCGTTGTTCGCAACGTCTGTACACACCATCAACTCGTGGTACAGCTCGCGTAGCTCGCTCGCGCGAAGTAACTAAACAAGAAATATATTGTTTTATCGCCCTTCTAGACGCATGTCACTCGCCTCTGAATTGATGTCAAGCATTTTGTACTTCGTAACTTCGAACGACTCCCCAATAATAGTAAATACTTCTTTTTAATGTCGCCCGAAACGGAAAGAAAATAGGCGGAACTTGGACGACCTAACCTGTACTCGAGTATTTGGGCGTCCTAAATTGAATTACTAGCCACCTTATGAACCCGAAAGATCATTAGCACGTTACAACTTCATTATTTAACTCTTTCTCTCAATAATCAAGCCCCTGTGATATGTATATTCACTTACACTTTTGAAACCTTGACCTCATCTGTTAGATAAACTTCTTTATGCAATTACCTTAAATATTACTAAGTCTGTTATGTTTCACTACTGAATTTCACTATGTCACTTTGTCGCTTTCTTTTTCGTTGCAGATGACTCCCTGAAGATTAGGCTTGTTATTTGGAATCTTTGGAGAGTAATGGAATGCACAAATCACTCAAGGTGTACTTTGTTTCCTGAATGAACCTTTCTACTGCACCCTCTGATGGATCCTTCGTGGTATTACAATCGTCTAAGCAATGCATCAGCTTTTCCCCCCAGTAGCAGTGCAAGTGCTAGTGAATACCATCAACAGTTGACTGGACAGCATTCTGAAGGAAATGCAAGTACAACTCCCGCTTCAACTTCACAGCTGCTTCAGTTTAATGCAGGATTCCCGCTGTCAAACCCATATTCATTTTATGGCATTCCTCATGCCTCCAAACCAGTGCCATATGCAGCTGTTGGACAAAACCGTGCATTGGCTACTAATAACAAATCATCCTCAGACACAAGGGAGAATTACAATGCGGCCCATAATCAGTCAAATGTGTCCAGCTCAACATATTTTGATCAACAAACCTCAAGCGCAGGAGCTGGTTCAACTGGCTGGGCCCAACATAATCCTCAACTGAACCCTCCAAGTGCATTTGGAGTTCTACCTCATGAAAGTATCACATCTTCATCTACCTCTCCAAAGACTGGATCATCTGAGTATCCATTTAATGCGTACTCGCCACATAATGTTGGTCAATTGACGCAGTCTACAGATTATAAAGGCTCAAATAGTTATCCTGATGTCAAGAAATCAAGCCGACCGCAGTCACCAATATCTTCCACCAAAAGTTCTTCTCCCGGATTTCCTTCCTATCCCGGAGCTTCTGCCAATACATCAAATAATTATGCTGGGCATGAATCTAGCAGCAGGTCTTCTTACTCTCCTGCCAGTATCAGTGCTGCTCTTCAGCAGCAACAACCACAGGCAAGATCTCAGAGTTTTAGCTCTACCAATGCAAAGCTGCCCCATCCAACGAAAGCACAATCAAAGCATTATCCAGATGTGTCAAATCCATCGGAATCTAGGAGTATTGAGGTTTCCAGAAATAGTGAGCATCCCTCTAGTTCATCTCAGAGGTATGGATCAGCATCTAAACAAGCTGGTCCAAATGAACAAGGTTCTGGAACTGGGCACTTTTATGATCAGCTAAGTTTTCCATATCACTATTTACCAGAAGCAGCCGCTTTCAACAGAATGAAGTCTATGTCCAATGAATTGTATCTTGCATCTCAACAAAATGGCTCTGACTGTGGCAAAAAAACTGTTTCACAAACACAGCAGCCCCCAGCAACTTCTATTCAAGAGCAAGGTAAATCTTCATATAGTGTCTACAACAACCCTGTAACGTCTTTGCCTACTTCATCACCACAACGTCATTTAGAGACACCATGTATCCAAAACAGCCCTGGTGCTGATCCATATAAATCATCAGCTGATACTAGCTCAGATATAACTCTTGCTAGAAATCAAAGTGCCCACCATCAGAATATTGCTTACTCCTCTGTTATAACAAGAGCTGTCTCAACACCTGATCCTGTGCCAAAACCTGTTTATCAGGATACTAGGCTCTATGAGAGGAGACAGGATAATTCAACATATTCCAAGCAGTGTTGGGAAACCGGAATAGAAAAACAGAATGCTTTATCCCAGTCACCGGACCCTAGTTTACATCAAAAGAAATACCACTCAACTTCAGTGCCATCTTATGACTCCGGCAATGTTGATATGACTTCAAGTCAGCGTCAGCAGCCCTCCAGAAGCTCTGTCGGTGTTGCGGACAAACAGAGCTCTTATTATGACAGTGCTGCAGCTCATCAGACAGCTCTTCAAAATCTTAGTAGCTATCGTGATGATCCAATGTCAATCATTAAGGACTTGCAGAACTATCAATCACTTCAAAACAATGATAGCTCTAAATCTAGTGAAAAATCTCAACTTGACCAGCCTGCAAATAATACTAGGAAAAGAAAAAGTGCGGATAAACAAGCTCAAAACATTGAGGGCAGTGACTTTTACAACAGCCGTTTTCCACCTCCGGCTCACAATAATGTGACATTCCAACAACAGCAGAGTGGATACTTTCCAAATTTTTCACCTCCATCTTCCTCAAGATCTTACCCTGTTCAAGTTCCCCATTATGCCTCTCATGCTCAAGCTCTTATGAGCCAGCATCAAGGACTCTATACCCCGCCATTTTTTTCTCCATTTTCTTTACCTGGATCATCCTCTACCCCAACACCAAATGCCTCAACATCAGATTTGCCTCCTGCTCCAGAAACAGTATCCAGTGCCAGATCAGAACCTGCTCCAGAAACAGTATCCAGTGCCAGTTCAGAACCTGCTCCAGAAACAGTATCCAGTGCCAGTTCAGATCCTGCTCCAGAAACAGTATCCAGTGCCAGTTCAGAACCCGCTCCAGAAACAGTATCCAGTGCCAGTTCAGAAAAATTGCATTCTGATGATGTTTCCAAAGCTTCTAATAGCGCCTCTGTCAAGATTCAAGCTGAAGCTACACTTGGAATTGTACCTAAAGTTGTTGTTCCCAATGTGGAAGAAGAATTGAGTTTTCTTAAGGATGCTGGTCCGGTCACAATGATCAAATCAGAGAAAGAAAGGAAGAGCACTACCACCTCTGGATTTGAGGCAAGCTTTCTCAAATTCCTTCAGGGAGCAAGAGATACTTCTCCTCCACCAAGCCGTAGAGCAAGTAAAAGTAGATATGTTAAAGCAAGCCAAGCTGAGCAACTGCAATCAGACAAAGCTGAGGTCATCCTAACAAATGGAGGCTTGGGAAGAACAACTGTGATTCCTTCATCTGAAGTTTTATCTGATGTAGCAAAATCTAAGATCCAGGACAATGTTTGTTATGATTCGAAGGATGATCCTAGATATTTTCCCCTTCCAAAAACTGATGCTGAAAGAGAAGTTAGTTCAGACTCAGATTGTGATGCAGGTCCGCTCAGTGCTGTGCCAGTTAAAAATCAAGGTTCAAAATCTCAAGAACGAAAACCAGTAGCAGCTATAGCTCCAAGGACTGCTTCAAGCAAAGAAGTTACAAGCAACAGAAAATCAACACCAGTAACAAACACTCCATCAGGAAAAAGAGGAAGGAAAAGGAAATCTGAAGGTGTTTCATCATGGGAATCCTGAAAACACTTGTTCTTTACCATTAAGATAAGTAGCTTATTTTCTTTTCATTTTTACAGCAATAATTTTACCCAGAAGGGAAACTTCTAAACGAAAAGCCAAAGAAAAAGTAAGTGTGCTCGTAGATGATGGAGATGAAGAATACACAGGCAAAACCAAAGAGGACTCTGACTCGGATTCAGACCCTGCCTGGACGCCTGTGGTTAACAAGCCAAAGATTCTTAATGTAAGTATTATTTCTTAACTAAGCAATGTCTGTAGTCTAAAGTAAAATCCATGACTGTTATTGCTTTTTTCCCCGTTTTTTTTTTTTTTTTTTAAACATTTAGGTCAACTCATCTGACGAGGAACTTACAAAAAAAAAAAGCTCACAAGCAAGCCTCTAAACTAAGCAAGCAAGGCCGCAAACGCTCTAAACATTCTCTCAGTGATGATGCAGTAAGCACTGATGATGATAAACCTAAAAGACAGATTACATCTACTGGTAAGAAAAATATTGAACTTTCAAATTTATCTTTTTGGCTTTCTCCTTATTCTTTTATGTGGATTGTGGGTTTGTAACATAGGTTCTAGAGGAAGGAAGCGATCTCAGAATGTACAAGGTACCAGTGTGAAAAGTAATTCTGTAAAGTCAGGTGATGACAATGATGTCATCGAAGATGATTTGGAAATTTCTCCGTTCAAGGTATTTTCCTCTCTTTTTTTGTTTTATGTGAAAATTTTATGAAGTATGGGATATCCATTAGCATAGTTCTTCTGTTCATTAGCTTGGTGACTTTGTTGTCATGAAGACAGACTTAATTGAGAAATGGCCTCCAATTTGGAGAGTAGATGGAAAAACCTTACTTCAAAAGTTTGAACCATTTGAACATAAAGGTGCAATGCTTTATAGGAACATTTCAACTGTAAGTTTGCATTCACTAGCTTTTTTCTGTGTTGGTATCTGCATCTGTTCTGTTTTTAATTGATTATTATTATTGAATATACTTCAGTATTCCGGGTGGTCTCCTCAGACTAGTCACATATATAAATCTGCCCATGTTGTTTTCAAAGTTCAGAACCGCTCAGAAACTGTGGTAGAATTTGTGCGGGATGAGATGGCAGATGATGATGAGTAAATATTTTTACTAGCTGGTTGCCTTGAGCTATTTCTGTCAGTTCTTTCTCTGTATTCTGTGTTATCTGTTTTTTACAGTGAGGCTCTTGTAGAATTTGTAAAAGAAACATCAAAGTACCAGGATAATTTTGAAGTTTATATTCAAACCCTTATCTCCCAGGCACTTGATTCAAACTTTTTGACTGAAATATTCCAAGAAAAGGGTAATATTTCCATGTTAAAGCCTTGACTTTACATTGTTATTTTATCCAATAATTAATACTATATGTTTCAAAGCCGTAACACTTTGCTCAATTTCAGATTTATACTTCCTCAATAATGTGAAGACAGTAGATGATATTGTAGATGATAAAAGAAAACGTTTCTTGAAAGTTGTTAATTGGAGACCTGAGCTGGAGGCAAGCATTGCGACCTGGCCGTGCTTCAACATCATAAATGAAGTTTCTGAAGATGATCATAAAATTTGTGCCGCCTGTGATAAACCAAAGGTTGCTGCGAGGGTCTTGTTGTATGGTCAACCATACAATTCAACCACATTAGAAGGATGTCAACCAGATCCTAAATTAACAAGTGAAAAAGTAAGTTTACTTTGCTTGAATAAGATTTTGATGTCAACTTGCTTCTAAACCAAAAAACAAATTAATCTTTAATTATGTATAACTATTACTTTTTCTAGGACTTTTTCACATGCAGGCTTTGCTTAAAACGAATTGAATTGTATAATAAAGTTGCTCACCAGAAGTACCTGATGTACATTGAATGTTCCAAGCGTGTCAATGAAAAAAAACAATGTCCTGGTTCTAAGGATACCACTGTTATATTAAATGAACTACTAGCAGATGATAGTTGGCTGAGTCAGGTACTAATAAATGCATTTAAATGTTTTCTTTTCTGATGTCTTGGAAACTAAGGAGTTCTTTTTTTTATCTACAGCTGTTTAGAAGTGTTCGAATATCCTGGGCTCAAATAGACCATCTAGAGCATTCTTTATCCAAAAATTGACACCACTGGTGTACCTATCGTCAAATTTTTTTCTTGTACTCAGCAGAGTTCTGAGCATGAAATTTTATCTTTTGACTGCTTTGCCAAGAATACTCTTTGAGAGATAAGTCAAATAGAAAAAGACTGGATTTAGAGCACTAGTTTTACCTTTATTTTCAATATTCGTGTTATTTTTGTAAAGTGTTACCCTTGCTGATTTTAGTGCAAGATTTCATCTGTTGCAACTATAATTCGCCAGGGAAGTGGGCAAAATTTTCTTTCATGTAAAAGCGGCCAGTTTGTGGGACAGCCTGCTAGGCAGTGGTAACTACACACCTCACACAGGAGGCCTGTTCATGGTTTTTTTTTGCCCACTCATCTGGCAACACTGTAACAAGGATGGAAATATGTGCTGCTTACTTCTTTCCGGTGGAAAAAAAATGTAGATTTTTTGCTACCAGGTTTGTGTACAGTCATTTTCTTTGGTTCTACTTAATTGGAACAGTGATTCTAGTATTAAAATTTTTAAATGATTAAAATTTGCTTGTTTGTGATTTCTTATTGGCTCCATGAATGCCACAAACACAATCTATGTATAAGCATATAAGCATCAAGTTGATTGTTATTACCGTATATTGATTTTTCCTTTTTCTTTGTGTGATCGATGATTCTTTTTACAATTTGTTGTTTTGCACAATGGTATTTGTACCATTCATCACTACTTGTTTAAATTTAGAATTGTGTTTCACTTGGAAATTTTATCTATCTATCGATCAATAAAGCTGGTCAATTTCACAATCTTTTTTCTTCAAAGATTCACACCATGTTTCTAAAACTAAAATTTTACAACTGTTATCAGCCAATTAAGTTTTTTAAATATAATTTCGATAAAAATTTTATTTGAAGTCTGTATCATTGTGTGACATCATGAGTAATGCATCATTTGAAGACTTTACTATTTTAGATGATTTGTTACTCTTCTGGTCATTTCTTGTGCTTGATTAGTGATACTGTGTGGAACAAGAATTACACATTAACCAGGTTTTCATAACTGAAGTGGCAAGACTAGTTTCCTCATTTTCTAAACAAAATGTAAGTTCAGAACAATCACTTTACCTCTGTTTCAAGGCATAGCCTTTGTATTTTAGGTGTTACTCCTGAAGTGATATTAGGTTTTCTTCTTTTTTTTTTCCATCTGGTTGTGTTTGTCATGTATTAACTTGCTTCCCCCAAATACTGTGATTCATTCATTGTTTTTGGTAGCCCGGAGTAAAACCCTACTTTGTATGATGTGATATGTTGAGGAAGCAGACTACGTTGCTGTGTTTGTGATATTCTAGGATCATAGGGGCATGTTATGACAGTACAGTAGCTCATTATTTGGTAGTTCATTTTTAATGCACAGCATATTATTGTATTTTCAATTTTCTCATGTGCTTTGTTTTATAGCTTGTTGACATCAGACAACTCTCATACTCAGACTGTCTCTTGAGTATTATCATATTTTGGTTGATGTCTTTTCTTAGAGTGCATTAGTAAGATTATGAGTTCTCTTAAAAAATTTTAAGCAGACTAACTAGACATTAAAGATACGTCTTGTAGATTAAGAGGCAAAAGAAATCAGCCAGGAACGTATCTAACTGAATGAAAATCCAGGGGAATATAGTTTGAACTTGGAGGGATGTATTTTTGCTTCGCTTTTCATTGTTTTGGTGGGGGCAGGGGAATGTGGAAGCCATGTTGTTTCCACTTCAGTTTTTACTTTCTTATTTCTCTCTTAATTCTCAGTGTTCTGTTTAAAAATTTCAAATCTGAAATATGTCATCCTACTTCCATGAAGACAGCAACTTAACAACTACCTTGAGCCACTTACTGCTTCATAATATTTATGCAGGCCTTAAAGATAACAATAAACCTCAAATAATCTTAGGTGTTGCTTTCTTTTCTTTTGTTGTAATGCTCACTCAAGAAATTGCCTACCAGACTCTTACACAAAAACATCCAATCAACCAGTTTTTTAAAAATTGCATTTGGGAGTGACAATACAGTCAAGGGAGTAAGAAAAGGTTTCATAATGGCAAGATTAACGTTTTCAAAATAATTTTTAAAAAAAAAAAAGGTCAGCTGACCCCTGAGAGACGACGTAACTACGAGATATTGGAGTAGCTGCTGATGGAACAGGGCAATCAGACATTCAGTCGGGTGCTAGCGGTGCTGGCGCGCTAGCGAGGGGTGGGGGAGCTCCAGGCGAGGATAGGGGAGGGGGGGTGGGGGTTGGGGCGGAGCAGGCTCCCGGCCCGGGCGCGGCGCCCCACCCGGCGGTCCGGGGGCCAGCGGAGCCTGGCAGCAGGGCAGATCCCAGCCCAGCCCAGCCTTCATCCCCCCAGTGCGCGACCGAACGTCCATGCGAGCGGAGCACGTCCGCGGCGCCGTGCCGAGCCGAGCGCAGCTGGCTGAGCCGAGCCGAGCGGTGCGGTGCGGCGGGCTGCGGACAATGTGAACCTCACGCGCGGGCTCTGCGTTGCACCGCCGTGGCCAACATGGTCCTCGTGACGGTCACCCCTCCGCCACCTTTGCCGCTACTGCTGCTGTTGCTGCTCCTGCAGGGGCTGCCTCTTCATTGTGAGTGTGGAGATTCCAGGGACGAGGAGGTGGGGTGATGGTGTGTGTGGGCGGGCGGGCGGGCGGGCGCCGTGCGGAGGGGCGGGGCGGGGCAGGGCGGGACAGGGCGGGGTGTCTCCTCCGCCCCCTCCCGCCGAGTTGTCCGCGCCGCACCGCACCGCACGGGCGACATCTCTGAGGTGTGGTCGGCCTGGTCCGTGCAGGACAGGGTGCTGTATGCTCGAGTAAAGAGTCATCAGAAGCTGGAGGGGAGGGCGCCAGGGCGCCGCAGTCCAGTCGTCCAACAGGCAGTCCCGTCGACAAGGGTGCTTGGCATCTCGGGCAGGGCACCATTGCATGGCCATTTCAGGGCCCGATCGTCCGCCTGGCCCCGGCCCTAGCCCCGGCCCCGGCCCCGGCCAGGTCCCCCGGGCCCCACCCTCCGCCCCGCCCAGCCCAATTCTCCACCACCAGGGCCTTCTGGCGGAATGGATATATACCCCCCCCCCTCCCCCCCCCACGCCGAAGCATGCACTTTTGTGCTCAGCCATCAAAAGCTCGAGTGCGTGTTTCGCTCGCTGGAGTGGTTGTGCATGTACAGTCCTGTAGATTACGTGTGGGAATGGAGCATGCGTAAAATCTTACTATTCATACTTTCGGAATTTTTATTATTGGTTAAACTTAATGAGATGAGAATGCGCATAACAGCTTAAGCAGAAATCCGGGATTCCACGCAGCGGGGAGCTTTTTTCTATTCATTTTACGATTTATGTGCTTTACAATGCATGGGTTTCATAACGTAACTCGGAAAAAAAATATCATGAAAGTTTGCCTAATGTATTGAAGCATGCTGGAAATTAAAACGGGTGAGTTAGTGCAAAATGCAAAAAGTAGCGGGTCTGCCTACTCTATAGCGTCCACGTTACCTGATTACGGCCAATGTGGGTCAGCTGGTCTACATAGAACTGCAGCGTCTTCTCCGATGCACCCGATAACTTGTCCGATACTTAAGACCCACTAACTACCCTCTGTAATTTGGAGGTGTTCGAAATGTATGCGTCTTTAAGGCGTGCGGCGTGCGCTGCAGGATCCAGTGCGAGGGGAAGGTGGGGCATAGTAGGACATGGAGTACATTGGGACAGTGGCTATTTCATCCATTTCAAACACTATTCAGATGCTACAAAAAATTGGCCCACTTAGCAGGAACGTATTCTTTATTGTGATGGCATCAGTAATTGGAAAATTACAGAGCACGTGTGCTGTACAGAAAATTTCAAGTGAAACCTAGGACAAAAAAGCGTTAAAAATAAGGTGACTACTCACTGGAGTTTGCAAGGAGTTTGCCATTTTTAAAGCGAACTTATGGGTCGTGCATATATTACGTAAGGGGGTTGGGGGGGAGGGGGGAGGGGAAAAAAGTGACAGTTGGTGACATGAGGGGAGAGTCCGACCTCAGATGACGTAGTTTTTTTTACTAGTAACAAAAACATTGAGAATAAAACTTTGACGTTGCAGCTTTGAATTTATTGATCTATATTACTGAGATTTTTCAGGATTTTTCAGTCTGTTAACTTTAGTTGAGTGATCAAGCGACCTATTTTTCACTGCGATGGCTATTAAAATGGTCCCCGCGGAAAAGGGTAGAAAACTACGTAAGAGGGGGGAGGGGGGGGTGTCAGACCCGAAAGTGACACATGGGTGACATCGAAGGGGGTGGGGGGATGAATGGCAAAAAAACCCTTACGTAATATATGCACGGCCCCGAGGGGGCCACCACTTTAGCTTAGGATGTACACAGGATTACGTGATTACAGAGATTACACAAGAATTTTGTGGGATTACACATGAATTTCCGGGGCTCAAACCGATAAATAAGAACAAGTAGGTAAAATTTAGTGATAATTCTTCAAAATTTGGTTGAGGATTACAGGGATTACACAGGGATTACACTTACAACTGTACACAGGATTACGCACGGCCACTTAGTTGCGATAGCGAATCGGTCAGGTGTCTGGTCGATAGGTTGTTTCTTACGACACATTTTGCATTTAAATAGATGTAACTTATTGAATTGAAAACCAAAATACTAAAGAAAAAGAAAGAAATCACGGTCCAGGTGAACAGGTACACCTTACACATTGGGACAGGACACCACTATTGACTAATGTGGCACTTCAAAAAATCCAAAACTGTCTCATTTGCGACCTCCTGACTACTTCTGACTTTTATCGACTTCCAGGCAGCACTGCGGAATGCGATTTTGCACGGTTTTGCACATTTCACCGGAAAACGCGTCAAATGTCCCATCCCATGTTGTCTTATATGGTGTCCCAATGTGCCCTGGTACGGGGCACTTTGGGACAGGGTGCAAAATTTTGGGAAAACCTTCCCGCTGTCAAATAGTATATCCTGTGTGCAGGTGGGGCTTCGGGATAGACACGGTACGATTATTGCACCACTGCATTGTTGCATATGTGCGTTTTAACTTTGTTATCACTTGATATCAAATTCAAAAAGAATCGTTCATCAGGGTACAGTGATCGAAATGACGTTGGCTGCACTGAGAGAAATGTTTCATTGCAGACATAAACAAGGGCCAAATAGAACACAAAATGAATTTTGTGATAAGTATGAAACTCGTTCTTTACACAATTATGTGCTACAGAGGTAGGAGTGTAAAACGTTATGTGAGTCGAGTGAAGACATTTTCATCTCAGATTTCATCACAGTTCGTGTGTGCATGGGAAGTTTTTCCCGGGACACTCGCCCTTGCTCGTCTCGGGTGCTCGGGCCTTCTTCGGCCCTCCCGCTCGGGTCCGATTGTTGGGGCGCATAAAGGAGCGCGAGCTGGCGCGAGCCGCGACTCGGTCTACGACTAGACTCGGGGACTTAGAATGAAAACTCGCACAAAATTTGTTAAGAGTTCTCAATACAATACTATTAAACGTTAAAAAAGGTTCATTGCTGCAATGCAGAGGAAGGCTTCTAGCTGAGATCAGCGCAAGTTTCATGTCTGTGGGTATTGTGCTTGCTGAGATTGAAAAATCCACTTATAAGTTGGGTTATGGACTTAGAATGAAAACATCCAAAATTTGTTAAGTGTTCTCAAAATAATACTATTAAACTTGAAAAATAGTTCATTGTTGGAATAAAGACCAGCATTTCCAGTTTCGAATGGTATAACTATTATGCCTGCAGGTATTGTGAGATCTGAGATGAAAGTGTGGACAGTTAAGGGTTACACTCGACTGAGAACAATACTCGTTCTTTTCACCACTCAGGAGAGAGGTGGTGGTAAAGAACGAGTAAAAATTGTTTGATCGATTCCGTTTGGTCATGGGCATCAAAATTTTAGTCACAGTAACTAAACCTTTGGTTAGAGCAACCAAAATTTCGGTTACAGCAACTAAAATTTTGATGCCTATTACTAACCGGGACCGACCGAAAAAAAAATTGATTATGGGTATCAAAATTTTGATGGCTGCAACGAATCATTTCTCTCAGTGTGCACTCAGTGTCTTAAACGCGAATGCTCGCGCTTGGGGTACATCATCTCTATTCCACTCACCAAAACATACTGTTTGTCTTGAACCGCTTGAGTCCTCTACTTCCTCTACTGTCATTCACGACCAACCTTGTCGCTTTTTAAAAAGTCCCCCGTAGGGATTTCGACCAATTGTCCCTTAAGATAAGTTACCGTAACCTACGCTATTATGACGTCTAGCCGTTAATAAACGTGTATTGCTGAATTGATTTCATTCATGAGATCATAATTGCGGGTACGATCACCTCGTCTATATCAGAAATATAATTTTCAATCCTCCTCCTAGAGTTCTATAGGCTTCATGCCAAATCCATTAGGAATGCTGGTGTCCCTCGTTTAAGGCTTATCCTATCTTTTATGTTGTGTGGTTTATTCGGAGCGTGTTCGGAGCACATATTTCAAAATGAATCAAATGACTGGAATCGAACGACCTGAGCCCAGAAAACCTATACTCGTCATGTTTAGCCGTGTTCAGTACGCAGTGAAATTCTAATATATTTTTTGGTGTAGGGGAATCAGCAAATTCTTTCTATCATAGGATCAATATGTGATTCAAGCCAAAAACGCAATTTAAAAACAACCAGTAACAGCCGTAATTGGATGCCCAAGAAGAACGGAGTACATCAAAACGACGTAAAAAGTCACTATTTCAGCACGACACTGGTCAAACAAATGTTTAGGCTTATTTATCAATTATGGTGTTTATCTCCAAATGCTTAAAAGCTATACAACTGCTGGTGTATATTTGTTACCAACTACCAGATATCAATTGACGTTTAATAAGTGCAACTATACACCAGCTGGTGTATAGTTTTTGATTTTTTTTTTTTTTTTTTTTGAACTAAACACCATTGATGTATAGAACTAAACATTTGTTTTACCAGTGGAATGTGACCAAGATATACGCGATATCAGTTAAAATGATTCAACAAAGACTCATTTTGACTGACCTGTTATCCTACGTGGGCGACATGATAAAAATTGAAGCTGTTTCTTAACGAGATAGAGATCCGAAAAATATTACAAAATAAAAAAATAAATAAAAAAAAGTAATATAAAAACAAGTGTGATCTCTTTAAGTTTTCCGAATCCCTCCCTATATTACCGAAAGTTACCATAACTTGCCGTAAGTAACCGTCAGATTGAACGTGCCCGGTAATTTAAAAACCCTATCCCCTAAAAGAATTTACCTGCCTTCACACTTATTTCTTTTCAGGTTGTTAAATGAAGGAAGAGCAGATCAGCCGCTCACGGCAGCTCGGCTTGGGTCGGTGGTTTTGCGCCTGTGCGGAAAGGGACGGGGAAACCACATCTGATGGCCGTTTTCATCAAGTTGAGAAGGGGGGGGGGAGGCGAGTGGGAGGGGAGGGGAAGAAGGTAGACATTTAATCCTGCAAAGAGAAAAAAAATATAAAAGAAAAAGAGATCATCCGTGAAAAAACACAGGCGAAGCGACCTTCGGCCTCCACATTTGTTTCTCGCCTTTGAGAGACTATGACGACGTGCGTCTGAAGAGAGAAGAATCCCACATATACCAGCCAGAGTAGGGAAAACAAGACCATTTTGAGAGCAGGAGAGAGAGAGAGAGAGAGAGAGAGAGAGAGAGAGAGAGAGAGAGAGAGAGAGAGAGAGAGGGGGAGGGAGGGAGGGAGGGAGGGAGGGAGGGAGGGGGGAGGGCGAGAGGGGGGGAGGGGGGGAGGGAGGGGCGAGTGGAATATCCGGTGATGTACCCTGCCAGAGCGCCTGCAGGGCTCGGGATAGACCACCGGCAGAGCCACTGTGCGAGGCGCGGCGACACATTGCCTACGTTGGAGTTCGCAGGCGCTCCTCTCACGCGGTCACAGTTGCGTGTCCTGTTGAACTGTTGAAAACTCAGTAAAACAGCCGTAAACAAGAGCCGTTGTAGCCTGTGGAACCGTATGTATTTTAGGACAGCTTCTCACTCTCATTTCGTTGCGGATGTGCTATCCGCACGTGACTGAGAATTTTGTAGTATTGATCTCAAATAATCCGTAATGCGGATCCTCCGTTAAATGAATATTTTATTCAATGGCATGATTTATAGGTAACGGAGAAAAGAAATGTTTCTGTCCCACCGTGAAAAATATCCTTGTAAATTTACGACATTTTTTGTAATTTTGATTTACAAAATATGTCGTAAATTTACCATAGACCATTCTTGCTCGTCGGTCAATTCCAAGTCGATAGGGAGTGCTTGTAAATTTACAATTTCAAATTGTAATTTTTTAGCTTTTATCATGGAAAATTTTCACGTAATCCTTACGAGTATTTTTCACAGTGCCCTACCGTATGGATTAAGGTACAGTTTATCTGAAATATGGATGAAATTATCCATAATACGGACGATTTTATTCGTACACTGTGAGAAAAACCGTACCTCATACAACTAAACAACGGTTTTGAATTAACGGTTTACGGTTTTCGTTGCCGTACATCACTAATTTTCCCTATACCGGGTACAATTTTAGTACAATATTTTATTGTACTTCGAAATAACGGTAAAAAATTGTAGTTAAATTGTAGTTTTTTTCTCACAGTGTATCACTCTGCAAACTCAAGTGTGAGACAGTATCACACTTTTTACTGCAATACCACTGTGTCTCACACCTTCAAAAACTATTTTCTGTCGTTGAATAGCAATCACGTTTTAGAGAACAGCATCAGCTTTGGTTCAAAATCCCGGTTAACACGAACTACCATGTGATGGGGTTTGGAACAACAATACATTTAATAATCGTAAATTAATCGTTTCAAATATTTATAGGAACGTTGTTGTTTGCGATCAGAACCCCATAACATGGTAGCTCGTTTTAACCGGGATTTTGAACCAAAGCTGATGCTGTTCTCTAAAACGTTATTGCTGTTCAACGACAAAAAATAGTTTTTGAAAGTGTGAGACACAGTGGTACTGCAGTAAAAAGTGTGATACTGTCTCACACTTGAGTTTCCAGAACACGGCTTATTTGTTATCCATATATATCAAGATCGCACAAAATTATCCAAAAGCGAGTCCCTAGGGAAATGAGAGTGCTGAGCGAGGAGTAGGCACACTCACATTGCTATTGTGAGTGCTTTTCCTGACGCCACGCCACGTGCCGTGCATTTGTATTCCGGACCACTGTGCATTCGAAAATAGCGTTGTTTGTTGAGATATAAATTTTGAAATTAAACTTCAACTGAAAATTTAAATACTTAGCCCTGTCAGAAAGCACTGGGGGAGACCGACGGGAAGGGAGGAGCGAGACGTGTGATGAGAGAAGCGGACAGGCTAGCCAAGCCCATTCCCAATGCCAAAAATAAAAAAAAAGTTTCCTCATAGCAAAAGAATAATAGAGAAAAATTTCAAACTCAAGATTTTTGGTATTTATCTTCCAGCTTTCACGCTCCGCAGGCTGAGGTAGGCCCAACGGGAAGGACCGAAGTCTGACCTGGGCCGAGGCCTGCTGGTACGCCTCCAGACGAGCCCCACCCCTCCCCGCCCCGCCCCGCCCCGCCCCGCCGCTCAGCAGCCATCAGCAGCCTAGGCTGAATGAAGCTACCTGTGGGCAGACCCGGGCCCGGGCGGGGCGGGGCGGGCCTGGCTGGGCGGGGCTCGCAGTGAAGGGGTTGGGGTTTGGGGTGGGGGCGGGGGCGGGGGGCGGGGGCCGCCCCCGGGACGGGCCTCCCAGGCCGCAGGCCGCTCAGCAGCACACAGCAGTGAATGAGACTGCCAGACTGGAGGGCAGCAGGGGGCATGCGCGCCCCACCGGCTCCGCCCCGCCCCGCCACGCCCCGCCACGCCCCGCCCCGCCCACGCACGATATCGACCGCCCCCCACTCGCCCCCACCCCGCCCTGTCCACTCTGTCTCTTCTCCGCCCAGCCAGAGCCTCCCTCCCACACTTCTCCACGGCTGCTCTCGGGTGTCCTTGAACATCTACCATCCTCGCAACGCTCTCTGTCTCTCTCTCTCTCTGTCTCTCTCGCTCGCTCGCTCGCTCCTTTCTCTATCTCCTACTGTGCTCCTGCCCCTTCCCGTCCGCTCGCTCTCTCGCTCTCTCTCTTTCTGGCGCGCGCGCGCACACTCGACTCATTTCTCCTCTATCGCAGGGCCGCGTGACGTCACCATTTAATTTTAAAGCGATTATCCCGCCCTACTTGCCGATTACGTGCCATCGTCTTTCCGCTGAGACTCCCTGGGAAATGGAGCGCTCTGCTCTGAGCTCAGCTCAGCGCGGCGGGGACGCGGACGGGGCGGCTCCAGAGGCTGCAGAGGTCTGCCCGTGGGGCGGGGCGGGCCGGGGCGGGGCGGGGCGGGGCGGGGCGGGGCGGGGCGGGGCGGGGCGGGGCGGGGCGGGGGCGGGACCAGAGGGAGGAGAGCGCGCCTGTGGGAGGAGGAGGACCTGGACCAGCGACACCGCACTCGCTCAAAGTGTCACGCAGTCGTCCCTGACGGGTCCATGCAGTGTCTGGTATCTGACCCTCTCGGCCGTAGCCCTGCCGCACGGGCAGGGGCAGATGGCACCCTCTGGGCCAGCAGCCCGGCGACAACGTAGGTGCCAAAAGCACAACCGCCTAAACGGGATTAGAGGGGGGGGGGGCGGAGGTTCTACCCCTCGCAGCCCCTTACCCCCCAGCGCCATTCTCATTTGCCCCGCCAACCGCGCCACCCACCCCACGTGGCACCCCCCGCGCCCTCTCGGGAGGGGGAGGGGGTGGAGTGCGGGGGCGGGGTGGGGTGGGGGTGGATCGGCTCCCGTTCATTCATAGCTATGTGGTATGTGGACCGGAGGGAGCGAGGGGGTGGGAGAGAGAGCGGAATGCGGGGGTAGAATCCCCACCCACACCCGCGGGGCGCGCCAGGGCCGCCAGGGCGGGCCCCCGCCCCTCCTCCCACGACCTCCCGCTGGCGGCCAGTGTTGTGCCAGCTACCCCGCCCTTGCTCGCCCACCACCATCGCCACCATCGCCACGGCCACCCCTGGTAGCACAACGACGGCTGGTCTGCTGCGTGGGCGGGGCAGGGCGGGGCGGGGCAGGGCGGGGCGCGGTGTCGTGTCGCAGTCCTCCTCGCACAGGCCCCCCGCCTCTCTCTCTCTCTCTCTCTCTCTCTCTCTCTCTCTCTCTCTCTCTCTCTCTCTCTCTCTCTCTCTCTCTCTCTCTCTCTCTCTCTCTCTCTCTCTCTCTCTCTCTCTCTCTCTCTCTCTCTCTCTCTCTCTCTCTCCCCCCCCCTCCTTCTCTCTCTCTCTCTCTCTCTCTCTCTCTCTCTCTCTCTCTCTTCACGTGTCTCTCTCATTTCCTTTCTCTTTCTCTCCCTGTCCTCTCACTCGATATGCCGAGGTTCCTAGCGCGCAGGCACTGGGCGTTGTACACTGGTTCACACCAAATGGGAAAGGACAATTTTGTCCCCCAAATTGTTGAGGTTTTGTGCACATCACCTGCTTAGGATATAAGTTGAATCCACATTTTCGGGTACAGTACGTATATACACTCGGGCAAGTTGTCTCAAAAAGTTTGAGAAATTTGTCCCAAGCTGCTAGTGATGTGCAGAAAATCTCAACATTTGCAAGCAAAATTGTCCCATTTAGGGTGCAGAGTCGGCGTTGCGGAGGAGGGAGGATGGTGCAGGCACGGGAAAGAAAGAGAAGCTGATGGGAACGAGCAGGAGTGAGAGGAGGCGCACGGGGGGCGGGGCGGGGCGGGGCGGGGCGGGGCGGGGCGGGGCGGGGCGGGGCGGGGCGGGGCGGGGCGGGGCGGGGCGGGGCGGGGCGGGGCGGGGCGGGGCGGGGCGGGGCGGGGCGGGGCGGGGCGGGGCGGGGCGGGGCGGGGCGCATGGCTACCCTGAATTGGCTCGACCGAAAAGAACGGCACGATCGGCGCTGCCCATCAGAGGTCCCCATACTTCCTCCCGAAACAAGCATAACTCCCCCCGAGTCCTCTCGTTTCCCGCCTACACACCTGCGCCCTGCGCTGCGCGATGGGCAGGAGCGGCGCAGTCCCGGCGGTCCCAGCCCACGTGGCTCTGCACTGTAAGAAAAAACTACAGCAAATCCAGTCAATTCTGATGACAGCCTTTACCGTACTTTATTTTACTGGATTTACTGTACGTTATTCTAACAGGATTCGCTGTACTTCTAGAGACAGTGTACGGTAAACGCTGTACACTGCCTCGGAAAGTACAGCAAGTCTTGTCAGGAAGTACAGTAAATCCTGTAAAATAAACTACAGTGAAGGCTGCCATAGAAATTAACTGGATTAGCTGTAGTTTTTTTCTACAGTGTGCGCCCCAGTGCCCTGGCGGCAGGGGGGCCTCAGGGTGCCTCAGGGCGCGGCGGGTTGGGAGGAGGGCGCCTGCATGGTCTCTGGCCTCTGGTCAAACCCGTGCCTCTGCAGCAGGGTGGTAAATGTTATCGGATAATCGTGTTCACGTTAATTTAACAGTAAGGGTATCGTGTTACATTCTATGTGAAGTCTTAACGTTATCGCGATACCGTTAACCACATTAGAGGCACAGCCATGTGCCCTAAATTCGGACTGGCGCCCTAAATCCGGACACTTTGTTGTTTTCCACTATTATTGCCCCGGAAATGGCTACAGGTGGTCAGAATTTAACTTCCGTAGGCTCTGTGGAATCGTTAGGACTTGTAAAGTTTAGTTATGAATAAACAATTTTGATATCATACATATAACACTCACCAGAAATTTTCAAACATTAAATTTTGGACGCGACGAAACAGGCCATTTCCTTCAAGGGTCTTTTCAGGACTGGGGGCACCCAACTTCGGATGCGAGTGCGGATGTGTCGCATGTGGCACTTTGGTTCCTAAATTCGGACACTACTCTAGCTGATCTCATGGGCACATCGTTAGTGATAAAAATTTATTTTCTTCAGTGTTAGGTGTGTCTAAACATAAAGATTCTAGACCCCCCAACGATTTTTTGCACTATCAAAATTATGAGAGTTATGGGCGTTTTTCTTCAAAAATCGTCCGAATATAGGCCATCTGACTGTAACGTTATCATTCCTTTTTTTTTTAAGGAAACGTGAACAACCCTGATCTGCAGACCGATCAGAAGAGCGCTCTGACTCTCTCACAACTTAACGGCGAAGCCCATGTGGGTGAGAGAGACAGGGTGAGGAGGGCGCTCTTCGGAATAAGTTAGCAGCTCCTGTTCCTGCTCCCGCCCGTGCTCCTGCTCCTACTTCTGCTCCCGCCCCGCTCCCGCCCCTGCTCCCGCTCTCCCGATGCTCTTGTTTGTGCTGTTGGCTCCAGACAGTTCGTGGAGATCGGTGAGCTCGAGCGCCAGTGCCCCCCTCCCTCCCCCCACTTTTTCCCTCTGCCCCGCAGTGCCAAGTCTATCCGAGGCGATTCGTGAAGGACGCCACGGCGCTACCCCTCTGAGAAGCGAGGGAGAAAGAGAAACGGGGGGTGTGCCGGGGCAGCCGGGGCATGCGAGTGGAGAGGGAAAAAGAAAGATGCGCATCAGACGAATCTCACAGCGAAGAAACCGTCTCGAGATTACCTTGGGACCGAGGGGTGTGGAACAGGCCGAGAAGTGTACGCATGATTGTCTCTAGACTACACAAGACAATACAACAGATTTGAATAAATTTGTGCGAAAACTGTGCCCTTGAAAAAGATTTTGTCGCCAAAAGACTAATAATGACATCAGGTGCACTCGATCAGGTGTGGGCTAACAGGTCGTTATGTTTAATTTTTCTTTGAAAACGCTGAAAGAAGACTTGTTTTTTAAAAGTTCTCTCCAAAAATTGTCCCTTTGTAGTGTATATTGTCTCGTATTGTTTTGATATTGTTTATACCGGCGTACAGATATTGTTTCGTGTCTGAAAAACCCCGAGAATATTTTCTCCAGGCCTTTGGTGGCCCCTGCGCCCTTCGGAGCACACGGGTTGTCCGACCTTCTTTTTTTCCAGCCTCGGGAATTTTGCGCCCGCCACCGTCACACGTTTCTTTTTGCCCGACCTGGCACTCGGTGTGTGATAGTTATTTTTTTGTCCGACCTCGTTTTGTCCGACCCCAACGAACCGTAAGAGTCGCCTGCTATCCTCTGCGATTGCAGCTCGATTGTCCGACCTGATGATTTCCTCAAAATCCAAACAAGTGCCTTGATTTTCTCTGACCTTGGTTACACGGGTAATAAAGTGGAGAACGAATAGGTATCATGGTCGGAGCATGTACCGAAAAAATTGTATAACACCTCAAATTCATTTTTATTTATTTCTTATTTTTAAAGAGACATTTAAAAAATTGAAAAATTGGTAGGCCCCTACCTAACTCGCAACCTGCGAGCCCCGCCTGCTTAACTTCGGAGTTCTGATGGGATCCGGTGTGTTCCAGGCGACCGCCACCCCGCGGGCACGAGAAGTCCTCTCCGCTTCGGGGAGAGTCCCCGCTTAAGGCTGGCGGCCTGTCAGGCCCGCCGTACTACCCTATTTAAACAGCGCCTTGAAGCCGTAGGTAGCATTTCAGACCAACGACTGGGCACCACCGGACCGCATGACCGGTCAGTGGGAGGTAGAGGCAAGGAAGGACGATAGAGGGGGAGAAGAGCAGAAAGAGAAGTTTTTGCGGAAGAGTAAGCGTACGGTTGGTTAGACCTGTACTGACCCGCTCCCGCACAGGTCATGGAAAAGCTGTTTACTAAGGAGCCAGATTCATAGGCCTTACTTCCCCACGAGGGACCACCCCCCGTGGCATGGGACGGAACTTACTGACAACTCGCTTTCGCTGCCAGTGAAGAACCTACCTGGGAATTGAACCCAGGCCCCAAGTGCCGAGTCTCATGACACCCCGCGGCTTTCGTGGCACTAAGACCACTAGACCGTCGGCGATTCCACGAGGGAGCTCCGTTGAAATGGGGGGTTTGAATTCCACGCCAAGCTGCTGTCCTCGGAAAAATTTATATTTTATAGTAAGATTTGAACCCGGGTTCTGCTGTTTCTAGAACAGCACTATGCCGGCACGGCTACGACGCCCTGATACGAATCGGCTTTCCACTAAGGGTGACGCTGCGAAGAGCCGAAAGATTTCGCGGGATTTCTGAAGATTTCTCTTGATTTCTGAAGATTTCTCTTGATTTCTGAAGATTTCTCTTGATCTTCAGATATCCCGCGAAATCTTTCGAAATCCTTTCTGAAATCTCTCAATTCCAGTGAAATCTGTTGCAAATCCCCGAAATTCCGCTCGAAATCTTTCAAACTGCAACGTGGTGGCTATGCTCCAGAATCTCAAAAAATGTGCGCCCTGGGCAAGCGCGCTTAAAGACCGGCTCTCGAGCGGAAGATTCACGGTTCGAGCCCGCTGGCCAGTCGGCCGTATTTTCCTTTTTTCTTATAGTCTTGGAAGAAGCTCGTCCGAAACTCGACCGAATCTCGTCTTAAAAGTGATCACTTTTCGGGCGAATTACTGACGAATTTCGGACGACTTTGAGACGACCGCAACGGTATCAGTGGGTCTGAACGTCGTCTTAGAGCTGTAAGAAAACAGCAGAAAATTCGTCCAAAAATCGTCTGTCAAGACAGACTAGTTTCGAACGCCTTTGCGTCCATTTCCAGAAATCTTTTTTACACGGGACGGCTCTTCGCAGCGTCACCCTTAGTGGAAAGCCGACTCGTATCAGGGCGTCGTAGCCGTGCCGGCATAGTGCTGTTCTAGAAACAGCAGAACCCGGGTTCAAATCTTACTATAAAATATAAATTTTTCCGAGGACAGCAGCTTGGCGTGGAATTCAAACCCCCCATTTCAACGGAGCTCCCTCGTGGAATCGCCGACGGTCTAGTGGTCTTAGTGCCACGAAAGCCGCGGGGTGTCATGAGACTCGGCACTTGGGGCCTGGGTTCAATTCCCAGGTAGGTTCTTCACTGGCAGCGAAAGCGAGTTGTCAGTAAGTTCCGTCCCATGCCACGGGGGGTGGTCCCTCGTGGGGAAGTAAGGCCTATGAATCTGGCTCCTTAGTAAACAGCTTTTCCATGACCTGTGCGGGAGCGGGTCAGTACAGGTCTAACCAACCGTACGCTTACTCTTCCGCAAAAACTTCTCTTTCTGCTCTTCTCCCCCTCTATCGTCCTTCCTTGCCTCTACCTCCCACTGACCGGTCATGCGGTCCGGTGGTGCCCAGTCGTTGGTCTGAAATGCTACCTACGGCTTCAAGGCGCTGTTTAAATAGGGTAGTACGGCGGGCCTGACAGGCCGCCAGCCTTAAGCGGGGACTCTCCCCGAAGCGGAGAGGACTTCTCGTGCCCGCGGGGTGGCGGTCGCCTGGAACACACCGGATCCCATCAGAACTCCGAAGTTAAGCAGGCGGGGCTCGCAGGTTGCGAGTTAGGTAGGGGCCTACCAATTTTTCAATTTTTTAAATGTCTCTTTAAAAATAAGAAATAAATAAAAATGAATTTGAGGTGTTATACAATTTTTTCGGTACATGCTCCGACCATGATACCTATTCGTTCTCCACTTTATTACCCGTGTAACCAAGGTCAGAGAAAATCAAGGCACTTGTTTGGATTTTGAGGAAATCACCAGGTCGGACAATCGAGCTGCAATCGCAGAGGATAGCAGGCGACTCTTACGGTTCGTTGGGGTCGGACAAAACGAGGTCGGACAAAAAAATAACTATCACACACCGAGTGCCAGGTCGGGCAAAAAGAAACGTGTGACGGTGGCGGGCGCAAAATTCCCGAGGCTGGAAAAAAAGAAGGTCGGACAACCCGTGTGCTCCGAAGGGCGCAGGGGCCACCAAAGGCCTGGAGAAAATATTCTCGGGGTTTTTCAGATACCTAGTATTCTGTTATTTCATTGTATATGCAAATATGTTAGAGGTAAAACATTCCCTTTTTTAGATGTAAATCCGTTAGAGGTCAAATTACGGTTATTTTTGTATAGCGAGGTTGTTACATGCATATTTCCACTGATTTTTCTTAGAAGCAAAACTCTGGTTGGTCTTAGAAGCATTTTCACTTCTTGCTGTTTTCGAGTAATTTGCTTTTAAAAACTAGAAGCATTTTTCTTAGATGGAAATTTCACCCTATTATGTTAGATTGAAAATACTTAGATGGTAATTAACGATGTGAATTCTTTTAGAAGCATTTTCTTTAGATGAATCGGACCCATGTCAGGCATAGTCTAATTCTAATGTTTCTGTCTGTCGACAGGGACCTTACCTCACAACGCTACCGGGGATCCATGGTCGTGGAGCGGGGGCCCCGCCGTGTCCTACACGCGAGGTTCGTGAAGCTTGTCAAAATTTCGAAAACTTGAGAAGAAGGTGCACGACATTTCACATACATAACTGTACCTTTACTGTCCTGCACCCTCAGGCGCGGCCCGCCCCATGTACAGCGGGCGGGCTTACGATTACCACCACCTCACCAGGAATCCACCTAACCTACCCGATCAGCTCGCAACGTAAGTACCGTCCATAGTGGCGCGATGAAATACACTTCACGAAAAAAAAATCTTCGTCGCAGTCAAAAATTTGTTTGCTCCGACTCAACTAATTTTATTAACTGTCAGTGCAAATGATTCGCTCCGGTAACAAACTAGTAGCTGTGGGAGCTAAGGCGTGCCTGTGTCAGATGTATCGTTCCGTGGGACAGCGCACGCGCAAGCACTCTCAGGTAATTGTTTGCTATAGGAGGGAGTTATTCTCACTGACAGCTAATAAAAATAAGTGGAGTTGGAGCCAGCAAACTTTTAACTGCGACAACGATTATTTTGTTCTTTTTTTGGGGGGTGTTGAGGATGCGAGTCGATGAGGTGGTGCTGGTGTCTGGCAGGGGTCTGACGGTGCTGCGGCACGGCGGCAAGTCCCCGGGGTCGCTGCCGCACCTGCCGCGCGGCCAGGGCATGCCGCCGCACTCGGTCAACTACGACGACCTGGACATGCGGCAGCACATGGGGCAGCTGCCCAACCAGCCCTGCCCGCCCTGCGAGCGCGGCTGGATCCTCTGCCCGCTCATGTGCGAGTGCATCCCGGAGAAGCTCCGGTGCGACAAGGCCAAGGACTGCGCCATGGGCGAGGACGAGATGGACTGCGACAGCGAGTGCAAGGGCCCCGGCATCGTGTCCTGCCCGACCACCAAGCGGTGCATCTCATCGCACTGGATGTGCGACGGCGTCGACGACTGCGGGGACAACTCGGACGAGCTGCAATGCGGTAAGCGGCGGCACCGCGCTCCGCCCCACGGCGACCGGCGAAGGGTCCTTCACTATCAATTCAAGCGTACACCGATTTTTCTGATTTTGGTGGTGTTTCGTAATAATTTTTTATTTTTCTTGATTTTTTTCTGTTTTCTTCTTGTTATTTCCCCCTGATTTTACAGTGATTTTTTAAAGGATGTGCTTTTTGAGTGAAGGACCCCTCGGCGTACGGTGGATTATCACTACCTGATTCGCATGTGCTCACACCGGCTGCTGCGACGTCGATGGGTGAAACATAGAACCTGCTCCTGTGTGCAGGCTCCCCGATTAACTGCACGAGCAAGGAGTTCTCGTGCGCCCACGGCTACTGCGTTCCACTGACCTGGCGCTGTGACGGCGACAACGACTGCAGGGACAACTCGGACGAGCACAACTGCACCACCACGTAAGTGCTGACCGGGCAGAGATCATCGCCTGTTACGGGGGAGGGGGGGTGGGGGCCTTGTCCCTCGCCTGCTTACTCTTCTCACCCCATGACGCTATCTTTCAAACGACTAGGCCCTGCTTGGAGAATCAGTTCGCATGCGGCGATCTGACGTGCATCCCAGCCGACGACCATTGCAACGAGGTCATCGACTGTCCGGACAACTCGGACGAGGAGGGCTGTGGTGAGTAGTACACCCAGGATACTGGCCAAATCCTTTTCATTCATTTTTTTTTTTTCAAAACTAACTAGCATATTACTTTCTCAGACATCGACGTAGTGCAGTGTGATGCCTCCGAGTTCAAGTGCAAGTACCCCGTGTGCGTGCTGAAGGAGTACCAGTGCGACGGCGATAACGACTGCGGCGACTGGAGCGACGAGGAGGACTGCCCGCGCCGCTCCGCCTGCATGCACGGCGACTTCCAGTGAGTGCCACAAGTTTAAATACGTCTATAACTATTGTACTGTACTGGACAAGACTCGTGCCCTGCCGCAGGTGCCGCTCTGGCGACTGCGTACCCGCGCGCCAGCGCTGCAACGGCGAGCGCGACTGCGAGGACGGCGAGGACGAGGCGGACTGCGGCCCCGAGCTGCCGGCCACCTGCCCGCCGGGGCAGCACGCGTGCGCCAGCGGCTACTGCATCGACGCGGCCTGGGTGTGCGACGGCACCGAGGACTGCCCCGCCGGCGAGGACGAGGACGAGGCGCAGTGCGCCAACGTCCCCGCCTGCAACAACCAGACGCACTTCGCGTGCAGCGACGAGGCCGCCGCCGCGTCCACCCCGGCGCCGCCGCCGTCCTCGTCCGCGCTGCTCTTCCCGCCCCACCCGCTCGAGATGGCGATCGTCCCCGGCATCAGCTGCATCCCCAGGAAGCACGTGTGCGACGGCAAGAAGGACTGCGCCGCCGGGGACGGTAAGAGTTGTTCACCACATACATCATATACAGTATATGATTATATGATATACTATATAGTACCCGATACATGAAACCTTCAACATCAAAAATGAAAACGTCCCCTTGCCTGCAGACGAGCGCGACTGCCCCGTGCCGCGCAACTGCTCCGCGTCCTCGGGCTGCGCGCAGCTGTGCATGGAGACGGCGGACGGGCGCGAGGTGTG
This sequence comes from Frankliniella fusca, assembly GCA_029379305.1. Classification (NCBI taxonomy): domain Eukaryota; kingdom Metazoa; phylum Arthropoda; class Insecta; order Thysanoptera; family Thripidae; genus Frankliniella; species Frankliniella fusca. The sequence goes on from JAHWGI010000101.1 coordinate 1,244,232, forward strand.
CAGCTGCCGCCAGGGCTACCGCCTGGCCGCCGACGGCCGCGGCTGCGAGGACGTGGACGAGTGCGCCGACGACGAGGACCCGCCCTGCCAGCAGATCTGCATCAACACCAACGGCTCGTTCCTCTGCAGCTGCCGGCCCGACTACGTGATGCGGCCCGACCGGCGCAGCTGCAAGAGCGTCGAGGCGCCCGCCACCCTGCTGCTGACCAACCGCGTCGACATCCGCCAGGTGCGCCCGGCCCGGCCCGGCTCTCCCTCCTTAACTGTGAAACTCACATGGAAATATATTTAGCTCGCAGCTACATAAGATCTGCCCGAGGGGGAAACAGCTCTGAAGTTTGGTGTACAAATTTCGTAAATTGTTGTGTATTTTCGGGAATTTTTGTGAATTTTTGCTTGAAGTTTACCTCAATTTTTATGATTTTTTTCTGAATTTTTTTGATTTGCGAAGTGTACAAAAATGTCAGAGCTGTTGCCCCTTTGGAGCTGCTCCATGGGCACATTTCTCGACGGTTATTATTTTTTTTTAACCCTTGCCGTTACTCCAGGTGAACCTCAACAACCGGCGCACCCGCACCGTCCTGCGCGGCCTGCACAACGCCGTGGCGCTCGACTTCCACTGGCGCACGGGCGAGGTGTACTGGTCCGACTACTCGATGCACGTCATCAGGAGGGCGGCCATCAACGGCAGCGTCGAGCAGGACGTGGTGCGCTGGGGGCTGCAGACGCCCGCCGGCCTGGCCGTCGACTGGGTGCACGGCCTGCTCTTCTGGACCGACTACGAGCTGCGGCGCGTCGACGTGGCCAACCTGGACGGCTCCATGCCCACCACCATCGCGCACACCGACCTGGAGAAGCCGCGGGACGTGGCCGTGCACCCCGGGATGGCCTACGTCTTCTGGACGGACTGGGGTGAGTCGGACGGGCCTGTGCCCGAGACCGCAACCCGCAAACTTGTATAAATTGTCACACATGTTAAACTCCTCCCGTCCAGGACCGCGGCCCAAGATCGAGCGCGTGGAGATGAACGGTCAGAACCGCCGCGCCATCATCACCCAGGGCATCAAGTGGCCCAACGGCCTGGCGCTGGACTACGAGAAGGAGCGCATCTTCTGGACGGACGCCATGTACCACGTGATCGAGAGCTCGGACCTGGACGGGCGGGCGCGCTCCGTGGTGCTGGCCAAGGGGCTGCCGCACCCCTTCGCGCTCACCGTGTTCGAGGACTCGATCTACTGGACGGACTGGCACACGCGCAGCGTGATGGGCGCCAACAAGGAGACGGGGCGGCGCGTGCGCGTCGTGCTGGACCGCCTGCACCTGCCGATGCAGGTGCACAGCTGCCACCCCAAGCGGCAGCGCGCCTACGGGGACCGCTGCCCGCGCGGCAACGACACCTGCTCGCACCTGTGCCTGCCCAGCGCCACCTCCTTCACCTGCGTGTGCCCCGTGGGCGTGCGCCTGCAGTCCAACCGGTGAGTGAGCGCGCGCTCCCGGGTCCCGGTGGCGCAGAGTATTGTCGCGCCCCCCCGGGACACCAGGACCCCCCTCGAGCCTCGCTCCACCCTCCGGTACCTTAGACCTAGGGACTGTGGATCCGGGGGTTACTGTCGACCGATTCCGCTGCCGGCACTCGTCGCTCTATGTCTCTCTCGCTCTCTCAAGGAAAGTACCGAGGGGTGCTAGAATGCTGTCTCTCTCGCACTCGAGGAGAGTGGCGAAGAGTGCTGGCAGCGGACTGGTTATTACGGAGTACAACTCACGGGGTCTTTTTACTTTAAAAAATCAGTGTGCATTGCTCAAAAAAATCAGTGTACACCCTGAAACTAAATCAGTAAAAAAAGCAGAAAAAAATCAAGTAAACAATCAGAAAAAAATCAAGAAAAAATCAGAAAAAAAAACAAGGAAAAATCAAACAGGAAAAAAAGAAAAACCTGTGTAAAAAATCTAGGAAAAACACAAAAATTTGTCGGTGGACTCTTTAATTAATAGTGAGGGACCCCTCGGTACAACCTCTCTCCGGCCCTCGTTGAAACTCTACCGTATCTTCCAATGACTTCAACTGATTTCTTTCCTGGCCCGCCACAGCCGCACCTGCGAGGCGAGCCCGGAGACCATGCTCATCTACGTGCGCAAGAAGGAGATCCACCTGCGGGAGATGTCCGGGTCCACGGCGGACAACGGGCCGCAGGCCGCCCTGGGGCTGGGCCCCTCGGCGCGGGACGCGGTGCTGGCCGTGGACGGCGTGCGGCACGCGCAGGCCGTCGCCTGGGACTCGGCCTCCGACTCCATCTTCTGGAGCGACTTCAAAGCGACGACCATCTCCAGGGCGCGTCGGGACGGCAGCCAGCAGCGCGTCGTCGTCGGAACCGACCTGGGTAAGCAAGGGCGCGGGATGCCGTGAGGTCGTGAGATATAGTTTTCATCAAACCCTTTCCCCCATATCCTTCACGATTGTTTTCGTTTCCGCCGCCGCCGCACAGAGGACCCCGTTGGCCTGGCCGTGGACTGGGTGCGCCGCCGGCTGTACTTCTCGGACTACAAGAGCCAGCGCATCGAGACGACGGACCTGGAGGGCGACGAGCGCGTCGTGCTGCTGTGGAACCTGGCCGGGCCGCGCCACCTCGTGCTCTTCCCGGCCGGCGGCCTCATGTTCTGGTCCAGCTGGGGCGGCCCCAAGCCCCTCATCGAGTCGGCCGGCATGGACGGCCGGCGGCGGCGCTCCTTCGTCTCGGATCGCCTCATCTCCCCGGCAGGCCTCGCCATCGACTACGACCTCAAGAGGCTGTACTGGACCGACCCGGGGCTGGGCGTCATCGACAGCATCAACGTGGACGGCACGGACCGCCGCCTCGTCATGGGTAGGTATCCTGCCCCTGGCAGCTACTGCGACTTAGACTTGTCAGCTGATCAAGAATAAATAACTAACACTCTCTATCTCTCTCTGCGCAGATAAAATGGCGCACCCGTTCGGGCTGGACGTGTTCGGCAACCGCCTGTACTGGACCGACTCAAAGAACAACGACCTGTACGTGCTCAAGGACGGCAAGCGGAACCACACGGTGCGAGCGGGCGTGTCCGGCCTGCAGGGCGTCACCGTCTTCCACCAGCGGCGCCAGCCGGTGCGCACGGGCTGCGACCAGGTAGGCTGGACAACGCATAACGAGACCCAGATATTGATACGGGGAAAGCGTCTACCACTAACCACTTCGATAATCCTCGTACACCTCAACCATTTCATAATCATTGATAATTATTTGACACTCATAATAATCGGAGATATTCGAGAAAATCACAGAGGTAATCGCGATAATCAATGATAATCACGGATAATCAGTCAAAATCACACAAAATCAGTCGATAATCATTTGAAAATCACAATTATCAGATAATCGAGATAATCACAAAGAATCACGATGATCAGTCATAGTCACAATAAAAAAAAATTATATTTAGCATAAATCATTTATAATCTTCGTGAATCATTGATAATCATTGATAATCAGTGATGATCTTGCGATCACAAAAAATCAATAATAATAATCAGTGCAAACCCTAATAATCACCAGGATTTTTCGAAGTGGTAGACCAGACCCTTGGTACGGGGTTTGACGGCGGTCCCTGAGCTCCTCTCCTCCCGCAGGACAACTACGGCTGCTCGCACGTGTGCCTGCTGTCCAACACGCACGACGTGGCGGGGTGCGCGTGTCCCGTGGGCTGGCGCATGCGCCAGGGGCCGGACGAGGACGGGCGCACCTGCGAGGCGCAGCCCGGGCCCTACCTGCTGCTCGCGCGCCGCTACGACATCCGCCGCGTGCCGCTGGGCCTGCCCTACGTCATGGACGTGCCCATCCCGCCCGCGCAGCCGCAGCAGCAGCAGCCGCAGAACGCGGTGGCCGTGGACGCGGACCGCGCCACCGGCGACGTCTACTGGAGCGACACGATCCTCATGCGCATCGTGCGGATGACGCGCTCCGGCGACAACGCGACGGCCGTCGTGTCGAGCGGGCTGGACACGCCGTACGGCCTGGCCGTGGACTCGGTGGGCCGCAAGCTGTACTGGACCGACTCGGGGCGGCGCATCATCGAGGTGTCGGAGCTGGACGGGTCGCGGCGCCGCGTGCTCGTCTGGGACCAGCTGCACAACCCGTGCGCGCTCGCGCTGCACTACCCGGCCGGCCTCATGTTCTGGTCCGACTGGGAGGAGCACGCCGGCCGCATCGAGCGCGCCAGCATGGACGGCTCCAGCCGGTGAGTCCAATGCTCCATCACGTATAAAAAACAAAAAAATTGTTGTCAGGACTAATAAATTAGATACTTTTGGGATAGACAAGAAATTCGCTGTGGCAGCTAAGAGTTGGCTGCCCCAGTCAAGAGTTCGTTGCCACAGAGAAGCTGTCGCTGCAGGAACCAACCGGTTTGTTATGACAAGTAATTGGGTGTTTCGCTGTCAGAACAGACCGGTTGGCTCCTGCAGCGACGGCTTTGCTGTGGCAACTAACTCTTGACTGTTGCAGCAAACTCTTAGCTGCCACAGCGAATACGGTATCATCTATCCCCAAATTAGCTAACTTGCTCGTTCTGGTAAGCGGCGAGAACGGGGACTGTTCTGCCACGGAGTACAAATGCTAGCTGATAAACTGCTTTACGTTTACTAGTTGTTATTTATTTACGTTAAGGCTTCATGTACTACTTGAATGTACTATCTACTTTAAATGGCTTCCACTGCTTGACTTACGTCCCGTGCTCGCTCAGCGTCGCGATCGTGTCGGACGGCGTGTACTGGCCCGGCGGGCTGGCGGTGCACGACGAGCGCCTGTACTGGTCCGACGTGATGCTCGCGACGGTGGAGAGCGCGCGCCTGGACGGCTCGGAGCGCGCGGTCGTGCTGCACCGGCTGCGCGAGCAGCCCGCCGGCGTCGCCATCCTGGGCGGCCACCTGTACTGGGGCTACCGCGGCGTGACGGGCGCGCTCCACCGCGCGCCGCTGCCCAAGAACCCGCCCGTCAACGCCTCCGAGGACTCCGTCATCCGGCCCGGACTGCCGTACCTGCTCGACATCAAGGCCATCGACGTGAGTACCGAGTTCACGTATTGCTGACGTCACAGGCGTCCACGGGTGCCGTCGGGGGAAATAGGGGGTGGGGGTTCATTTATACAAAATGTGTACAATGATTATGTTTTGTTTTTTACTTTTGATTAGTTTTTTTGTCTGTTTTGATTTATATTGAGTTTTTTCATTTTTGATTTTGATAAATTTTGATCATTTTCTCCCTATCACTGACCAATCAAGTTTTGTTCAGGTTATTTGTTTATTTGTTCACGATTTTTTTATTTTTCTGTATCTTTCATCTTGATTTCCTTTTATTATTATTTTTTAAATTTTTAAATAATCTTTTCGAGGCCGTACCATGATTTTGCGAAGTACCCTCAACCTCCCTCCCGGGCGCCACCTTGACACGACGCTCTTGTTGTCCGGCAGACCTCGCCCCTGCCGGCGGACGCGTGCGCGGGCGCGGGCTGCTCGGACCTGTGCCTGCGCGTGCCTGGCGGCCACGCGTGCGCCTGCCCCACGGGCGTCAACATGAACAGCGACGGCCGCACCTGCTCCACCAACATGACGGACATGTTGCTGTTCGCCACGCCCGACGGGCTGGCGCGCATCGCCACCGGCTCGCTGCAGCGCTTCCACGACGTGCTGCTGCCCGTGCCGGACGTGCGCAAGGTGGTGGCCGTCGACTTCCACTGGGAGCACAAGATCGTCGTGTTCGCAGATATGGCCCTGCAGGAGATTCGGTGCGACTTACATTCCGGCTCATTAACCATTTTTGTTCGCATTTAGCTCAATAAAGTAAAAATACACATCCGACTCCAGGTCGGTGAGCATGCGGAACTGGAGCGACGTGAAAACCCTCGTGCGACTGGAGGGCGGCGAGCCCACGGGCGTCGCCGTCGACTGGCTTGCAGACAACCTCTTCTGGACGGACGCCGGCAGGCGGGTGCTAGGCGTGGCGCGGTTGGACGGTCGCCACCAGAAGATCCTCGTCTCTAAAGGTCTCACCTCGCCGCGCGCCATCGTCGTTCACCCGAAGAAAGGGTGAGTCAAAGGACATCACATTGTCTCACTGTCTACCCACTGATGAGTCAAAGGACATCACATTGTCTCACTGTCTACCCACTTGAGCTGATGTGAGTGTGTTTGAGACCGTCAATCTCTGAGTTTGACGTGTAAACTCTCTTTCAGTCTCATGTTCTGGACGGACTGGGGTATGAACGGGACCCGCGAGGGCACCAAGATCGAGCGCGCGCAGCTGGACGGCTCCGAGCGGCGGGCGATCGTCAGCACGGACCTGGACAAGCCCAACGGGCTGGCGCTGGACGTGCAGGGCGGCCGCCTCTACTGGGCCAACTACGGGCGCGAGCGCATCGAGTCGTGCGAGATCACGGGCAACGACCGCATCCAGCTCGTGGGGCAGGCCCAGTACGTCTTCGGGCTCACCACGGTCAGTGCCACAATCCTCCATAAGTGTGATATTTTGGCCATGCTATTTTTGGCCAATCTATGGGTAATTTCGTTGCGCTGAGGATTTTTTTCTTTTTTTTTTTTTTAAATTGTTTTCGACAGCTGGGCGACCACATTTTCTGGACCGACTTCAACAAGCGCACGCTGGAGCGCGCGGCCAAGCGCACGGGGCGGGAGCGCATGACGGTAGAGACCATGATGGACCAGGTGGAGGACCTCAAGGCCGTGTCCTCGGGCCGGCAGCGCCGCATCGGCACGCCACCCTGCGGCGACAACAACGGCGGCTGCGCGTACCTGTGCCTCGCCCGCGAGGTGGACATCGTGTGCGCCTGCCCCGACCGGCCCAGCGGCCCCTGCCTCCGCAGTAAGTACACCCCGCCGGAGCGGACGCACCCCGCCTGCCCCGCCGCAGTCAGGTTCGCTCAGCAGACGCCTCTCCGACCCGCAGGTGTGAACCGGCGCGCGCCCAACCCTTCCGAGGAGGAGGAGTACTCCGAGATCGACGAGGGACTGACCGACGTGACGCACGTCTCTCCCGACCTGCGCAACGCCACCACCAAAACTGCGCCGGTGAGTCGAGTGGGAGTAGAGCAGCTAGGCTCGGTCTACTCCCCCCTCCCCCCTGTTCCACCAGGTCCCCTCGGCCCGCCCCTTCCCAACATGCTGTAGTCCACCTCTCGCACGCTCGCCACTCTCTGCAACGTACGCCTCCCGACCCGCATGACCGCCAGCCACTTCACCGCTGACCCTGTCCCGCCTCCTCCGAGCACCCCCTCCTCATATACCCTCCGTCCTGCGCCCTGTCGCCCAGGCGCTGATGCTGCTGCTGGTGGTGGCTGCTGGTGCTGCTGCAGGTGTCGCGGGTCCTGCTGGTGGGCATCCCCGTCGTGCTGGTGGTACTGCTGGCCGTCGGCGTGCTGGCCGCCGCCTACTGCTGCCGCCTGACGCGGCTGCCGCGCGGCGCGGCCGGCGCGGACAAGCTGCGCCCGGGCAAGGGCCACCACGGCAAGGCCCTCGGCAAGGCCAGCCAGGTGCTCACGTACTCCAACCCCAACTACCTGGCCGAGAGGGAGTCAGGCGCGGGCAGCTCGGGGGCCGGCAGCGTGAGCAGCGCGGGCGGCGGCGGCTCTGGCGGCGGCTACCGCGGCTGGATGCGAAGACTCAAGTACGACCGATCCGCGGTGAGTGAGCTGCAGACCGCAGACCGTATCTCGAATGCATCGGTATATCCGAATTTGAAAAGGCAATGCGTACTTTCCATAGCCAGCGCCGCACCACTAACCCCGCTTTCCTGCAGGAGCGTGTGTTCGACGTGCGCGATGACGGACACCACGGCGGCACGAGCCCCGAGATCCTGTCGCTCATCAACTCCCCGGGCAGCATCATCGCCGAGCACTCGAGCTGCGTCATGGAGGGCATCACACCGCCGCCCACGCCGCCTCCGCCTCCCCGGTGCACACGGCCGCCCCCGCTCGGCGCTCCCGGACACGCCCCCGTCCACTACCACCACCCGCACCTCATCGACTGACACGGCGCCCGCGCCCGCGACGGCCACGGGGGCGGCTACGGGGGCCGCCCCCGAGTCACCGACTCCTACTGCTGAGCGGGCGGGGCCGGGGCCGGGGCCGAGGCCGAGGCCGGGGCCGGGCCGGTGAAGAAAACAAAACTTCGTCGGTCGCGGTGAGGCCGTGCACGAGTTGCGAGAATACGAGGTACTGCGGGTGGCCGCGTCCGCCGGGCGGGCGCAGGGGACGAGACATGGTCCACCACGCGGTGAAAGAGAGAGAGAGAGAGAGAGAGAGAGAGAGAGAGAGAGAGAGAGAGAGAGAGAGAGAGAGAGAGGGAGAGAGAGAGAGAGAGGAGAGTGAGAGAGAGAGGAGAGAGAGAGAGAGAGAGAGAGAGAGAGAGAGAGAGAGAGAGAGAGAGAGAGAGAGAAATGAAGCTGAGATAGAGAAATGCCATGTAAGAGAGCGAGAGAAACTAAGAAACAGGAGAAATGCGTGCGGGAGTGCGAATAAGTGAGTGTGCGTGCGTGCGTGCGTGCGTGCGTGCGTGCGTGTGTGTGTGGGGCTGTGTGTGTATGAGTGAGAGAAGGGGATATAGCTGCTGGACAGCAACTGCAGATATGGATAAAGTACTATTATTATATGCTTTGTGATACGAGGCCTCTCGTTTAATGAATCGTTTGACGTAAACGTTTTTCGGGCGAGATGTAAACCCGAATTCTTGAAAAACTATTTGCGACGGGTAGGAATAGTAAATACGAGGTCGGCGCAATCTCGCTGGAAATACGTTCTATTTACGCTACAAGGGGCGCTGCGCGCGCTGCGGCCGCGAGCTCGGCTTCGACGTGAAATGTGTTGGGCCACTCTCACGGGCCGGGCCCGGCCCGGCAATTCTATAGGGAGAGAAGGGCAGAAGACGGAAATTGTGGTGGTATTTATTTTTGTAATATTTCTTAAGAGTCATATATGTTTTTAGTATGCGAAAGCATAACCACGATGAGTCAAAGCATAACAAGTTGCACCGCGCACTGATTTGTCTTCCTCGTCGTTCTGCTGATTTTCATGGGTTCCTGGATTAAACTAAAGGTTTCCCCTCTCTAATTGGAAAAGCGTGAAAGGGCGATATCTTTTCTCCGAGATTCTGTAATGAGGTGCGCATTTTCTTCTGTGGTACACTCGTTACGCCTCACCATATCATTTCGCGAGGTGCCAAGCAAACTCTGTCGTGGAACACACGTCTCAACCGGGACTGAGGTTGCTGTCAATTGACTAGATGAAAAATTTTGCAAACTTTTGCCACAAAGAGATTTGTGAGCAATAGTCGTGTGAGTGGGCAACTGGCACCACTAACCACTCAATCAAAATGCTCCGGAACACTTGACAAAGATCGCGTAAGTTGTATTATGAATATTTATTAAAATGTGTAAATGTAAATATTTACATATACTAATGTGTGTGAGACTGATATATAGTAAGCTGTACATAAGGTGGACTAGGATGAAAGGCATTGAAATATTTTGTACTACGGCTATTTATTTGACTTCAAAGACGATGAGTAGAAAAAAAATCAATGCTTCTTTTGAAAGTCAGCAAGAGAATAGGATTTCACAGATTGGTGACTCAATCTAGAATTCGAGGTATTTTCGTTTAAATTTTCCGAACACGCGTGATCTTTGAAGATTAAGGAACGTGCCAAAGGAGGGGAGTCATAGCGTTACTAGCTAAGTAGGTTGTGCCCTCCAGAGTTGGTATTACAAACGTAGCAGGCCATGGACGCTGTGCAAAATTATTGGCACACCGGCACTGAAAACTGAATGGCAAAATAATATCATTTCGCGAACCAAGTTGATCCAGTGGCAGGCTCGTTTGTCGCTCAGCTGGTCTTCCTATTGTACAATTTTGTACAAACTTTTAGCTTATCGTCGATGTTACATGGCCTCATGTAGAGCGCATGGCGGACATTGGAAGGCAGCGTTTTCATTTATCTTCAATTTATTTTGAGCATATTTCGGGCCATTGCTCTCATAGTGCGGCGTTTGGCTCACGTCTCGCTTTGCGCGCAACGTTAACTTCCTGTCAGAGTCCACTGTCTAAACTGTTTTCGGATTGCCCGATTCTGCTCAAAATGGATTTATGAATCTTAAGTAAGTTCGTCGTGTAGAGCTGGCGTGTGAAGGGACTGCCATAGTGGAGACGGGGCCGCCTCCGCCCCGCCCCCACCCGCCCCACCGCTGTGCGCTATTCGTGTTGTAATTATGAGGTATTCTCGTGTTTAAATTACATAGTTTGTTTGCTCACTGTTAAGATATTTCTGATGGGGTCGGCAGCCGACTGTGCAATTGAGATAATAAACTATAGATTGCGAGGCCGTTGAGTCCAGTTGGCTCATGTTGCTAATGGATGTTCGTGTATATTGTTAATTTCAAATAAATACATTTTAACACCGACTTTTTATTTGTATTTTGTGGGCACGGCGCGGCGACAAAGCCTCCGTTCTTCACAGCACAGGTTAGTCTCCGCTAGCTTGGACCGACCTGGTAGGTAGGCAACCCATCCTACACTCCACTGACAGTACGCCACCCAACCAATCCCCCCCCCCCCCCCGCCCCTGTCAAAATCTTTAGCCACTAGTCTAACGAGAGACCATACCATGCTCCCCACAGGTATGTTCCCTGACTCCTGAAACGTAAATAATAGACTGGTGTCTCCTGCAAGACCCTCTCCTCCTCGTCGCTTCTGCCCTCCCCCCCCCCTCCCTTCTCGCTCTCCACGCCCCCTCCCCCCTCCACCTACTCCGCACTTCTCTTCCGAGCCCTGCTCTACACAGCCCTGACGCGGGCTGCGCGGGCTCCGGCTCCGGCTCCGGCGGGGGGCTCCGGGCTCCGGTCGGTCCGGCACGACCCGCCCGGTCAGTACACCGCGACCCTCGTTACCGCGCCCACCACGCCCGAGCCCCTGCAGCTCCGCGCCCGCCGCTGCGCCCGCCGCTCTCTCCACTCAACACCCACGAATTTCGCAATATGAGGGTAAGTACTGCCGATGCAAATCTGAAAAGTGTGAGATTTTTCATGTTTTCCCATGTAAGTTGCAGTATATATGAATTTCTAGTTCTGATAGAGAAGAAGAAAAAATACCGCTCAAATTCAGCGAGAAGAAGTATTTCGATCCGCTTTCCAAATCAATTCAAATTGTGGTAATCAACAGGCAAATATGACATGTGACAGTTTTGTGAAGTAAGTACTTGTGGTGGCTCAATCTTAGTTCCGATGTTACTTCCATCACACATGATGTAAGACTGGCCGAGTACTGCGCGGGAGGCCTTGCCTCTTAAACTGGTTCTGCCCTTCAGCCTTCGACCCAATGCTTTTTTCGCTGTGGAGATCGACCGTTACGTGGAGGTCAATAGTATCCGAAATTCGAGGCACTGTGGTTTTAAATGTGTACTCGGGTTATTCGAGTGTCGTTGTCAAGGTCATGGGCGAGGCCGGAGAACGGTGTGACCACGTTGTGAACTCCGGCCCGGTGGGCTCCCCAACCCGACGTCTACGCCCCAAACTCGTCACACTAAACCCTCATGCTTTTTTTGTTCATGGTTATCCAGGATTACGTGCAACTATAGTTAGGCACATCTCTCCGTACATAACTATGCACGAAATTGTGCATATGCATAAAATTTGTGCATAACTATGGTTGCACGTAGTCTGCAGCCCTTATGCACAACACAATGCATAAGATTTTAGTGTGAATGTAAAACTAGAGCTGTGCGAATTGAGGTGTTTGCCTTTATCGAATCTCCCGAAATCCAATCGAACCAAACAAAAAAAAATCCAATGGAATCGCCTAAAATTTAAGTCCTAATCGAATCGAAAAAAATTGCAAATATCAAAAAATACTTTCAAAGAAAGGAGGAAAAAAAAACACGAAAAAAAAAAAAGAAAATGATCCGCAGTTGTGCGACGTGTGGGGAACGTATTTAAGATTCAAGATCCCGGTGTGATACCAAGTCGAACCGAACCCAATTCGAAATTTTGAATTATTCGACATTCGAATCACACAAATTCGAACTCGATTCGAATCAAATTTCCGCGATTCGATTCGAATTCGAACAATGCGCACAGCTCTATGTAAAACTAAATCGACGATTAATCTCGAGGCCAACCAAGCACAACAATCCCGCTTTGCGTTTCGCTATACAGTAAGATACCGCTTTGCTGATCCTATCCGCAGCTGATCTACCCTTATACTTCCAGTTAGCCACTCATAGGCTTGGAGTAGCCCGGATTACAGACTGCCACTGCTGCCACACGCTTTAATCAGGGCCAACAACAGTCAAGTAGAGGTGAAATGGGGAATGTAGCATATCCGCCTACCTCGCTCTTCTCTCTCTCTCTCTCTCTCTCTCTCTCTCTCTCTCTCTCTCTCTCTCTCTCTCTCTCTCTCTCTCTCTCTCTCTCTCTCTCTCTCTCTCTCTCTCGTGGAACCTGTTGCATTGCAGCGCGCGCGGCATTTTGTGGCTTCTGACTGCTTCTACCTCTCCCGCCTCCCACCTCTTAGCCCCGCCTCTCACTCCCACACTCTCACACGAACAAGTGCGCACAAACATACAAACCACATACAGAATCTCGCACAGCTGACGTGGACGTGTGCTGTCAGCAGAGCGAAAGGCATCATTGGAGTCGCGGAAGAGCTCATTATTTTAAGATATGAAAGAAAAAAAAGAAAGTTCACCGCGTGGCTCCAAGATCAGTTAGCTCTTATCAGCAGACAGGTGTTTTCCACCGCTGAGAATAGATGTTTCGTCGTGATGTTTGTGAGGGTACCCGGTCTGCCGGAGCGGGTACTCAGTTCCCCCACCACGCTTTACCTCGTGACGGCAAGGCCTGCGGTCCCCAACGACGGAGATCTCTAGCACCGCAAAACTGTCATTTGGGAATAAATAACATTCACGATCAAGTCGCTTGGGCAGTAATTTGTAAGATTTTACAAGCCATGTGGATTCCAAAATTTGTCCAGAAAAATTTCATTTATGGAAGCTCTTAACAGTGGAAGTTACACAAGCGTTGGAGAAGTGGATACTCGGTTTCTCCTACAGCCTTGGAGTGACGTCACAAGCTGAGGTGGTGGGGGCGATCCGGATGAAACCGTCGGCTGGGCCTGGCCGCGGGAGCGGGTACGATGGTGGCCGCTACGTTATTCACTCTAGCCATACTCGGATTTGAAGGCTGAGTAAAACTGTTGAGAAGATTATGACTCACGAGAAAATATTCTTGCTTAATTACACGTACTTAACATTGCAAAACTATGATTGTTTTTGAATCGAAAAAGAGGTTGTGAGGCCATGGCCAAGACATTTATTTTATTTTCTTACCACCGGAGAGCTCCGGTATTCGGCAATCCTTTGCGAGATAGACTTCCCCGCAGACGGGGTGCCCCCATGCCAGGCCAGGCCCAGGTCAGAGAGCGGGAGGCAGGGAGGAGGCTTGGGAGCAAGAGAGGCAATATCTGATGTGCTCCTCGTCTGTACACGGAACGCGTGAAAAGGGAAGGCAGCTCCCAACAAAGCATCCTCGTGCCACCAACCGCTGGCTCTGTGAGTGAGTGAGTGAGTGTGTGTGCGTGTGTGAGTGTGTGTGTTTGGCCAGTCCGCTCCAAAGGGTACAGAGCTCTCCAGTTGCCACAGCCGTTACCAGACCATAAGCCACGCCCAGGTCAATGCGTGAAAAAAGGGGGGGGGAAAAATTAAAAAATCAATCATAGAAAATTTATGTCATACATTTTAAAGCTTCAGCACATTTTCACACATAGTCTACGGCGGTCTCCAGTGAAAGCCCTTTGATACACACGTGTTTGCTCAAGGCCACGGCCGGGAGCACTTTGCGCCGAATAATGGACGACGAGATGGAGTGCTCTAAAACAAGTACACATCCAGTCCGAAGGGAGAAGTAGTGGGAGGCGGGTGGGAGGGGGAGATACTGGGCCATCCCGCCTCCTGCCCCGCACCTGCAGGTAGGCACACTTCGGCCCGCCCCGCCCCGCCCCGCTGCTGAGACAGAGGGCCCTGCTGTCATTCGGCGCACGGTCGTCCAAGGCCCTGCCTGCTGCCTGCAGGATTCCCCCGGCCCCCGGCGCGGCCCTGCGCGGCCCTGCGCGGCGCGACTCGGCGTCTGCCTTTTGTAGTCCGGGGCGGCGGCAGGGCCACGAAGGGGCCACGCACTCACCGAAATAATAAAATCGTGAGGCGTTTGGGTGCGGGGTGGGGCGGGGCGGGGCGGGGCGGGGCGGGGCGGGGCGGGGCGGAGGGGAAGCCCGGGTTGAGCTTCAGCGAGTCAGCACGGTGTCGCGGGGGGTCCCCGGCTTCGCCCCGACTCTCACCGTATAATTCGACCAGATTCCGTTTCCAAGCTCTGACGCGGTGCGAGGCTGTGACAACGGAGGTGGACGTCATAGTTTAGTGAGGCACTCCTCATAGAGTCAGCGGCAGAAGAGATTGCTCGGCTGCTTTGCCTGTGGAGGGGGGAACACAAAGCCTCATTTTCAGACCACGTGTTCTGCATGATAAAATAACTTCTTTTTACAACACTATCTGAGATTACATAAGAACTATTGTCGACTGAGCCTGCTGGTGCTCGGCCCCCTCCCCTCCACCACTGCTCATCTGCTTTTCGAGCAGAGGGCCGCTCCTCTGCCCATGGGCCCTGGGCCCGGTCCAGTTAGTCACTGACTTGCACTATTTGGTGAGTCAGACGCTTTGCGGTCATCTAAGAGTCGGCAGCAGGCAGCAGGTGTTTCCTTTGACCTCCTCAGAGTGTGTAATGCCAGGTTGCAGTCTCCTCAAAGGGCAAAGTAAACCTTTAAAAAAACCTTTAAAAAATGATTAAAAAAAGGACAAAGAAAACGTGTTCTAGTTTTATCTCATTGCTAACACAGCAAAAAAAAATATTCAGGAAGTTTCCGGCTGGACCGGGCATCAGTTCGCCAACATAATAAATTGAAAAGATGGGGCGGGAAACGGCAGACCGCAAAGTGCTTCCCCGATTCAACCGGAAACTTCGCGGAAAAAAGTTTGCTGCGAATGGTCAGTTGCAACTTTTCGTCTTTGCAGGCGTTCCTCTCGTCGCTTCTTGTGGCTGCGAGTTTGGCGGCGTGCTTCGCAGCTACTGTCGTTCAACCGTCGGTCATCTACGGACTGCCTTCCGGTACCATAACAAAAAACAAAATAAAGCAAATTAAAATTCGAGGCTCAACGCTTGAACACCAACCGAGGGGGAAACAACTCTGAAATTTTTGTACACCTCGTAAATCAGAAAAAAATAGACAAACTCAGAGAAGTCTAGGAAAATTCACAAAAATTCAGAGAAAATGAAAAAATTTTTTATTATTCAAATGAAAATTCACAAATATTCTATAAAAATTCACAAAAATTCCCAAAGTGTGAACACCAAAATTCAGAGCTGTGTCCCCCTCGACACCAACATAATTTCATTTCAAAACGTTTCCCATTTCCCCGCGCTGCAGGTGCGTCCGAGGACTTCCACCACTTCCGCGCCAGTCGCGCGCTGCGGCCCGCCTTCCACCCCGGCCTGAGGCCGCCGCCGGCCGCGCAGGCGGCGCCCGCCCCCGTCTGGACGTTCCGGCAGCCGATGCAGCGCCAGCTGGTGCAGCAGAGGCCCGGGCCGCCCGGGCCGCCCGGGCCGCCCCGCCGCCAGCAGGCCGTGCCGCAGTCGTACTTCAGACTGGCGCCCCAGCCACAGCCGCAGTTTGTCACTGAGCAGCAGGGTAAGCCGGTTCTTTCTGGACTGAAAATATGACCAAAAATCGAAAAATAACCGAACTCACTTCCACCCAAATACATTGAAATGCGGCTCTATATTGTCATTAAGTCAACTTTCAAGAAAAATTAATTCAGCCAAAATCACATTTCCAACCTCAAGGGGAAGACGTAGGAGAGCTCGAGAAAGACACTCTTTCTAGCTCCATGTAAAAAAATTACTTCTGGACCGTTTGAAATACAGTGGTGGTACAAGCATCAAAAGTTGTCTTTTAGGTGGTAGAATCTTTAAAAAAATGTGGAATTTTGAGGGCAATATTTCTCATATATGGCCATTTCAGTCCTGTCTCACCTTAAGCATAAAAGAAGTGTAGCAGATTAAAAACTAATGCGATACAGCGTCTTTACTTCGATTGACATCTTAATCCTATGTCGCGGCCGTGCGGAGCGGCGTGAGCCACACGCGGAATCGAGGGGGGCATCACTCGTACAAAACGTGAACAGAAACCTTTTCTTAAAGGAAAATTTCAGTAACTTTTTTGATAAATTTTGATATTTTCCCCCAATTATTAACTTTTATCAATTTTATTTCGGGTTTTTGTTATTTTTTTTAAATAGATTTTTCGGATTTTTTTAGACGATATTCTTGATTTTTTTGAAGTGACTCCCCCCTCGCACGGAATAGGGAGGGCGACATAGCGACAGCTCCACGTGGCGTTGGGCCGCGGAGCCGACTGGATCGGACCGGAGCCCGCGGCTCGGCCGTGTCCAACGGTACCTTTCCAATCGCAGACGGGGCGGGCTGGGGCGATGCCAATGCCGGAGCCAGGCCAGGGGGCGTTTCGGGCTAGCCGCGCCCGGCCCGGCCCGGCCCGGCCCGCGGTGTAATCTCGTCGTCATCATCGCGGAGGTGTCAGCTTCCGGGGAACAGGCCGCGCCCGCCCCGCGCCGCGCGCCGGGGTCGCACCGAGCGTCAGGGCCAGACAGGGCGCCGCTGCTTCCTGTCAGCCCCTCCGCCAAAACAAGTGCGGCTGGTGCGGCGCGGGGCGGAGCGGGGCTCGGGGCCGGCAGGGGCCGGTCGAGAGGTCTCCTCCCGCTGTGGGCTGTCAGGAAGTGGCCCGGCCCGTGACTCCTCACATGATCCCCATTGAGTCATTCCGTTGGGTTGTTCCCGTGCCCGCAGGCGTGTGGCGCTACTCCAGGCCCGCCCGCCCGCAGCCCATCCGCGAGGACCAGGCGCCGCACCAAGGCCTCGGCGCCACCGACTCAGGTACGTCTCCGCTCAGCTGATAGGCCGGGCCTCATCTAATTCAGCACGAAATGAGATGAACCTCTTGGAATGTCGCACTCGCGCGTCTCCTTCTCACCTGGTGACTCTGTCGGCCGCAGTGACGATGCCCGAGGCCGCCCCCTTCGACCCGCTGCTGGTGACCGGCCCCGCCGCCGCGCACTTCGTCCGCGTCCTCACGGACCGCGAGCCGCACTTCTTCCCGGCCTTCCCCCACACGCGGCTGGTGCTCAACAACCAGCAGAAGCGCCTGGACAACGGGCTGCACGCCAACCGACTGGGCTCCATCCGGCTGGGCTCCGACTTCCTCCGAGGGGACTAGAGGCTCGCGTCATCGCTAGAACTTTGAACTGCGCTGATTTATGACAACGCTCTGAGAACGACGAGACTGCAGCGAAAGCCCACTGACGGCTTTGTTTGACTTTCTCTCCCTCAAGGTGGTCGCATTTGTTTTCCTCGACCTTCTTTTGCAGTAAAGGGTGTCCGAGGAAATAACGGAAGGAAAAAAGACGGCCAAGTTGTTGATGTTGCTGGTGGATGAAGTGGTTGTTATCTCCATGAAGATCTTCCTTCACTCTATCAGCCCAATCAGCCTCAGTATGCTATCGACTGGGTGTTTTTCTTGCAGATATTGTAATCATTGGTGCCATTCTTTTTTATACCTTACATCGACATTTGTACATACCCGCAATTGTAATTTATTATTATTATTATTATTTTAAATACAAATAAACGTTGTACATAGATGCAGTCAAACTGCCCTCTTCAATCTCCACACACCAACGCCAGCGTCCGCCGCCGCCGCGAAGGTAGGCAGCCCAACGTGCCGTGTGGCTGGCGCGCTGCCAGCCGCCCGATTCCGAAGATCGCTCTTGTGCCTTCGTCCTTGTCGCACCTATGGGGGTTCCCTATGTGGGGAATGGCAGGGCCCCGTGAAAGCGACAAGGTCGGAGGTACGAGAGCGATCTTCGGTGGTATCAGGCGGTAGGGCGGTAGCCCAGACACGCCGAACCCCTCCCCGCCCCGTACCCCGTACCGTCCCGCTCAAAACCAACCCTATACCCTGTGCGTCTGGTAGCGACCGGCCGCCGCGCCGGTAGGGAGGAGGGGGGCAGGGGTGTGGCTCGGCGGGCGGGAGGGAGGTGGCGTGGCGGGGCGGGGTGGGGTGGGGGGTGGCGGCGCGCAGTGTCCGCTGTGGCAGCGCCCGGGTCGCACGGACGGGCCGCGCGCGTAACACTCCGCCCGCCAGCCGCTCCGCTCCGGCCAGCGCGCGCGCGCGCATCGTGTCGTGCGTCACACGACGTCATCGCCGTGACGTGACGCGACGTGACAGTCAAGCGCGTCACTACCTGTCGTCACGTGACAGGTGTCGCCTGGCGTGCCGCGTCTGTTTGAGAGGTAAATGCGACGAGGATGTCGATAATGCAGCCGGCGATGACGAGCGACGTGCTCCGGCTTACGATCTGATCGCGTTTATGAACTGCATTCATCCGAAATGAGCTTTTGTTGTCTGCTGCTGAACCGGCGGCGTCGGAGGCGTTGTCTCCTAGGGGCGGGCTGCTACTGACGGGATATAAACTTTTATTTTTTTATTTCTTTCATTTAATTTGGTCACCGGGGCCACATCGCCGCCGCCGCCTCGGCCTGTCAAGCGAAAGGTCGCCGCAGTGCCGCCGTGCTTCACACGGTCACGTGAGAAATACAAAGGGAGGTTGCCCGTGCGCGTCCCGCTCCCGCCCAGCAGCGATCCTCTGTAGACTGATCCCGCAAAGCGGTTAGAGTGGCCTCTCAGGTGTCCCGTGCCCCCTCTCTTGCTCCCTATGGCGTCGCTCCATGAGAGTGACAAGGACAGAGCGACGAAACCGCCTTGCGGAATCAGCCTGCTGTCCCGTGATCTGCCTCCCCATGCCCTGACCTCACACCAACACCACTCACCCCTTGTCCGAGACGACTTACAGCTGACAACCCTAACCTCTAAGCACGACGCGCGGAGGTTTGCGGTTGGCAGGCAGGAAGTTCCTGGCGCCCCTCTGCGGGAAGACGATGCGGACCGGTGCAGTGTCAGTCGGGAGGCCCGTCCGGGGCTTCATGCCGGGGCACCATTGTGCACCGTGTGGTCCAGGCGGAAGTTTGTGCAGCCGAAAACGTCGCTCCTTAATGAGGGTGGGGTGGTGGGGTCTTTCATTGATTGTTGTTTCTCGTCCCGTCCGCGCGACTCTTTCGTGTGTGTGTGTGTGTGTGTGTGTGTGTGTGTGTGTGTGTGCGCGAGCGTGCGTGCACGTGTGGTTGTGTGAGTGACCGTGCGTGTGCGGAACAGGGGTGGCGATGCGAGGAATTCACGGCCCGGGGGCCCGGCCTGCCGACTTACTCCGAAGAGCGCTCTCCTCGCTCTGTCTCTCTCGCACTTTAACGACGAAGCCCATGAGTGCGAGAGAGACAGGGCGAGGAAAGTGCTCTTCGGAATAAGTCGGGTGCTGGCCAGCGGGGCTGTGGGGCCCGGGGCCGGGGCCCGGCCCGGCGCGGGGTCCGGCCCTGCTGGTGCAGAGCCTTTAGTGCGGGGAGCGGAGCCGAGCAGAGCGGAGCGGGCCGGGGCGGGGCGGGGCGGCTTAAATGCACCACCAGTCCACAGGAATGTGGGTCACATAAAACATCCTTTTATTTTCGTGTTTGCCGCTTCTGTCGGACCGCCCGCCGTTTAGTCGTCCTCATCTCGCTGTGATCACTTCTTTTAAACTTCCGGACTGGCGCTGGCGCGGCGCGGCACGGCACGGCGGTAGCGCCTACGGTACGGTGTCATCTGACCAACATGACTTTAACAGTGTTTGAGTTTTGGCTGCGTCTTTCTGCTTTTCCCATTTAATCTGTGACTGGCTAGATTAAAATGGATTAGTGATTAATAATGATATTGTGGGTTTAAATTCATTATAAAATTTACCAATGATGCAGTTTGACTTTCTCTGACCAAAATTTTTGGATGATACGTTGCTGCTGGTTGCGGCGACCTTTTGGGGCTCCTCTTTCAATACTCCGGCCCGGCAGCGGGCTATGAGATATACGTGACAATGGCCGGCGCGGGCGGTGGGAGGGGGCGGGGGTCAGCCGCGCGGGTCAGCGCACCTCGCCGCCACGGTGGCCTGGTTGGAGGAGGGGCCGAGCTGAGCTCACCCTTGCAGCGGCGCCTCTTGACATTTCCACCGGGGGGCAGTGGGGCTCGAAGGGGGCAGGCTCGGCAGGGGAGGAGGCAGGGAGCTGGGGGGTTAATGCTCCGTGGCATACACAGCAGCAGCAGCAGAGGCGACGCTCTGCCGAACCGAACACACGGCGTATTCTCTGTCGGCTCTAATTTATAGGACGGCCCGCGACCCGACACTTTTAAAGGTCTTATTTTCGAGAACGTACAACAGAACTTCGGAAACGACAACTACTTCAAGTGAGGTGAGGTGTGCTTCATTGACGCTCGGATTACGCGTTTCGCATGCTCTTGCCCCTGAGTAGTAACGTTTACTGCAGCGCCTGAGCTGAGTGTGGACACGCGGGGTCCCGAACATCACCTTGGCGCGCGGGTCCACGCCAATGAATGGCCAGTCTCTGGTCTGCACGCGGGTCGGGCCGGGTCGAGTCATCGAGCAGCTATTAATATGTTCTGCTCTTGAAAACACGCCCCGTCTCATGCAGCTCGCGGCGGTGCGCAGGGCGGGTACTACTGTAGGGTGATTCCGCACACTGGTTTCGTCGCTCCTTCCTTGTTGCACTCATTGGGCACGGGTGCTAGTAGCAAGAGAGAGAGGGAGCTACTAAACGGTGTTCGGAATCGACTTGCTGGGCACACGGCCGGTGTCAAGCGCGGGTGGCGGTGGCGGGTGCGTCGTAGCTATTTGGTTTCCTTAAAATTTGTTTCGTATGAGGTATATTGTTGGAAGGCAATTTCCAACCCTAGCATTTTTCTTTTTAAAATGAAGAATACACTTTGCTGTATTCCTGACGAGCCTTATTCCCTCTCCTCAACTTTCCGCTCCGATTATGATGGCAGAATTGCAAAATCTGCTGTGGAAACTTGAAAACTCGACCGCGACCTTCGCGATCTCAAACGAGACGGCCGTGAATCGAGGGAAAAGGGGGCCGGCGGAGGAGTGGGGGGGGGGGGGGGATGAGATGGTGGCGCGGCGCGGGAGCAGAAGCACGACACCACAAGGCACACGCAAATAACTGGGCTGAATTTAAAAAAATGTAACGGTGAAAAGAAAGTTAAAAACGAGTCTACAAGTAATGGTTTGCCACGTGACAGTTGACAGCACCAGAACAATCGCGCGACGACAAAACAAACGCGACTACTTCCCAGCGAATTACGTGGGCAGGGTTCCGGACGCTCTTAGAGCAAAGCACGCTCGCGTCGGGGTGTAGACGCGGAGTGAAGAAGAAAGTCGTCAGGATCAAGTTATCAACATGCTGGTTATGTCACCAATGTCGCCGCCCCTCTCCTCTCCGGCGTGTAGGGGATGCACCCGTCCTGCCCCGCCCCGCCCCGCCCCGCCCCGCCCCGCCCCGCCACGCCACGCCACGCCTACCTCTGCGTCCGCTGCCTCAGCGCACCTTGACTCGATGCCAATCCACGGCCTATGTATAGCGAGCGCTGCCGGCGCCGCCGCCGCTGCAGCAACAACCTGCCCATCGCGCCTATCTCGAGTGACTCGGACACGTCGATCAGAAAGGCGTGGTCCGGCGGGGCGGCGGGGAGCGGGGCGGGGCGGGGTGGGCGGCTGCCTGTCCTGCTACATCAGGACTCTACTGCTACGCACAGCAGCCGCGCCTTGCACGTGCACGCCTCATGTGTGCTGCGTTAGCGTTAGACCGACATTATCGCACTTGAGTAAAAGAACACCAAATCGGACGGGAACAATATGCTTAACTCGCTTGGCTAAATCGTCACAGTGGCAATCATATTTTTTTTAAACAATTTTTTTCAAAAAATGAAATGAAGCTAAAGCTTAAGGTTTATTAACTGCCACGATGCACTCCCCCATAGACTGGTTTACAATTTCTCTAGTCTGTAACCACCACCACCCCATCCCCCATTTTCCTCTCCAGACTACGCTCTCCCCCCCCCCCCCCTCCTGGTCTCAGGCCCGCCCCTGCAGTCACCTGAAGTGCCGGTGCGGGACTGTGTGGACCGGTCAGCATAACTATTTGGCACGTGCATGACATTAGGCCTCCCACCCCGCCCCACCCCGCCCCGCCCCGCGCGCATTCCTGCCCTACTTGGCCGGGGTGCGCTTGTTTTGCCGTGCAAAACTTCCAAGGACATAAGCGCGGGCCGCGGGTTAGATGTGCTGTGCAATTGCCACTGAAAATTTTGTCATCTTCGCGCGCTCTTGCTCTCTGGCTGTTATCTGAAGGAGGCCTTCGGGGTGCGTGGAAGGAGACGGGGTTGCGTGTGGTGGGCGCCGGCGCCACGGTGTTGTGTTCATCCTGAGGGGTGGGGGAGCGTGGCCGCGGCCCGCGTGGGTGCAAGCTACCGCTGCTACCGCTGCTACCGCACCGCGACCTACACGGCCCACGGGCGCCCGCGCGGGCCCCGGGCCCCGGGCCCCGGTCCTTCCCGGCGGAGCGCCTTCCAAGCACTCGTGAAATTAAAGTGCTGTGAAAGAAAGCCAACCCCGGGCCGCCCCTCCCCCTACTGTACTCCGAGCCGTAAGCGAAGCCTGTGGCGCTGTGCGCCGGTGCAGGCTGACAATGCTGCTCCCGCAACGCCCCCCCCCCCCCCTCAACGAAAATAGGGGCCCCCGCCGAACGATTGGAGGGCGGCCAGTTTCATATACTCGTGTAGTTGTCAATGAACAATCGAACATAATTTGTGTTCGGGGCCGCAACAAATATCCCACCGCAGTTCGTCGCAGGTCTCGGCGGGGTGCGAGGCGGGAGCGTGTGGGTGGGGCATTAAACTGGGCGAGTTATCCCAGGAGGTCCATCCCTGTGGCTGCCGGAGTTGCAGCGGCCTGCCCGCCCGCCTGCCCAGTGGCATGGTGCTCCTTAAGATCGAAAGAACATACCGACCCCTGCTCGGACGTTTTATTTTGATTTCGGTACCTCTCAACTTGTTCCGTATTTAGTTCGAAATGTGCGTAGTCGGACAATCCTCCTATAAGAGGACAGCAACTTTCGAAAAGTCATGTGCGGGGTTTCGCTTTCCTTCTCGCTGAAGGCCTCCTGGCAGCCAACCATTTGGCGGCTCCCCTCCCCTCCCCGCCCCGCTGCGTTGGGGTGAGTCACCGACAGCACAATGGCGATGCCAGGCCGCGCCGTGGTTTCTGCCGGATGATGGACCAGAACGCCCCGCGATGCCACGCCCCAGCAGAGCCCTACCCTTCTCCGCCATGCACCGCCGCCTCGCGGCTCGCGGCGGCTGCGGTTGTGGCGTCCGGATTAGTTAGCCAGCAGGTCCCCATTCAACTGTTCAGCATATTTGATGGGGCCTTGTGTTGGGTTCCTCACCTGTGTCATAGCCAGTGGGTGCTCTGCAGCTCTGCACCTCCACCGCTAACTCCTCCTCCTCCCCTTCCTCCCGGTCCTTCGCCTCTCCTCCTTTTTGACGCCTTCTTCTCCATCACCCTGCGCTTTCGAACTGCGGTCCCGACGAGGGAGAAACAACTCTGAAATTTGGTGTACAAATTTTGTGAAGCTTTGTGAATTTTCGAGATTTTTTTTTAAGTTAACCTAAATTTTTCTAATTTTTTTTTCTGAATTTTCAAAAAAACAATTTATTTATTTATTTATTTATTTTTTAAAGGTACAAGGTGAACAAAAATTTCAGAGTTGTTTCCCCCTCGGGTCCCGAGCGCACGTGCGCTTCGTGGCCTGAAAGCGCCCTGCCACTCCGGCCGCACGGCAAGCGCCAGAGTAGGATGGGTTGCCTACCTTCCCGGATGTGCGGGGCGCGCGGGGCGGGTCCCAGCCCAGGTCCCCGGCCGGCGCGGCGGTGGCGCTACCCCTCGCTGCTGCAGCGCTGCTGCCGGCACACAGCGCGGTGCGGCGCGGAGCGACTCTCTCCCCATCTCTCAGTTTCCCGGGGCGGCCCACAGATGGCGTCGCTCTCCCATCCCCATCCCAGGTGAACCTCAGACCTCAGCAGCGGGAGCAGCAGCGGCAGCAGCCCCGCCGCCGAATGCTTCTCCGATGACTTATGGACTTTTATAGAGCGGAGTGGCACGGGCGCGACTTGACTTGAGGTGCCGCGCGTGGTGAGGCGTCCTCGTCAGGGCGAGGTGCTTACGCCAGCGTGCTGCCCTCCGTCAATGCACACGTGGCGGCTCGGCTGAGCTTCACGCTAGATTGTCTTAGTCCAGCCCTGATGCCGGAAGACAGTGAAACACATATTCAATTAGTGATTCGTTCAATATCATGAACTATAGCGACCCTCGTTGGCCCCACGCGTGCATCACACACAGGTGCAGAATGCAGGTGCATTCCACAGTAATAGAATAAGTCTGCGCTTGCGCTGTATGTACCGGGTGTTTCTTTGAATGCGTAACAGTGTTGCGAGATTGCATACTCGCCAGCTCTGCAGGGGCCATGGCGCCGTACGGGCGAATGGGGTAGGCAAACCAACAACACTGTTACGCATTCACCCGGTACTCCCCTCCCCTCCCCTCCCCTACCCCTCGTTAAAACTGCGCACTTGAAAAATATCTGATCGGAAATCTGTGACCAATTTTTTTCCCGTAAGTTTCCGTACTTAGTGGAAACGGAAGTGAACCTTCGGATCTTCCTTGAACATGACAGTTCATGTAGTAACATAAGAAAAAAAATCTTTTGACTGAAAAGCACTTAAGGGTGACCACAGATCAGGGAAGTCAGAGAAATGTCAGGGGAAAAAAATTGGTCTCGGAAGTCAGGGAAATGTCAGGGGAAAATGTTTAATGTCAGGGAAATTTTTTCAATCGACTCCATTTGCCAGTTATTCTTAAAACGAAGATTTCTTACTTGTTTTTTAACGGTTTTCCTCATCTGAAATCCATATGCGTTCATGTCAGGGAAAAATACAGTTTTGTTAGGGAAATTTCGGGGAATTTGACTTAGCCGACTGTGAAGTGTAATACCCTGCTTGTCCGGACTCAATCCTGTAAATACCGAAGCTAGGATTCTCACCCTCAGGAGAGCGAAAATTGCAGTGTATATTTTTAAAACTAAAGCTGCCCAGCCTGCAAAATCTTTTCTGAGGTGGTTTCAAAGCTGATCATAAACAGCCTCTGGTCTTTTGACGGTCCAATTTAGAGATTAAAAATACTGAAGTTTTAATTTCAAATGGTGTGACGGTCGTAAGAATCAAGAAGATTGTCTTCGGCGTCTAAAAGCTGCCCAGTCGGTCAGTAGATCAAAAGTTCAAAAGCGCGTACTCTCGGCACCTGTAGCGCTCACTGCTCCGCCCCCTCCCTTCACCTCCACGCCCCCCTCTCCCCTACATTTGACACTGGACCTGCGGGGCTGAAACGCTTGGATGATTTGCGATGCCAAGATGCACACCTTGGCATTATTTTAGCGTTCTGGTCACCTCAGGTCGCGTGACCACATGGCCACCAGCTTCGCCCCTCCTCCCCACCCTATTCTCGCGCCCCGCTCTGCCCATCGGCTTCGTCCCTCTCAGGAGGGGGCGTTTTTTGTTTGACAGACTGACACCTTTTCGAGGCTATCCCCATCCCACTCGTCTCGCACCCCCCTCTCCTCCCCCCCCTCTCCCCCCCCTCTCTCTCTCTCTCTCTCTCTCTCTCTCTCTCTCTCTCTCTCTGACACCCCTCCCCACCTCCTCTCCCCCTCCAAATAAAACAAAATGTCTGCCAGCGCTATCCGGGTCAGTAGGAACCAAGGTCCTGTCAACGCCTTTCACTGGGGGTTGTTGCATTAAATATGCTACTGAAATTTTGTCTCGTGTTTCTTATCGTTATCAGGGTTGTTACAGGTCATGGAAAACCTGGAAGTCATGGAAAAGTCATGGAAAAAAATTCGAGTCATGGAAGTCATGAAAAAGTCAGGGAAATCAAGCGCCGAGTCATGGAAGTTTGTTAAATTGCAGTATCTCCCGTGTTCTCTGCCTGCCGCGCCGTAACAAAGGTTTTGCTCGAGGGGGTGCTGTCTTCTAAAGTCATTGAACAAGGCCAAAAAAAATCACGAAAAAAATTTAAAAAAATCAAAATCACAATCAAAAAAGATAAAAAATAAAAAAAATCACAGGTTTTTTCAGAAATCCTCCTGGCTGGAGGCTGGGGGATAGGACAAATACGACGCGAACCCGTCGCACTAGGCAGTCATCGAAACGTCGTGGCTCAGTTGGTAGAGCGCGCAACACTGAACCGAGAGGTCCCAAGTTCGACTCCCACTCGGGAAAGTGTTTTTCGCGCTTGGCATTTCATTTGGCAGCTGCTCCAGGGCAGGTCAAGTAGAAATTAAACACGTCTCACCTCCGTTGGCTCGGTGGCTCTGGGCGTTGGGTCGCTTCCTGTTCTGGCTACGTGTCGGCACTCGGGGTTGTGGGTTCGAATCCCGCGTACCCCTCTGAGGTAAGGCCTCTGAAACTGGGTTCAGGAAGTCTAACGCCCTTGACACCGCTCGTACCTCTAGGGGTAGGCCAATGGTGGTACGGGGATCAAATCTGTCGAATTGCGCGATAGGATCGCAGTCAGCAAAGCGCCGGTTCCCATGGAACACCGAAGCAGTTGGCTGCCACAGGGGGTAAAAGCCCTGTGCCTGGCGGGAACCGCAACCTCCTTCGGGAGGTTTACTGCCGCAAAAATTTTCTATGTTTTCACGTCACCCTTTCAATTGCAGAGCAAAATTTGATTCTGAAAAGTTTTAAAAATTATTTGAAATAATTGTGATTATTTTGCATTATTGCAAGTTAATTTCCAATAATTTGGAATAAATCGAAATAATTCACCGTAATTTACTAAAAATCCTATTTAATCATGTAATTGAGAGAATAATTTGGATCAGATGTGCGTGTATTTTCTGAGGTCATCCCGAACAATCAAGAAAAATATCGAAAGATCGAAAGATCAGAAAAAAGATCAAAAATCAACAGAAAAATTAAAAAGTCATTTTGAAATCAAAAAAATCAATCAAAATTAAAAAAAAACGTTTGATTTTTTTGTAATGTAAATCATTGAACAACTGCTACTTGAGACAGCACCCCCTCGGTTTTGCTCTTTTATTTTATGTCGAATGAGTGCCTCAGAGGGCTTTAAAATGGATAAATAAATTGTGCAAGTGCAAGTATTGCTTTACATCGTTTTCTTTTAAAAAACTTAGTCCTATATATGTCTTGGGGAAGGTCATGGAAAACCTCGAATTCAGTCATGGAAAAGTCATGGAAAAGTCAGGGAAATAAAAATTCCCGACTCTGTAACAACCCTGGTTATGCTTCGCGGGTCCTTCACTAGTAGTCGTTAAAAGTATTAAGGTTTTTTTTTTTTAAGCAAATGATACCTTAAAACACAACACCTTCACCAAACAACAATAAAATGTTAAGGTGTCACAGCTATAGCTTGTACTCTCGACTCCAGAAAACTACACTGAGTATATGGTGCCATGGGGGACTAGTTGCTGGCTGACTGAAGGACTGAAGCTGTCCGCGCACAACAGTATATCCGCTGATTAATAAGTCATCACTTAGCGATCTTTCTTGTGCACTCTTATTTTTGGCCTGCCGGCGGGGCGGGGGCTCGAGAAGTTTCGAGCGAATTAGAAATAAATCGGTTGTTTTCGGCTGAGCTTTCGGCCTAGCCTCACCTCAGCCTGCTCGCGCCCCGCCCGCGGTGAAGGTTACCTGTGGTCGAGGACGTAAGGCGTCGCGTGCCGGGGCGGGGCGGGGCGGGGCGGGGCGGGGCGGGGCGGGGCGGGGCGGGGCGGGGCGGGCCGGGCCGAGGCGGGGCGGGGCGGGGCGGGGCGGGGCAGGGCGCGGCGGGTGGGCAGACGCTCCGCCTGTCTCCTGCAGCCTGCCAATCCTCTGTCTATAATTGTTCCGACAAGGAGGCTGTCACCGTCACACCCTCTCTTCCTTCTTGCTCTGGACCCGCACGACAAGCGCCACTTGAAACATTTGCCAAAATAATCTCTTCTTTTTCTCTTGTTTTCTTCCGCGATGGTGAAATAACGCGAGCGCTTCTTTCCCTACAGCCGGTATCCACCACGGGCTTTGCTCTCGCAGCAGGTGGGCTCCTCTCCTCTCGCCACGGTCAAGGTGGGCTCAGGCAGGAGTCGCGCGTCAAGGCCCAAGGCCGCGGGGCCACAGCGTATCTGCCATCTTGACGCCCGAGCGCCTCCCGGGCGCGCGCTGCCGACGCCGACGCCGCCGACGGATGCCTCGTGTGACGTGACCGGCCCTTATCGTCCACCCCGCATCGCGTCGCGGCTCTCGCTCAAAACCGAGGGGGAAACAACTCTGAATTCTGATATACAATTGTTGTAAATTTTTGTGATTTTTTCTGAATTTTTCTTGAGTTTTACTTATTTTTTTTGTGATTTTTTGTGATTTTTTCTGAATTTTTCTGAATCACGAGCAGGTGTGCAAAAATTTCAGAGTTTTTTTCCCCCTGGCTCAAAACAGACAGCCAATCTCACGTCATGACGACAGCTACCTGCTCCTAGACCCCTTCGTAGTTTTAGTTTGATGAGAACGATGGTGGGGAGAGTAAACAGCACTTTAAATGTAAGAGAATAATTATGCTGACTTGCTCCGGACGTCTGTATGCATATTAGTTTAGATGCGACATTGTCTGTGATGAGACGCGTTTGATAACACATTGTAATTACCCAGTGACTGAAAGTTTCTTGTAATAAACAGTGTCGTATCTGACCTAGTGCCTGGGGCGAGCTACATCCAATTCTTCTTTTTTGACATTTAGAGTAGAGTGTCGGAACAACTCTAGAGTGCCGATGATGTCGTCTTTGACCCCTAGTAGACAGTTGATGGTTCCTTCCTTTACTCGATCATTTCTCATTCAAAGTCTGATAGACGCTTTAGCATAAAGTCTTTTTCCAGTCCTCCGTTTATGCATAGGAATATTTTGGCCCGCTCTGGGGGAGAGCAGACCGAGCCGGCATGGGGTGGGGTGGGGTGAGGTCGGGGGAGGCGCAGCGTCCTCTCTCGACCCAGCCGGTAGCCGCGGGAGGTGTGCAGGACTGGCAGGACGCCACGGTGGCGCAGCGCACATCTCACCTCGCCGCCCCGCCCCGCCCCGCCCCGCCCCGCCCCGCCCCGCCCCGCCCCGCGCTCCCTGCGGCCGCCCTGTACTTTCCCTCGACCCACTGAATGGCTCTGCAAGTCGTACGGCGGCCCTCGTCAGCCCCCCAGGCCGCACACACTTCTGCGGCCTCGGAAAAAAAAAAGCTCCGAGCTGGACTTTTAGAACTCTAGTTGTACCCAAAACAAAGCGCCCTAAAAAGAGCAAGCCTGTCCTCTGGGCTGTGAGGGCGCGCGGCGCAGCTCTAGACTTTGTTGCAACAGAACGGAAGGCGCCGCGAACGAACGTGATTTATTGGAGCGGCGGATGTGGTGGGCAAACTCCCGACTCTCTACTCCCAATCGAAAACGGATACCTTCCGTAAACAATTTGCACCCCGCAGTAAATAAAGCTCGAACCTGCTTCACTTTGGCTCTTCCAGGACTTTCTGCTTAAAATGAAAGTTTTAACAACGCTGTTCTCTGTCTGCTGTAGGTTGGAAATGACATCAGTAGCTGAACAGTAACGAGACCGGACAGCAGCGACAAAATGTCCTCTAAACGGAAGACAGGTAAGCAGGACTAGCGCCTGGTCCCATATGTATCCCAGCATCCAGCCCCCTACAACCTGTGGTCGTGCGCAGCAAGGCCATTCCGACTGTTTTTCTGGGCGGGTGCTCTAGCTACGACGGCGACCCGGGGCCGAGCGCGGCCCCGCGGGGCAAGGCTGACTCCACATGCGTGCCGGCGACGCATACCAGACTTACGCCCCGCGCACCCCACTGCAGCAGGCAGGCCCTGGCGACGCAAATAGGACCTACCTAAAGGGCAAAGGGTTCTCCTCTGAGCAGGACAAGTTAAAATCACAATTAGGCTTGTAGATTGCGAAACGTTCATTTTTTTTTTAGGGGGATAGTAGAGATTATAGAAAGGCAATCCTTGGCCATATACCTCGGAGAAAGTTTATGGAGTCACTTTCGTCTCTAGCAGGCGCTTTTCTGTGCTCCGCAGCGGCCTTCTCGGAGGAGCTGAACCGCGTGCTGGGCGCGGGTCCGCCGCAGAGGGGCAAGTCCTCCAAGCAGGAGGTCCGCACCACCATCATCGAGCAGTCCCAGTCGTGGGGCGGGGTGGACGTAATGGAGGTAAGCACCTGCTCACGACTCGAGAGGAGATTTTTTTTTTTTTTTGGAAAAATGGCCCTCCATCCGAGGGGTCTTTCACTAAAAAAATCAGTGTGTACCCTACAGTAAAGTCAGTAAAAAATCAGAAAAAAAATGAGAAAGAAAATCAGTTAAAAAAAAAGAAAAATGACGAAAAACCAGAAAAATCAGAAAAATCTGTGTACGCTTTAATTTTTAGTGTAGGGCCCCTCCCCCCCACCTCTTTGCTTTTAAAATGTTTGAATCTACGTGCAAAATAACCTCATCAACCCGAATACCGAGTAGCTCCTCAGCAAGCATTTCATACTTTTGGAAAGGGGGGATTTACCTGCTGTTGAGGACAAAAAATGTTTCAAACTTTCTGATAGAGTCGCTGCCGCCGTCTCTGACGCGGTGAGGGGTGGCCGGTCGGAACCCGCCAGGTCTGACTAGCGCTCCTCGCTACCTGTCGGCGACCGACGCCAAAAAGTGTTTTGGCTTTTGGCGAGGGACGCTCTGATCCCTGATTCATGCGGAGGCTTACACGTGTAGCGGTCACGGAGCGGGGACGGACGCCTCGATATACACGTATGGCGCGCAAAATATTCTCCGCTGAAATAAGATCAGCTCGGCGCAAACTTGACTCGCGACAGCCTTGCGTCGCCACGCTTTAGTAGAACATTCAGTTACTTGCACTTGCACTTGAGTAAAGGCATGTTGGCTGATTTGGACATGTCTGGTTATTGTGCTCTCTGAATGTCAATGGACAATCATTGTACCCACTGCACCGGAAATATGTGCGCATATTTAGTTCGTATACAATATTCTCACTAACAGTGCGTTTGAGAATCGAGGTTACGAAATTTTACTAGCCATAGTTACTTAAACTGTCTTTTTACTAAACAGTCGAGGTGGCAAGCACTCATGTAATAGTCGGGTTAGTACTCAAGCTCAGGAATAGTGCCGTTAGAAACAATGAATTTACTGCTCTTGCCGCGCAACTGATTTCAATAGTTATCAAAGACTGTAAAAGTCATGCTACTGCTCTAAATTGTTGATAAAATTCATGTTAAAATCGTCGTATTTTTGTCATGCATTGCGGGTGACATTACGGCTGCTACGGTTGCTCCCTCCTCCAACAATGCTGCATCTCAACTAGTTACTCATGCACACTGACGTTCGACGCAAGATACAACAATTGTCTTTGGACATCAAGAGATAAGACACAATCATTTCTTTAAAGTATTTCTCTCCATATCTCTTTTTTCTAAATTTTAGTGCGGACCCCTATGCCGCTTGGCTTGGGGCGGGCCTGCGGGCCTTCCCTTGTTGTGATTCACTCTTCTGCTAGTAGCGCCGTGGCGCGGTCTGTCGGACACGCTGTGGTGGGGCGGGGCGGGGTGGGGCGGGGCGGGGCGGGGCGGGGCGGGGCGGGGCGGGGCGGGGGGCCGGCAGGGGCGCGGACGCGGCGCGGCGCAGCCTGGCTTGGCTCACGTTGGCAGCACTGCCACCAGGGCGAGGCGTGGCGGGGCGGGGAGAGCAGCGGCGGCAGCAGCAGCACCACACGGCGGGGTGGTTGGCCCCCCTGACATTTAGACGTTTCACGGATTTTGATGGATTTACGAGATCCGTGGCCAACGAGGCAGGCGAAAAAAGCAGCAGAGCGCCGGCCGCGCCGGTTTGCCGATGCCGGCGTGCCGATAGCGCCGAAAGAAAGGTTACGAGGAAAAGGGGGAAGGCGTAAAGAAAATTCATGTAAAGCCATATCACTGCAGAACTCACTCCATAATTACGAGGGTAAAATGTCTTTTGCTGAGAAGCGTAGTGACCACGAGTAGTGGCGAGCTCTGTGCAGCAGGGTAGGCCGTAGGCAGGCTGTGCGGTCGAGACGAGCAGGGACAGATGGCGGGGTGCGCGGCCCCTGACCTGAGTGACGGCAGAATGGGCTCCGCTCCGCATTACACTACTGACCAGGCAGCTACAGTCGCATCGCATTGGCCAGCCAGAATTTTCACTGCTCCATTTGCCTTCCGTCTGTCTCCACTGTAAAACGGAATTTTAGGAATTTTAAAAGTAAAAGGTTCTTCTTTTAGAAAAAAATTTCCCTCTCGTAAAAATAGTGAAACCTGAAGAGGAAAGAGAGAGATAGAGAAAAAAGAACTAGGATATTTTACTCGATTGCAGATTGCAGTTACCACTTCTCTGTGAAAAATAGTATCCAAAAAGCCCCGAAAAATAAAAACAAAAATTATAATAAGATAGCCTTGCAGATGCTCTCGCGCGTGCTGTTTGTACGGTCCAAAAATAATTCACAAACAATGCTGCCATTTGCCTGACCAAAAATATGACAGCCGTTGGTAATTTGACTTTAGTCACGTCATACTACGCTTGTCAGACTCGAGCCGTCGGGTGGCGGCTGCTGCTGTGCCCCGTGCACTGCGAAAAATAGTCGTAGGTTTACAGGAAAATTTTACCTGAAGTGGAATTGTAAAATTACGGTCACGTATCGTAAAATTACAAGCACTACCTATCGACTTGAAATTCAATTATAAGCAAGAATGGTCTGCCGTAAATTTACAACATTTTTCGTAAGTCGTAATTTACAAAGTAAATCGTAAATCTACTAAGATATTTTTCACAGTCTAGGGGGTGTGCAGTTACTGGTAGCCAGCAGCGCCAACAGCCCCCGTCTCCCTCCCCCGTGTCCCCGTCCGTCGCTTTAGGTGGAGGAGGAGTTAGTTGTGGGATATTATTGTCAAATAGTTGAGCCGTATGATGGCCGCTCTTTCATGTGGCTGGCCGTGAATTGCCTCAGCCGCCGCCCCGCTCCGCCGGGCTGGCTGCCTGAAAACTGGCAGAAAAATGACCATCGCATAAGTAACGGCACGCGAGGAGCAGAGCGAGCAGGTGAGTCCTGCAGAGCTCCACCCTTACAATTTTTTTCCTCCCTCTGTCGTCACCGCGCGGAGAACTTATTAATCGGTAATATGACAACCGCTTATCTGCGACGACACTGTCCCGCCGCGCATGGCTGCTACGCGGGCGGCCTATCCCCGGCTCCACAGGCGCTCTCTGAGCGCTCTAACGCGAAGCGGGCTGTTGTCGAGTGGGGGAAAAATACACCGCTTTGTCGCTTTGCATTTATTATTACACTTTGCCTAAAGTACCTGAATCACTCTTTCCCTCCCCGCGGCTGGCAGCCCTGGCCGTAAACACCCCCATAACGCCACGCGCGCTGCCTGGCCTGGACCGCCTCGCAATTAATTTGACAGTCGATCAGCGTCGTTCCCGCGGTTAAACCTCGACTTTGACATCTCTTAATGTCCGTCCCCTGTCGCCCACTCCTCCGTGACTGTAGTAGTGCGTGCGCGACGCATTATATTTTCCTGGCGGCGGCGTGTGTACCCGCTCCGCCGCGCTCCGCCCGCGCCACGCGCGCAAGGCCCTGCGCAAGCTGCAGCCAAACAGCTGGTGGCGTTTTCCCATCACTCAGCTTTATGTGCGGCCGCTTACTAAAAGCGGTCGCGCTGCCAGGCCAATATGAGCAGACCCGCCGCATGCGCCCGCCCGCGGCGCCGCGGCGCACACTCGCGAATTTCTCATACACACCTCTCTTTCTCTCGCTCGCTCGCTCGCTCACGCGGCCGCCGTCACTCATTTTCATCCCCGTCTGCGCCGCGCGGTGCTCACGTACAGTAGTACAGTACAGTTCTTATTGCGCGTCGTGCTCCGTGCTCCTGCGCACGCTTCCCCCTGCAAGGTGAGTGTGGTTGGCTTTTCCAGGGAGGGGGCGGGAGTGGTAGCTCCTCAGGCTCGGGCGCGGGCGCGGGGGAGCCGACGACGCCGACCCGCGCGGAGGCCGCGGCCGGGGCGCGTGCGCTGCTGCGCTACCTGCGCGCGCGCGGCACCTCCGTCCCGCCGGAGGTCCACAAGTTCCTCAGCGAGTTCACCAAGCAGCAGCAGCAGCCGTAGCGGCGGCAGTGCGGCCTTGGACAAAACGGCGCGCGCCGCTTGTGTTGATAGTAGTATTTTGCATGCGAACGTCGTGGGAATGGTGGCAATAGGCCAGGGGTACTTAGTGAGATCTCTGTTCAGTAACCAGCCCCCCATTTACATTACGCCTGTCTGATCTGATGTCCCCGTTTGTCTGTTTAGTCGTGCGGATCGAGCGTTCGTTTCTCGGATGGGCCGTGCACTTGCATTGTTTAGATTACTGGACTTCTGCCTGCTCGCGGAACGACGGCACTCTCACAGAGAAAATTCCCTAAAAGTTTTTTTTTTTTTAAAAAATATATATTCTCACTGCATTTTTGGCATTACCAGGGCACAGGGAAAAATACTTTGTTATTACATCCAAACTCGTTTAAGCGAGGCGGTTATCGCGGTACATGACTTTAACGGGAATGGCAGGCAGTCGTAAAAGCCCAAGTCTGGCAAAGTGCCAAGCACGGCCCATATGGCCCAATGCAAATTACTCAACATTTGTTTCGTCTGGGCTTTTCAGAATTCGCTGTAGGGGCCCGTTTGGCGCAGTGCAGGCAGCAAACAGGTTACTGTTCCGCTGTTTTGATTCTGTATCGAGAAAAAAAGTGTTTTCGTTTGAACTTCTCAAAATCAGTGTTACCGGGTAATGTCATTAGTTGCTAAGATGTGTTTCTGTAAGCCCCTCGTAGTGTGCATTTTGGTCCAATATGCTTTCCCCGTTCCTGAATTTATTCCCTTTTTTCCCTCTAGCCGCCCGCAATTATAACACTTTTACAAGCCGAGACGTATTTCGATATTTTTCAGGGGCACACATCTTCCAGTCAAGCTGCTGCATCGACATACACACGCATCACAGGCACTTCAAGTTCAAAATCCACAAATGGAGCGGTATGTCACATTTAATTTCTACCTTTCATCACGTTTTTTTCTAATGCCACTTCAAATTAAACAACATCAGACACTAAGATTTTCCAAAAATATTTTGGAATATTTTTCTAACAGAACCTGTCTCTTGCTGGTTCAAGTCAATCCTGAAGGGCAATGCTTCTTATTTCTCTTTACCGCTTTGCCACCATCTTCATAACATCACCTCCATCTAATGCTTCCGGCATTTTCTAATATGTTTATATTTTATGTTGATTCTTGGCTTTTGCACTGTGTGTATAGTGCTCGCACCCGCCCATCATCCTTAATGTGGTTGCGGCTAAACGATTACGAGGGGTGGACCTCTTCAACTATTCCACGAACACATCGAACATTTGATTAAGAATATTCCAAATATTCCGGAATAAATGGCAAATATTCTAATGGAATATATTTGAATGGGTTCCATGTTCATCTGAAAGTGAAAGTGGTCCATCCCTCGAGGGATTATTCTTGTCCAGAAGCTTACAGTTTAACGGGTTCAAACAAACTATCATGCCTTGAGCCGTGGAACCCGCGCTTCGGACACAGAAACGCACTCTCCCTGCCGGTGCACAGTGCTGAGGTTCGGGACTGCGCTTCAGAAGGGAAGACAGGGGGGGAGGGGGGGGGGGAGGAAGGGACGGAGGGGCGACGGGATGCCGTCTCTGAACGCAACCTGGTTCGCGGTCCTAGCCTGCCTCAGCCCCCCGTATTAATACCGGGGGAGGGAGAGGGGCGCGGAGGAGGGGGGGGGGGAGGGGAGGGGAGGGCTGGTGGGGCTCCCGCTCGCGGTCCTGGCGTTGCTCGCGGCGCCGCGCGGTCAGTCCGAGACGCGAATCCGAGCGCACAGCCGAGCCGAGGGCGGAGCGGAGCCGAGACACGAGAGCCGGGACGCGTCGCGCGGGTGTTCGTCGTCGTCGTCGGGGAGGTGTACGATGCGAGGCACGACGTGGTGATCAAGGATGCCGTTCTGCCGGATCACGGGCGGCAGCCGCGCGCTGCCCAAGCCCAACTACTTCCCCCTGCTGCCGCCCATCTCGCCCGCCGATGCACGACGCTTTTGCCGCATCACCGGGAAGGCCATCGGCCTCCCCGGCCACCACTACATTCCCGTGCTGGTCGGGCTGGGCGTCGGCCGCGAGCACTGCCACATCACGCACAAGTCGGAGGGCGGCAACGACCACCACCAGTTCCTGGGGCTGCAGCCGCGCCGGCACACCGTCCTCCCCGGCTACCGCTATGTGTTCCCCGTGCTGGACGAGGAGAGCGACCTGCTGGTGCTCCTCGACAGCAAGACGCCTGCGGGCGCGGCGCAGGGCGCCGACGAGGCCCGCAAGTACGTGTACACGGTGGACGAGCGGCGGACCAGCCTCGTGTTCCCGTCGCGCCTCGAAGCCGCCGTCCGGGACGGCGACGTCCGCGACGTGATGCTGGCGCGCGACGCCGACCACCTGCTGCTGACGCTGCGCAAGGGCAAGAGCGTGTCGCTGGACGTGCGCGACTACTCCATCGTGGAGGACGAGCTGTGGGAGGGTGAGGGCCCCGGCGAGGTGGCCTACCAGCGCGACGAGGAGGACCGCAAGCGCCGGCAAAAGCGCGAGGCTGGCCTGGCAGACCGCAAGCGCATCTTTGAGGCCAAGGAGGACCTCGCCGCGCAAGAGGAGCGCCGCCGGCACTCGGCCAAGGTCATGAAGGTCAAGATGCAGGCCGAGAGGGCCGCGGAGAAGGCCGCCCGCAAGAAGGCCAAGCAGAGCGGACCGCGCAAGTGGAACCGTTTCGAGGTGGAGGAGGCGAGCGCCGACGCGCACCTCTACCTGGCCAGCGGCGAGCTCAAGGAGCTGGCTAAACCCTTAGTCGGCGCGTTTGACGCCGAGGCCTTCGTTAAGGAGGCCCCCATCCGCGGGGAGAGCACCATCACGACCCTCCCCACGCCTGTCGACGTGCCCGCCGTCGTCGTGGACCTGGAGACCTCCTCGCCCGGCATCGTGCAGCAGCCCGCCCTGCTAGAGGAGGTCGGCGGCTTCCCAACCGTGCACGCCGTGGCGCCGTTCGCGCCGCTCACAGCCGAGCCCAGCGCCGAGCTGCAGTCCGCCGTGCAGCTGGTGGACCCCGGCGCGCTGCCCCGCCAGGCCGAGGTCAAGGCCGTGCTCATGGAGGAGGGCGAGGACGGCAAGCTGCTCAACCAGCTGCCGCGCATTGAGGAGATCCCTGACTTAGTTAACATGCTCGACAAGGGCGAGGCCGTCAACATCGGCGGCAAGGTGCACGCCCTGCGGCTGGACATCGCGGCGGCCCAGGGCGCGGGCGCGCAGTCGCAGCGCCTCGTGGTCGGCCAGAGCGTGGAGACCCCTAGCGGCCGCGTGTTCGTCCCCGGCCAGACCGTGGAGACGGCGAACGGCCCCGTGTTCATGCCGGGCCTCACGGTGCACACGCCAGACGGCCCGCTGCTCATCCCCGGCCAGGCCGTGGAGGCCCCCGGCTCACCCGGCCAGCAGGTGTTTGTGGCCGGACAGGCTCTCCA
Source organism: Frankliniella fusca (assembly GCA_029379305.1). Taxonomy (NCBI): domain Eukaryota; kingdom Metazoa; phylum Arthropoda; class Insecta; order Thysanoptera; family Thripidae; genus Frankliniella; species Frankliniella fusca. The sequence continues at coordinate 1,282,074 of JAHWGI010000101.1, forward strand.
CACCCGGGACGGACACAAGTTTGTGCAAGGCCAGATGCTGTACTCGGCGGACGGCGAGGGGCGCTTTGCCCCGGGTCAGACCGTCCTCACCCCGGAAGGGCCGCGCTTCGTCCCGGGCCAGGTCATCAAAGACGGCACCGAGTTTGTGGTCGGACAGACCGTCAATACCCCCAACGGACCCAAGTTCGTGCCCGGCCAGACGCTTACCACGCCCTCCGGGGAGGCCATCTTCCTGCCCGGACAGAGCGTGGAGGTGGAGCACGCCGACGGCGAGAAGGAGTGGGCGTTCGTGCCTGGTCAGGCCGCCCGGGCGGACAACGGCGACCTTCGCTTCATCCCGGGTCAGACAATCACCACCGCGGACGGCCCAAAGTTCGTCGCCGGCCAGACCATCGTCGACGAGGCCGGAGGCGCCCCTCAGTTCGTGCCTGGAGTGTCTGTTCACGACGAGAAGACGGGTGCGCTCAAGTTTGTCCCCGGCACCACCCTGGAGACTGCCGACGGCCTCAAGTTCATCGAGGGCCAGGTCATTAAGACAGAGAAGGGCGTCAAGTTCTCCCCCGGTTCGTTTGTGCTGGGCGCCGACGGCGTCACGGTCGTTGAGTTCACTCCAGCCATCAGCTTGGCCGACATTATTTTCCGAGACGGACCGCCAAACCCGGGCGTTGAGAATGCTTTGGAGCAGCGGGAGGAGGTCCTCGGCCACATGGTGCAGACGTCACACGGCGTCGAGTTCTTCCCAGGCAAGGCCAACGGTCTGCCCTCCGGCAAGGTGATCCAGGGCAAGCTCGTCAAGAGCTCTTCCGGCGCCGTACAGTTCGTCCCCGGCATGGACATCGACGGCGTGTTCGTCCCCGGCCAGCTCGTCATGACGGAGCTCGGCGAGCAGTTCGTGCCCGGCCAGGTTGTCGACACCAAGGAGGGCCCCAAGTTCGTCCCCGGCCAGGTCGTGGAGACCCAAGCCGGGCCCAAGTTCCTCCCGGGTCAGACCGTGCTCACCGCCGACGGGCCTCGCTTTGTCCCCGGCCAGATCATCGAGACCAAGGCTGGCCCCACCTTCATCCCCGGCCAGGTCATCTGCACCGAGGAGGAAGGCTCCCGCTTCGTCCCCGGCCAGATCGTCGACACCCGCGAGGGCCCGCGCTTCGTCCCCGGCCGCGTCATTGAGACCGGTGACCGCGTCACCTTCGTTCCCGGCCAGATCGTCGAGACCGCCGACGGGCTGCGCTTCGTCGCACCGGACCTCCAGGACACCGAGGAGGGCGGCTTCGAGTTCTCCCTGCAGGGCTTCGAAGTCACGCCCGAGGAGCTGCGCCTGATGCGGCCGCACTTGTCGGCGACCTCCACGGCGCCCACCACGGCCGGCCAGATGAGCATCGACTCGCGCATGCTGCGCCAGCTCTCGCACGCCGGCATGGTGGTCGGCAAGCAGGTGGCCGCCGAGCTGCCCGGCGTGGACGTGTCCTCCCTGCCCACCCTGGCGCTCGCCGAGCAGCTGGGGCTCGAGGGCGTGTCCGCCGTCAAGATGGGCCACGTGCTCGAGGCCGTGCTCAAGCTGAGCTACGGCCTGCTGGACGAGCGTGGCCACGTCCGCCGCAAGATGAGCGTGACGATCGAGCGCGGCCTGCTGGCGGGCGGCATGGACGTGGAGGCGCTCACGCAGGAGGAGGAGGCCCTGAAGAACATGCTGACTGAGGCCATCGTCACGGCCTGCATCACCATGGACGAGCAGGCCGAGGAGGAGGACGTGCTCCGCGCCGTCTGCAACTTCTTTAACAGCATCCTGGAGTCAGTCCGCGACAAGGATGGCGTCGTCGAGGCGCTGCACGGCTTCGTCACGTACCCCGGCCACGTCGGGCTGCTGTGCCGCGAGACAGTCTGCCAGCTCGGCCAGGGCCTCAGCCGCGCCGACCTGCTGCGCTCGCTGCTCTGGGGAGGCGAGGACGTGCTGGACCGACTGGGCAAGGTCCTGGAGCAGGACCAACTGGGCCAGGCGTTCCTGCATCTCGCCGAGGCCGAGCCCGAGCTCATGGAGGTGGTGCTGCGCCGCGTGACGGAGGCCGTGCGCGCGGCCGCTGCCGAGGGCATGGACGGCCTCGACTCAGACCAGGACGCGGCCGAGGTCCTGCAGCGCGCCATCGTGGCCGTGGTGCGCGAGGCCAGCGAGCTGCGCCTCCAGGAGATGCTGGACAGCGACGAGCTCGCCCTCCGCGAGCTGCTCGTGCAGGCCATCAACCTGGCGAGGGCTCTCGGCATGCACGAGACCGCGCACGGGCTGCTGCAGGTGCTGAGCGACCCCAGCGCGACGCGCGTGCTCGCCGGCGACCGCATCACCCTGGACATCCTGCAGCGCCTCACCGTCATGCGGCAGCTCGCCGAGCGCCGGCCCAAGTTCAACTCGGCCCTGGGCAAGCTCGTGTCGGACCCGGAGACGGCCCGCAACGACCCGCGCCTGCGGGAGCTGGTGCGCCAGAGCGCGGCGCTCATGGTCGTGCCGGAGGACCAGTGCCTCCCGGAGCTGCAGAGCTCGGCGGACATCCCCACCGCGCTGTTCCACAACACGCTCGCCATGGAGGAGTACCTCCGGCGGCGCGGCGCGGGCACCAAGGGCGCGCTGCTCATCGTCAAGCTCGGCTTCCAGACCGTCATCCCCCGCGAGGCCGCCCGCGACGTCCTCACTGGGCAGATTCCCTACACGCTCGTCGACCAGAAGGGCATCCGCCACTTCGCGCCCATGCACGTGTTCTCGGCTCTCAGGCTGTCGCAGCCGCTCGCCAACAGGTACTCGATGTACCACAGTCGACGGGGCTCCGCTGGCTCCGCGGCCTCGGGCGCCTCCGTCCTCAGCTCCGTGGCGGAGGACCGACCGGAGGCGCCGCCCGCGCCGCCCTCCACGGTCCCGTCCACCTGCCTGCGCTGCATCCACGGCGACCACCGCCACCACTCCACCTTCAGCCAGCCCGCGACCGAGGTCAGCCTGGGCAGCGGCCAGTCGAACGGCCGCGCCAACGGCGCCGTCAACGGTCAAGCCAACGGCCATATCAACGGCCACGCCAACGGATACGAGCACGGTCACGACGACGTTGACGCTCACGGCAAGGGACAGCCCAACGGCTACGTCAACGGCCACGCCAACGGCCACGCTAATGGTTACGCCAATGGTCATGCCAACGGCGACGCCAATGGTTTTGTTGACGACGAGATCTGTCCCGTACCCGTCGCGAAGGGGGTCCCCGAGAAAGGCAATAAAAAACTGACCGCCATTCTGGGTAAAGGACTGATGAACGGCATCGCCGCGGACCCCTCTGACAGTCTTGTGAACGGCCACACCAACGGCCTTGCCGACGGCCTCGCCAATGGGCTCGCCAACGGTCACCTAAACGGACACGCCCACCCTGTGTAACAGTTTTACCCGGCACGACGTAGTAGAGGACTGACTGTGTATGAGGAATCCGTTGATAACTCACTTGTGAAGGGGGAAGGGGGCGGCAAGTATTTCTGTCAGGGGAACGCCACGCCCCGCCACGCCCTTGAGAGGACGATCGTCTATTGAAGACTGACAGGCCACGAATATCCCCACCCTGGCGTGGCGGGCTAAATTTAAATGGGGGTTGGTTTGCCCCCCCTCCTCCACCCCTCCCCAGTGCAACGGCCCCGTGTTCCCTCACCAAGCATGACATATTTGTGCGAATACGACTAATGTTTTTACTCTGTCTGAGTTTAGTTACCTCCCTCGTTCCCGTGGTGTAAGTGGATGTGGAGTAAAGAAACGCCAAGTGCTTTCTACTCTTCCTTGTGTCAGACATTCCTAGCGGTAACTATCCCAATCCAGTCGCGACCGCGACCGTGGTCGACTTAACGCGTATTATTGCAAATGATTTGTCATCCAGTGTTATAAAACTGCTCAAAATATTGTAAACATACTTAGATTTTACAAATTTTCCGTCCTTATATGATTTTTTGAAATTGTTTTAAGGTACTGTAATATCAGCTACCTTCTTTTTAAATTTTATAATTCTGAATGACACGTTGGTATCTGGGTTGTTCGCGATGGAATAACAATTGTGATCTCCATTTTTTTCAGTAACTTAAGTGAATACTTTCTTGTGATTTGTGTAGTATGTACGTATGTTGTGTGGTGACTGTTAGAATGCCTGTGAATTAGAACTTAATCCTAATATGAATGTATCTAGCAAGGTTCATGGTACTCGTCTAGTCAGAGCCAAAAGGCTTGGACGGCAAAGTGTCGCGTTTATGCACGTTCGCTGTCGTAAAATGTCATATTTTCAAAATAATGAGGTGCATGTCAGTAATATTTTTATAGACATAGAACGTTCGTGACTAAGGCTTGTGAAAAAGTAGGTTAAGTAGAAATGTGAAAACTGTACTGTGTTAACAAAATATTTAATAAAAAGTAAAATTGCTAATGTAATGACCTCTGATATTATTTTTAGAAAATACATTAACGCAACCTTTCAGATGGGCGTGCACGAAGACGGTGATCATGAGGAAAACTATCTTTTTAAATAAAAATTTACGACACCAATATTTTTAAATTTAGGAACAAGGCTATTCCTACAAACTAAATTTAACTACTTCCTTCACGTCGAATTATGCGTCCTGTCTAGTAGACCTACCCAGGGGAGCGTAGTCTGCGCCCTGTGCGCGGTCCAGCCCGGGCCGCGCCGCTGAAGATACATAGTTCTCTATCGGTTCTCTGCCATATGCGTCTAGGAGAGAGGGGAGGGGAGGGGCGATCACTCCGTTGGGGTGCACCAAACGAATGATAGAGAAGACAACGCTGCAAGATGAGTCTGTCGGCGGGGCCGGACTGAACAGGCAGCCGCAAGGGCGGCGTGGCCGAGGCCGAGTGGAGGCCGACTGTATATCGGAATGCTCGGAATGTTGGCTCTCCCGCGACGGTGCGGAACGTGGCGGCGCGGGGCGGGGCGGAGTGGGTACCACCGGCGCGCCCTGCCTGGGGCGCGAGGGGGAAACAACTATGAATTTTGGTGGATACATTTTGTGAATTTTTGTGAATTTTTTCACATTCTTTTAATCTTATTTTTATTTTTAAATTCTTGCTTGAATTTGACCCATATTTTTGTTCATTTTCCTATTTTTTTTTCTAAATTTTCATGAATTTTCCTGTTTTAATTTAGAGCTGTACAAAAAAAATTCAGAGTAGTGTTCCCCTCGCTGGGGCGTCGGGGCGGGGCGTACTCCGCGTCGACCCTGGGCGTCCTCGGCCCTCGGCGGTCTCAGTTCCGGGACGGCGCGAACAACTTTGCCGCGGCGGCGGTGTCGTCTGCACTGCGCCCGGCGGCCATCATCAAGGACCTGACGCGCGCGGACGCGGTCTCTGGGGACGCCGCACCTCGCCCCGCCCCGCCTCGCCCCGCCCCGCCTCGCCCCGCCCCGCCCCGCCCCGCCCCGCCTCGCCCGCCCCTTTATTTCTGAGCTGGCTGCAGCACGCCGCCCCCACGTGTAAACACTCCACCTTGTGCTGCGCGGCGCGGTGTCGCTGCGTCGCCTCGGTGTGTGCCGGGGGGTCGGGGAGCAGCCCCGGGGGGAGAGACCGGCGCGGCGGCCCACAGTGCAATGCTGATTGTTCACGAATACCTTGCACATTTGTCGCGGTCCGTAGGCTACGCGCTGTTCTCAACCGTTATATAGACTCTCCGCGCGGCAGCTTTTGCGAACCAGCATATGCTTACTTACGCTTCCGTATCCTTACTCTCTTACACTTAAACGCTTTGTATATCTATTCTGTCGTCCGAGAAATTATCCCCTATGAACTGTTTGCACTGAGTGCCGCCGCTCCCGCAGGTCGCCTCGCGGCGAGTCTCTCCCCGCCCCGCCCCGCCCCGCCCCGCCCTGCTGCCCCGCAGCGAGCCGAGGGAGGAGGATGAGAATGTCCTCCCCTCTGAGTCACCGCGCCGAATCAAGCTTTCCGTCGCTCGAATATATCTCGCGCGGGGACCCGCCCGGGTCGGGAGAGATACGGCGCGCGCAGAAATAGAGGCGCTGCACGGAACTGGCGCGGGCGCGTGCGCGGCGTGCGGCCACCGCGTGGTGCGACGATGAGAAATCGCTGTTTGCAGTCTGACTAAAGTCGAGTCCGTAGTAGCCTCGCGGTTCGAGGAGCAAGTGAAGCCGCGGAAGAATTCCACCTCCCACAAGAATGTCATCGTTCATACATCTATACGAGGGGGCGACAATTTTGGGAATCATGTGTACACAAGCCTGGAAGCCTGGGAATCAACATCATAAAAATTACGGGAAATCAATGAAAACCAATACAAGAAAGTAGTTATAATTAGCCGAAATTAGCGTTTTATGTCGCTAGAAACAGTTAGAAATGAAAAGATATGGATGGGAATCATTGGGAATCTATCATTCCGGGAATCACGTGTGCACATTAAAGGGGAGTGGTCGCCTCCTCGTATCTATAGTCGACAGTCATATCAGCACGACCGGGGAGCATTTTTCAGGAGTCACAAGGGGGGAGGGGGGGCAGATCACGTCCGCGGGCGGATGGCGTGGGACCGGTGACTCAGAGCGTATCGTACAACTAAATATACCGGACCTGGTCGGGAGGCGCGCACCTCGTGCCAAAGCACACCTTGGTGCGAGTGAGAGAGGAGGGATATGTCACGTGTATGTGTGGGTGTGAGAGAGAAAGAGAGAGCAGACCTGCTGGCCGTTGTTATACTCGGACGGGCGGGACGTGGGGTAAATAGGGGTGAAATCGGCTCGCCCCATCGAGCCGGGGAGGAGGCGGTGATGTCCTGTCACCCGGGTGACCGCCGGTCGGGTGCAGGTGCCACAGGTGGACACTACCAGCGACAGCCCATGCCTGGGCCTTCCAGACACCTGTCCCGATTTGTCATCGGCTTGTGGTTCGAGTCTTATTTCGCCGTTCGAAGCGAACAAGCCTCACTTGGCTGGCATGTAAGGTTGCCGCTCTGCCGCCGTATTCAGAGAAGACTTCGAATTGAAAATGTTCCAAATATTCCCAAACACACAAGCCGACAATTCGATAAATTTCGTATACTTAAAAATTAATATATTTATTTTTTTTACTCGTTCTTTACCACCACCTCTCTCCTTAGTGGTGAAAAGAACGAGTATTGTTATTGTTCTCAGTCGAGTGTAACCCTTAACTGCTCTTTCATCTTAGATCTCACAAAACCTAAGGCATGATGACTTGAAAAAAGTTCATTGTTGCCGAATAAAGATCAGCATTTCCAGTGTGGAATAGTTTAAGTATCATGCCCGTAGGTATTGTAAGATCTGAGATGAAATTCGAATCAGTAAAGGGTTTCGCTCGACTGAGAGTCAGGAGGAGGGGGGTGGCTGTAAAGAACGAGTAAAAACAGCTTACCTCTGTCTCTTTAATTCTGCGCGTAGCGCGTGTGGCCTAGGTGAGCGAGGCTTGGCGGATAGCGTGAGTTTGAGACCATTGAATTGTGGTAGGCAAAGCCGCACATTTGCACACTTTTACGTTTTCTCTGAAGCACTCGGCACTCCTCGTCCCGGATAGTATTGCTGAAGAGCGGAGGAGTCGCTGCGCTGCGTCCTGTCCTGAAATTTCGTTTAGCGATGCAAATAACACTTTGTCAGCCGTGTTTTATTACTCTGCTTTCTCGCCATACCAGAGAGTCAACTCTATTCTCTCTCCCTCATTTGCCTCGCTCGCGACTGTCTCTCTCCCTCTCCTTCCCACCGAGCCGATGGTGGCCTGCCGGCCTGCTCCCCCGGTTGGGTTTGCTATCGAGATTTAAATAGATCCTTTCGCCTGGGAGATCTTCGACCCCTCTCTGTCTATCCCCGTCTCTCCCTGTGTTTTTCTCCGTCCGTCACCCCCTTCCCTTCCCTATCTCTCACTCTGTCTTTCGTGACCCAGTCTCGTTAAGGGACAATTAGTCAAGGCAGAGGCGAAAGGCGTCAGGGAAGTCCGGCACCCCGAGGATGATCGTCGAATGTGTTAGGCCCGCTGGTCACGTGGTCGCGCCGGCTCTGACGCAAGTGTGTGATCGGTTGACAGGTGGCGGACGTCCTCACGGCCCGGGAGGACGTGGTGGGAGAGCGGCTCAGCCTCAAGAAGGGTGACCTCGTCGAGGTCCTGGACACCACCGATGCAAAGTAAGTAGTACCGGAAGGCGCGGACACGAGGGGTCGCCAACTCGCATAATATTCCGTACGGGACAATACCTTCATAATACTTAATAATATCTCATAAAATACCCTTATAATATAATATTGTAATACCGAATAATACTCCAAAATAATTCATACTATCCAATAATATGTCATAATATCCCAAAATATGTGCCATAATACCGCATAATACCATAATACTCCGTACTCTGCTGTGGTTAGTTGGCGAGCCCTCGCGCGGACACCTTAAAATCACCAATTTATTTTTTGCCTCACGTTTAATTATTTTTTTCTAGTTTCTAGCTTATCAGTATCGGTCGACGCTCACGAGAACTGCAGCTGACAAGCCTCGGTTTTTAAAAAATATTAATTTAAGTTACTCAAAAAACCACTAGTACTGAAGTATCATCTGCTAAAAAAATTCTTTCGCTTCTTTTAATATTTGCCCAATATTTCGCGGACAATTACCGAGGCAGCCTGCCCGGCCTGCTCACCCGACGCCGCTCGCGCCCTCCCGCCCCGCCCCGCCCTACCGGCTCCGCCGACCTGGTTCTCCCTGGTCGTTGCTCCTTTGCTCCTGCCCCCCCCCCCTCCCGACTAGCTTCCCTGACTGGGCTGCGTGCGAGTCCTCGAGGAACACACACACGTCAAGCCCTAGTGGTGCCACCCCTGCCGCTCCCAGCCGCCGACGGAAGCGGCGGCGGCGTTTTCTCACTCTTCCGAACGCATCCGCTCACTAGAGCAGCTGACCGGGACGCCCGCCTTTTCCCTCCTTTTCCCCTGAGCTAAGCCCACTGCCGCGGCTTAGCGCGAAGACGCGGGCGTGGTGGTTTCAGCCCATTCATGTGTGCAGCCGTTACAATGCATCAGAGCGCGTCAGGTCTCGGCGGCGGCGGGGCTGGCGCGGCTGGGTGCGTCCTGGTGGTGGTGGTGGTGGAGGGGAAGTCCCAAGGAGCAATGCCCGCGTACTACAGCAGCGGTGACGCAAGGCGCCCCCCGGCCCGGCCCGGCCCGGCCCCTGCCACCGCCCCGGCGGCCTGGCCTGAGCCCGGGGCGGGGCCCCTCCCCGTTGTACCAGCGCGTCGTCTGCTGTCCCACATTTGCGCTGCAGTAAGGAGAGCGGACGCGGCGTGGCGTGGCGTGGCGTGGCTGAACGTTTGAGGGAGCCGCCTGCCTGCGCGACTGCGTGCGGCCACTCTGGAACAACCAAAGTGCTGCGCGTTTAAAATTGTGTAGCTTGTTTTAGCTCTAATGTTTGTCTGTCTGGCAAATGAGAGAAACGAGCGGCGCGCAGGAAATTATGTGAGATGAAGCGCGTCCGTCCTCTCCCCTCCTACGCTGCTTCTCACATGTATCATTTGATATGAAATAAATCATAATAAAACATGGAAATTAATGTCACGTGATGTGGGAGTTTTTGATTCGCTCCGCGGAGCTCGAGATCGGCGACCCCACTGCCGCCCCGCCCCGCGCCCCCCGTGATGACCCGCCACATCCCGCCACGCCCCGCCTCGCCCCGCCACGCCCCGCTCGGCCCGGGTGATGGATACGCGGAGCCGCTAACACACAGGCGCCATCCGGGACGGGACACGCCCCTACTAACAGTCAGGCGACGCCCCAGTGGCGCTACACTGCACCAAAACTAGGACTTTAACGCTAACGCTGGTAAAACTAAGGTGCTTGACTGAAGCGTGCAGTCACGCTTGAAGAGGTTAACCTGAGCTTGAAATCAAGCGTTTACTGTGAGAAATATATCTTTGTAGATTTACGATATATTTTGTAAATGACAACTTGCGAAAAATATGGCAAATTTCCGACAACCCATATTCTTGCTCGCATTTGAATTTCAAGTTGATAGATATTGCTTTTAATTTTACTATTTGAAATTGTAATTTTACAACTTCGCTTCGTGGAAAATTCTCCCGTAAACCTATACGATTATTTTTCACGCAGTGTTGGAAAGAAACTTTCACATACATTTCTATATAGGAGGAATAGCAGGAAAAGGAGCGGGTGGGCAGGTACGCGGTACGTTTGATTTCAAGCGTACAATGTGAGCACGCTTGAAAAGGGATGAAAGGTTAGGCCTTAGTTTTACCTCAAATCCTGGAATAACTAATGAAAATCGGACTCGATACGCAACTCAAACCTGACTGGATCATCTGGAAGCTACCAACTGTTCGATAGATGGAGTAGTGAAGGGGTGGGTGTTAGTAGGTAGGACGGATGGACGTGCAGAGAGACGGGGCGTGTGTTCGGCGAGGAGGGGGGGGGGAGAGATGGCCCTTGCACTGACCTATATCCGATTTAAACTAAGTAGCTTCAACCCCGACTGATGCGCTCATTGCTGCTGTGCGCAGTGCCACTGTCACCATGTGATGCCCATTACACCGCAAGTAATTGGGGCTGGGGTCGGGGCGGCCCGGGTCGGGGCCGCCGTACTCGTGCAGAGCACTCAGTAAAAACTTTCACCTGCAGCTTAAAAATTAGCTGCTAACATTTTAAGCTTTGGAAACTAACAAGATTGCTAAAGAGCATATCTTTTAGCAATATTGCAATATTTTAGCTACTTATAGCTGCAAATGTTTGTATATTTAAAAAAGATTCTCAGTGAGGGTGCTGCCTCCCTTACATCGCTTTGAATCCTTGGCCGCGGCCCGATGGCTTCCTTACCGTCCCTATGAAGGATTCTTCCTCCCGGATGTGTTGTCAAACTGTCAAAATCACTGTAAAAATTTGAACTGTCATTTGACAATTATCGTTTGGATACATTTGGAACGAGATAAATTTGTAAAAGTAAGCGTATAACATATATGTCATTTGACCATGACAATACATTCGTCTAATTTTTACAAAATTTTAAAAATTATGATAATTTTACTGTCAAAACTTAGATGTTTTGTCCAATATTTGATGAAACAGTTGTCACTTGTACAATTTTCTTCTCATTCCGAAAAGTTGAAAATGTTCTGAACTCTTTTGTTATCACTACAGCTAATTTGTCAAAGATGAGGCATAAACTATTTGTCACAAAATATGTTGTAAAATGGCAGGAACTTTTTACAGTTAAGGTCGAGAGCGTTAGGGTGGGTCAACCAACGGACCAGGACGGAGCGCAACTTGCAGCGCCCTCCAAAAATCATCCTCCTCCCCCCTTTCTCTGCTCTCCTCCCTCTTCATTCTCCTGCTCTCTCGCGTCTTTTTAGGCACGAAGTAGCCTTACGGTTTTGTCTCAGGATCCGATTTTTATTAGCACGGCCCCTTACCTAAATCCTGAATTTTCTATAGGATTTTGATAAGATCTCCTTAGTTCACTGATGAAATGCTAGCCCAAAGTTGGTGGCCAATTTTGAGAAATTTCGATCTAAAATCTCTGTTTCTATGGTAATACTCGACTTGTCTCGGGAAAACAGCGTGGAAAGGGGAGCCGAGCCGAGCCGCCATTGTCGCGGCTGCTCGAACCCTCGGCGCGGCGCGCAGGGGATGAGGACCGGCGGGGCCGGGGACTTGTTGATTCTACTCATGCACAGTAGTTGAAAATATAAAATTTGGAACGACACGTTAGAATAAAAATGTAAAAGCAGTGTTCGAATGCCCATTGCACAACGAGCCTACAGTTCAAAAATCAAGCTGATCGGACGATTTTTACTGAGAGACTAGCTTCTAAATCGTTTCAGCTAGAAAGCTAAAATTTGGCATGTGACCCGCTGAACTAGTGACCTTGAGACAAAAGAAATTAAGTAACATGACCCATAAGGCTAGAATTTTTAAAGTAAATCTCTATACAAACCATCTCCTACCGAAGAATTTAGTGAAACAAAAACATTAATTAACTTCGTGCCTACCAGGATTTCCTGAAATCGTATTTTTTCTCGCTCCTACCTCCCTACTGCACACTCTCCCTTCTTCTCTCTCCTTCTCTCACTCTCGCCTTCCGTATCTGCGATCCTCATCACATTGATTTACCGCCATTTTAGAGATGCCCCGACCTGGCACGCTGCTTGCCCAGACAGAAAGAAAGCAATAAATCGGTGGTCCTCCGAGGGGCGCCCGGCGGCCCGGTCATACCCTGCCCCAGCGCCACACGCGGAGTTACCTCAGCATTTTAACGAATGGTACCGCAGACGCAGACTTACTGAGAAAAGTGCGTGAGTCCTCGGCGGAAGAGCGATGTCAGCATCGCCTGAGGGAGGACCGACTTTATGACCGTTCCGTCCGAGGGGGAGGAAACTTCGAAAAATCATTGAACGGTCCTCCTAAATAGTCATTAAAAAAATTAGGGAAAAAAAGCAAAATTGAATGTAGAAAAAATATACAAAATCCGAAAAATCGGGGAAAAAATGAACGAAAAAAAGAAAAAAATTAAAAAAATTAGTAAGGGGGGAAAGATCAGAATTTATAAAAAAAGTGACAGAAATTTTCCTTGAAAAATCAAAAGTGAAATCAAAACAGAAATTCACAATAATCAAAACTCATAAAAAGTCATTGTACTAATTTTGTATGAGTGATTCCCCCCCCCCCCTCCCCCCTCGGTTCTGTCCGTCCCAGACCATGCGGCCAGGCTAGTAGTGCAAGAGGTACACCAAAAATTCTGTAACAACCTTGCAAATCGTGATAAAAGCAACAGATTTTAACCATAGGCTCTCAAGACCATTTAGAAACTTTTGGTCCGCAACCCATTTCGATATCTTCGTGTGGAGCCGAGATATTGAACAGTGTTTGAACACTTTGTATATAATGTGTTTTATCGGGTCTGGGCAAGGAAAAGGAATTGTAGATGGTCCGCGGTCATTAATTTTGAGACTCCAACCTATTCACCAGGTCCACAGAGGTCAACACCAGCGCCGGAAGGACCCTGTACCAACTATGTTCAAGGTTTGAACACTTTTTGAACGGAATGCAAAAGTATGCTACAGCGGCTTACAGAGAGTCATTTCCGACTAATTTGACCTCGCTGATCATGATTCTTGCATCAGATTTACATTTTCATGCCGCGGTTACCCTCGGGTGGGGTCATATTGGCCCGCGGGAGGGGGTCTAGGTGGGTGGCCTACCCACCAGGCGCTCTCCTCTCCTAGCTTTGTTTTCGAGGTGGCTGTGGCTGAACTGGCGGCCAGCAGGTTGGGGCACTTTTGACAGCACATTAGCAGCCGTTACCTCCGAAATATTAGAATAAATATTTTTTCCTGGGAAAAATGCTTTTTTCAGAAAGGAAAGGGAGAGATGGTGTGCCCGGCTCAGAATGCCGTCACAGGCCAGCATGGGAGGCGCGTTACCACAAATTGTGTGCTAGGGAAAACCAGCCCCCCAAAGTGCACTATGCACGCGCTCCTGAAGCTGTGGAAGCTGAGCGACAGGCGCTGGAGGCCGCAGCCGCCTTCAAGGAAGCCACCCCCACCCTTACGCCCGATCCACCTCTCTGTCCCCCCTGCTGGCCGCGTTCGCTTCCCGCACGCTGAAAATCTACGAGTCATAACTCTCGCCCCCATACGAGTGAGAATTTGAGGGCAATTTTATTACTCTCTGGAGAGTGAGATTTTCCTCGTTCTTAATGAGAAAGAATTTTGAGACCTCGCCCTCATAAAGAGAGTTCGTGCGCATCAAATTAAGTGAGGTGTAAAAATCCTTAGTCGAATACAGCGAGGCTAAAAAATATCTAGCTTGAAAAGAGTGAGGTTAAAAATTTTCAGTCCAATTTAGCATAGAAAAGTGTCCTCTCCCATTTTGGACGAGAAATTGGATGGCAGGGTTTGCAGTGCACCCCGCACCCGTTCACAAGCCGTACCGTCGTAACGAGTGAAATGCAAAAGCGATGCTAGAGCGCGCGGTAAAAACAGTTTCTTGTATTTCTAGATCTGCCTTAGATGTCCATTGGTATTCTCCATAAGATCCAAGAAAGATCTTGAAATACAAGAAACTATTTGTACCGTGCGGGCGGGTCATTTACGACTAATTTTACCTCAGAACGGCAGCTGCTGGGCTGCACGTCTATACCCTGCTGTGCTGGTTGTAAAAGGATGCAAAGGAAACTGTGCAAAGAGCAGGTAATGTGTTATCAAAACTTTCCTACCTTAACAAATTTTTAATTTTATGGGACTAATCGCAGTCCAAATATTTCATGGACATCATGGGCAAAGCTTGAATGTACAACCCATTGTGTCAGGATCTCTTACCATGGGAGAAGCGTCTCCACTCATGGGAGCCACGGCGAGGGGTACCTCACCTTCTCCAATCAGTGTACACCCTGCGTTCCAATCATTTTCCAATCACTATCCGCAGTCACAAAATTTTTCGAAAAAAATCTACTTCTAGCACCTTAAAATTGCAAAATATCGTATTGGTGCCAAAAATTTATAGCATTTTCAAAGTTTGGTCAAATTTTCCTTTCAATCACGAAACAACCCTCAAAGAGTGAGGTACCCCTCGAGCCACGGTTCTTTCCATGGGTTGCGTTGCCATGACTTAAATGACGCCATTCACTGCGAATGTAAGTGTGGAACACCCAAGTTCCACGCATAGAAGCCTGGAACACTCAAGTTCCACGCGTGGAGTCGTGGAACACAAAATGTTCCTCGTTTACATGCGTAGAATTAAAATAAGTAGTCCACGCCTCTTCGAATGGAACATTCTAGTGTTCCACGCTTCCTTGCGTGGAAGATTTTGTTCCACCCAACCTTGCGTATGTATGAATGTTCCACACTTGGATTTGCAGTGTGGTAGTCTTTTGCCATGAAACTAGGTCCCATGGGTCTCATAATCACCATGACAATGTCAGGCTTTCACATGGCAACAGTAAATGTTACCATGGTCTGTTACCAGGGTGAGTTAGACGTGCCCCGACGTTACCCATGACAAATTAATATATCATGAGGAATTAAGAAAGATGACAATAAAACTTGTATTTATTTGAATATCTCTCTGAAATTTGGCATGGAGCTCCTCCTGCGCTTAATCTAAGTTAGGCCATTTTAATTTCGTTGAAACCCGAGCACTTTTTTTCTGCTCTCTCGGAAACGGTCAAAGCTAAATAAAAACTAATTGTGGATTCGGCTCCTCCTCGGTTTCGAAAGCATGAACTCATGTTCCGTATCCTCCTGTCAGACTTGAACAGTAGACTTTGTCAAATTATGTACATTTGACAATACATTGAAAAAGATACCCATGGAGCATGACTTTCTTCATGGTGACATGTGCTTCTTGCATGGTGTTAAAGAGCGCAATGACAACTTTCTGCCATGGTGTTGGCAACGCTTTTCCCATGGTATAAAGTAATGCCTTGGCAATCGACAACATGCGTGAAACGGCAAAATACTCCGTAGCATTGGACCCCATGGTAAAATGCCACACAATGGACTGTAATGGTATCCCATGGTACACCATAGACTAGCTCGAACCAAGGGAATTTTGGAGTGGGTCCTGGTAATGAAAACTTTTTACCTGTCTTCTGTGACCTATATATAGCCCCTTTCTCAGCGTGTAGCGCCTGGCGGGTAGGCAACACGCCCAGACCGCCACCCGTGGGCCACTACGGCCCCACCCGAGGGTCACCGTGTCATGAAAATGTAAATCTGATGCTGGAATCGGGATCAGAGAGGGTAAATTAGTCGGAAATGACCCTCTGTACGCCGCTGTAGCATCACTTTGCATTCCGTTCAAAAAGTGTTCAAACCTTGAACATAGTTGGTACAGGATCCTTCCGGCGTTGATGTTGACCTCTGTGGACCTTGTGAATAGGTTGGAGTCTCAAAATGAATGACGGCGGACAGTCTACGCTCCCTCTCCCTTTTCCTTGCCCAGACCCGATAAAACACATTATATACAAAGTGTTCAAAAACTGTTCAATATCTCGGCTCCACACGAAGGTATCAAAATGGGCTGCGGACCAAAAGTTTCTAAATGGTCTTGAGAGCCTATGGTTAAAATCTGTTGCTTTTATCACGATTTGCAAGGTTGTTAGGGGTACCTCTTGCACTATAGCCTGCCGGCCCGCGAGGATCCTGGTGCAATGCCCCTCGGTACAGGGCAGGGCAGGGTGCAGCCGATTAATCGGCCGCTCTTGATGGAAATGGATCACCCTACTGGCCTGTGCCACGCCACGCCTCACCCCGCCCCACCCCGCCTTGATGGTGCAGCAGCAGCAGATGGAAATGAAGAGGCCGGGGATGCACCTGCTTACAGTCGCACGCCAATCTATTCGCACTGCGCCTCTCTGGAAGAGGCTACTGACCTCATCCCTGGCACAATTCCTCCTCTTTTTTCCTGTCATGTATTTTCTTTTACACTTTTTTTTTCTCTTTCTTTTTTTTATGATTAGACGACCCCGCCTTGACCTGCACAGCGACCCAGATCTGGACCTTGGTATCGGTGCGGACGCAGCCTCCCTGCTCGACAACTCGTCCGCGCGCCACAAGATGAGCGTCAGGCCGAGGAGGAAACACGCCGACCCCCGCGCCCGCTCGCCCGCGCCAGACACCAGGTACACCGCGCGCACCGCACGTCTGCTCGCGATCCGTATCACATGACAGCGAGCTCCAATAAAAGACTGGCCCCACTTCTTTCTCCGAGACGCGGTCTTTCTCAAACATAAACTCGGCGCCGATTTCTTCCCCGCTACGCCATAGCCGTCGTACTGTGCTCGGCGTGGCGTGGTGGGCGCTGTCGTCTGCCTGAACTATGACCTTCATGTGGTGGTCGGAAACTTCACGTCACGATCAGAAAGAGGTCTTCCACAACTGCACCGTCGTCCACAACCTCTATTGTAGACGATTCTTGACTCTTGACGACTTTGCCTTCAGCACAAAGGGGAAACAACTCTGAATTTTTGTGTACATATTTTGTACATTTTGGTGAATTCTTGCCGTTTAAAAAAAAAATCCCAAATTTTCACAAATTTTTGTGAATTGCCCTAAAGTTTTCTGAAATTTTTTTTCTAAATTTTTCTTAATTTCTCTGAATTTTTGTAATTTTTTTCTAAATTACGAGGTATACAAAAATTTGAGAGTTGTTTCCCCCTCGCTGCAGCAGCAGTGATAGTCCAGGTGGTGGTAGTGCATCTTCTCCGGGAAGCATCCTGCCCTGCCCTGCGCCGTGCACCAGCATGCAGGGGCGAAGTCAGGCCCACCTCGCTCCTCTCCGCCACTCCTAGCCATTTCATTTCGTCTCTTATTTTTACTGGTCGCTTCCCGGCCCCGGCTAGCGTGGCGTCGAAGAAGTCTGCCAAACCGCACGCAAATAAACAAAGGCATGAAAGCCCGCCAAGCCTGTGGCGGCTGACCGGCCCGGCCCGGGGCCCGGGGGGTTGGCCGCGGCCGCGCGCAAAGTGATATAGTGATACACCGCGATTCTAATTAGAGGCGCTTCATCAGACTGAAGAAATAACGTCTGCATCCTCTTGTTGGGAAATGTAATAGTCGCGGTGCAGCGGCGGGAGGCATGTCGCGGCATTGTCCTGCTCGCGACACGCGACGGACCGGTGACGAGATCTCGTTATCGCTGGCCAGAGGGAGGGGTCGGGGCCCGGGTCGGGGTCCCTGCATGATTCATAGCTGTCGCCATAGGCCGCGCCCACGCGCTCGTTGTGCTGCTGCCGCTATCATCGTCCCGCCATCTTGCAGCAGCAGAACTCGCCAGCCGTCTGATTCCGAAGATCGCGCTCTCGTGCCTCCGTCCTTGTCGCACTCATTGGGCCCGGCCCGCCGCGGCCCGCCGCCATCCCCGGCATAGGGTACCGCCGGGCAGAGGCACAAGAGCGATCATCTGAACTAGACGGCGGGTTAATGGAGAACTGTCAGGGGGAAAAAAAGCTCAAAAGTACAATCAGCACTGCGGTCAAGTCTTTGCCGCTGCTTTTTGTGTTTTTTGAGGCACCATGTACGGTACCATAGAAAGGGAATCTTATGGGTGGAACTCTAAAAACGACGAAAGTGTCGTAAGTACATGGTCTGTGAAAACTAAATTGTTCTTTGCACTGTACAAAAAAAAAGGAAAACAAAGTTAATCAACAGGAAATATCTAGGAATTTTGTTAAACGACCTGACTGTCAATTCACTCTTCGTGTAATCCCGTCGAAGCACGTCGGTTGTCCGACCTTCTTTTGTCCGACCTCGGGATTTTTGCGGCCGCCACCGTCACATGTTTCTTTTTGTCCGACCTCATTTTGTCCGACCTGGCAGTCGGGGTGTGATGGTTATTTTTTTGTCCGACCTCGTTTTGTCCGACCCCGACGAACCGTAAGAGTCGCCTGCAATCCTCTGCGATTGCAGCTCGATTGTCCGACCTAATGATTTCCTCAAAATCCAAAAAAAGTGCCTTGATTTTTTTCTGACCTTGTTTACATGGGTAAAGTGGAGAACGAATAGTTATCATGGTCGGAGCATGTACCGAAAAAATTGTATAACACCTCAAATTCATTTTTATTTTTTATTTTTAAAGAGCTATTTAAAAAAATTGAAAAATTGGTAGGCCCCTACCTAACTCGCAACCTGCGAGCCCCGCCTGCTTAACTTCGGAGTTCTGATGGGATCCGGTGTGTTCCAGGCGACCGCCACCCCGCGGGCACGAGAAGTCCTCTCCGCTTCGGGGAGAGTCCCCGCTTAAGGCTGGCGGCCTGTCAGGCCCGCCGTACCACCCTATTTAAACAGCGCCTTGAAGCCGTAGGTAGCATTTCAGACCAACGACTGGGCACCACCGGACCGCATGACCGGTCAGTGGGAGGTAGAGGCAAGGAAGGACGATAGAGGGGGAGAAGAGCAGAAAGAGAAGTTTTTGCGGAAGAGTAAGCGTACGGTTGGTTAGACCTGTACTGACCCGCTCCCGCACAGGTCATGGAAAAGCTGTTTACTAAGGAGCCAGATTCATAGGCCTTACTTCCCCACGAGGGACCACCCCCCGTGGCATGGGACGGAACTTCCTGACAACTCGCTTTCGCTGCCAGTGAAGAACCTACCTGGGAATTGAACCCAGGCCCCAAGTGCCGAGTCTCATGACACCCCGCGGCTTTCGTGGTACTAAGACCACTAGACCGTCGGCGATTCCACGAGGGAGCTCCGTTGAAATGGGGGGTTTGAATTCCACTCCAGGCTGCTGTCTTCGGAAAAATTTATATTTGGCAAGATTCGAACCTGGGTTCCCCGGCTCGCGGGACAACACTGAGCCAGCACGGCTACGACGCCACGGTACATGACGCCTGCCCACTAGGGGTGACGCTGCGAAGAGCCGTAGTCGCCGACGAACCTGTCCCGTTGGCGTCATCAGTACACCTGCTCTCCATGCAGCAACAGCCCGGCCGCGTGGCGACATTGGTATGCACATCGGCATCGTAAACAGCTCTGGGTGGGCAGAGGTTCGAATACCGATCACTATTTCCATCTTTTTTTCCCTTTTTCTTTAAGAAGCTTTGTCTCTTTGCAGTTGCCCGAAGGGACGCGAGTATAGTGGATAAAAAGAAAAAGTAGTTTTTAGAAATTTACACTTTCCGTGCGAGACCCTTTGTTCAGCGCCCCCCCCCCTTTACAGGCGCAGACAATGTGGTTCAATTGGCGTCTCTACAGAGACGCTAGAGCCTCTTAGGTTTGATGTATGGTACTTCCATGTCAACCCCGAGTCATACCGACCGGGTCCACATTGTGGACCCGTCGCCGCTCAGTCTGTTTTCGCTGGTCCACACGCATGGACCTGTCGCTAGAGCCTCCGTTTGGACCGGAATAGTCGGCCCAAGCCGGTCGAAAATATTTTCGTCTCACCCCTTTTGCACTCCTTTGGGTCTTAGCCTCATAGAGGTGCACGAGGTGCACCGAGGGGGCCTCAACTCACCCAAAATTTGTGCACATGATTTCAAGATTTCTCATGATTTCACATGATAACACCTATAATTGAATGAAATAATTCGTAAAGTAAATACAAGCATATTTTGAGCTTTATGAGCCCAAAATACGCACTCAAATCTATTTTTTCGGCAATAGATCCATATTTTTTGACAATTATTTCGAAGATCTCAGCGATTGTGTACACATGATTTCAGGAGTTGAGGCCCCCTCGGGTGCACTCCACTGAAAATCTACGAGTCTTAATTCTCGCCCCCATACGAGTGAGAATTTGAGGGCAATTTTATTACTCTGTGGAGAGTAAGAATTTTTTTCCTCGCCCTTTTTGAGAAAGAATTTTGAGACCTCGCCCGATAATAAAGTGAGAATTTGTGCTCAAATTAAGTGAGGTTAAAAAATCCTTACTCAAGTAGAGCGAGGCTCAGAAAAATCTCGCTCGAAAAGAGTGAGGTTAAAAATTCTCACTCTAATTTAGTATGGAAAAGTGTCCTCTCCCATTTTGGGTGAGAAATTGGATTCCAGGGTTTGCAGTGTCCTTGTGCACCTCTATGCGGCTAAGCAGTCCCGCCGAGGTGTACAAGGGGTAAAACGAAAAAAAATTGCGTCAAAATTTCTATACGTACGATTGATCAGCAGGTCTCAAAACGCATTTCTAGACAGGTCTCATTTTGCATGTTGGTCCGATCCGACCGACCTCTACAGCGGCTAAGTCCCGCAGGGGTGCACAAGGGGTGAGACAAAAAAAAATTACTTGAAAATTTCTATACTTAGGATTAATCAGCAGGCCTCAAAACGTCTTTCTGGATATGTCAACGATGTGGACCCGCTGACCCGCTAAAACAGACCCAACGGCGGGGGGTTCACCCTCGTGGACCCGCTCCTTCACCCCACCCACTGGCGACGGTAGCTAGAAACAGGTCTCAGTAAACACTATCCAGGCGTTGGAGAGTATGACTGAGTGTTCGGAGCCGACGCCACAGAGCTCCATGAAAGGGAGGTGGACCCACGGTTGACCCGTCGCCCGGAAGCGCCCATTTTTTGCGGGTCCACAATGTGGACCCGTCGCACGGAAAGTGTTAAGTCAAAACAAATCCACTCTCCATATTGAAAGAATGGTTCCAATACCGGTCTCAATTTCTTTCAATTAGGACTGTGGATTTTTTAAATTAATTTCTAAAACCTACTTTTTCTTTTTATCCACTATACTCGCGTCCCTTCGGGCAACTGCAAAGAGACAAAGCTTCTTAAAGAAAAAGGGAAAAAAAGATGGAAATAGTGATCGGTATTCGAACCTCTGCCCACCCAGAGCTGTTTACGATGCCGATGTGCATACCAATGTCGCCACGCGGCCGGGCTGTTGCTGCATGGAGAGCAGGTGTACTGATGACGCCAACGGGACAGGTTCGTCGGCGACTACGGCTCTTCGCAGCGTCACCCCTAGTGGGCAGACGTCATGTACCGTGGCGTCGTAGCCGTGCTGGCTCAGTGTTGTCCCGCGAGCCGGGGAACCCAGGTTCGAATCTTGCCAAATATAAATTTTTCCGAGGACAGCAGCCTGGAGTGGAATTCAAACCCCCCATTTCAACGGAGCTCCCTCGTGGAATCGCCGACGGTCTAGTGGTCTTAGTACCACGAAAGCCGCGGGGTGTCATGAGACTCGGCACTTGGGGCCTGGGTTCAATTCCCAGGTAGGTTCTTCACTGGCAGCGAAAGCGAGTTGTCAGGAAGTTCCGTCCCATGCCACGAGGGGTGGACCCTCGTGGGGAAGTAAGGCCTATGAATCTGGCTCCTTAGTAAACAGCTTTTCCATGACCTGTGCGGGAGCGGGTCAGTACAGGTCTAACCAACCGTACGCTTACTCTTCCGCAAAAACTTCTCTTTCTGCTTTTCTCCCCCTCTATCGTCCTGCCTTGCCTCTACCTCCCACTGACCGGTCAGGCGGTCCGGTGGTGCCCAGTCGTTGGTCCGAAATGCTACCTACGGCTTCAAGGCGCTGTTTAAATAGGGTGGTACGGCGGGCCTGACAGGCCGCCAGCCTTAAGCGGGGACTCTCCCCGAAGCGGAGAGGACTTCTCGTGCCCGCGGGGTGGCGGTCGCCTGGAACACACCGGATCCCATCAGAACTCCGAAGTTAAGCAGGCGGGGCTCGCAGGTTGCGAGTTAGGTAGGGGCCTACCAATTTTTCAACTTTTTTTATATAGCTCTTTAAAAATAAAAAATAAAAATGAATTTGAGGTGTTATACAATTTTTTCGGTACATGCTCCGACCATGATAACTATTCGTTCTCCACTTTACCCATGTAAACAAGGTCAGAAAAAAATCAAGGCACTTTTTTGGATTTTGAGGAAATCATTAGGTCGGACAATCGAGCTGCAATCGCAGAGGATAGCAGGCGACTCTTACGGTTCGTTGGGGACGGAGAAAACGAGGTCGGACAAAAAAATAACTATCACACCCCGACTGCCAGGTTGGAGGTCGGACTAAAAGAAATGTGTGACACGGTGGCGGCCGCAAAAATCCCGAGGTCGGACAAAAAAAGGTCGATCAACAAAATATTTCATCTTACTACAGGAAAAATCTGTTAACCAATTTAACAGCAAAAACTTTTGTTCTTTTTTTTTTAAACAATATATTTGTTTGTAAACAAAAACAACAATGTTTTACAGTGAAGGATTTTTCTGACAGTGAGCACAGCACTAACGCCGGGTTTTCAGCTTTTCCTTCTCTGTGGCGCTTGTGCAGGTGGCTGGTGCGGCTCGTCAGCGACCCCTCGCAGTGCGGCTGGGTGCCGGCCTCCAGCCTGGAGCGCAGAGCTAGCACGTGCTGGCCCTCGCCGCCCAGCTCCGACCACCAGCAGGGCCAGGGCCGCGGCCAGGACGCCAAGTACAGGAGAGAGTGAGTATGAAACTATATAGCAGCTGCTCACTGGAAATGTACTAGTCACATTTCTCGCCCGAAATGAGCGGAGTATTTTATCATCGCTCAGTAAAAGTGAATTTCGCTAAAACGACTCAAATCGAGTATTTTCTGGAATTTTTAAATCGCTCCAAAAGAGTGACATTTGATGATTTGACTCAAAAAGAGTCATCAAAGTTACTCTAATAGAGTGATGTTCATCCAAGTCACTCTCCCAGGAGAATCAAAATTTGGTACAGAAAAGTCGCTCTCCAAAGGTCGAAAAAGGCGACTCCTCCATTTTCAGTGCTCTTTCAAATTCATCCGCACTTTTGCAGGCGCGGTTTAATGCCCGCCTGCAAGGGGGGAAGAGGGCGTACTCCAGGCCTACTTACAGGGGATTTGTCCGCCCTATTTGCTTACTTTTCAGGCGGCCATCAAGTGACGACAGAGCGGGCTATCGCCCGCCCCCCCCCCTCCTCCCCCTATTAAATCGTGCCTGATCTTTTGTTGGTAAAATGAAAACAGTTACTTAAATTGAGGAAGAAAATGACACCGCCCTCTCTAAATATACTATAAAGCGTGACTTTGTTGTGTTGTGCACCCAGACACTCCCCCCCCCCTCTCCCTCCCCCCCCCTCTCTCTCTCTCTCTCTCTCTCTCTCTCTCTCTCTCTCTCTCTCTCTCTCTCTCTCTCTCTCTCTCTCTCTCTCTCTCTCTCTCTCTCTCGCGCGCGCGCGCGCGCGCGCACGCTCACGCTCACACATGCATGACTCTCAGCGCAATATCTCCTACGCGGCGACGCACGTCTGTTCGCAGCTGCCAAAACAAGGCCGTGCCACGTCAGTTTTCCGCGCAGAAAACATTCGTAACTCTCTGGCGGCGGCGGTGTGCGGCGATGCGGCGGGGGCAGCAGCGCAGGGGTGGCGAAACTGCCAGGCGGGGCGGGGCGGGGCGGGGCGGGGCGGGGCGGGGCGGGGCTCAGAGAGTTAAGGACCGCATCAAACAACACGCTGCACTGCCTGAGTGGTGTCAAACGATGGGTTGTCGTTTGAGAGGTGTGAGGGAGAGGCGGGGGTTGCAGTTTGCAGTGTGAAGCTCGTCTCTGACGGGCGGCGAGGCGCGGCGAGGCGGAGGTGTCGCAGCGCTGTAGGTTTGGGTCGTTTTGTACGCTCGCGGGGAAAACCGAGTGGAAACTGTATCCGCGAGGTCGCACAGCGGGCCCGTCCGACCTGCTGGGTCCCACTGCCGCCCCCCGGCGGCCTGGGGATCGACAGCCACCTGTAGAAGCGACACGACCAAAAAAAGGGAAAGGGAGAAAGAAAAAAAAACCCGTTTGACATGATGGGTCATGGCGTTTGACCTTCGCGTCTAAATAAAAACAAAATCGGTGTCGTTACCTATACTCGTCCGCTTTGACTTGACCATGGTATTTTTCTTGTATTTTTTTTTATTTAAATTATTTTTTAACCCAACGCCTCTGGGTGACACGCACGTCGGGTCGGGTTCGCCCCCCAACCAGCCAGCCCAGTAAATCAGGCGCAAAGCACAGAGCCCCACTGGCCCCACCCGGTCGGCACGTCGCCGTCAGCCCCTGGCGGCCGAGTCAAGTGCAAAATAAAAAAAAAAAGGAGTCGGGGACTGCATTCGTTCTCATGCAGCATGTGTGCGCGTGTATGCTTGTGTGAGTGTGTATGTGTGTGTGTATGTCTGCGCATGCGTGTGTGCATCAGTACTTGACAGATTGCGTTGCGGGTGGGAAGCTGGGTGGCATCGGCCTCTTAAATTCTCTCCTCAACCAGCGCATATATCATACTGAACAACGATCGGGTGCGAGGCATTTATACAAACACACATCGCAGAAATCCTTTAAATTGTCTCCAAGCTGCAGACGCAAAAGAATCCTGCAGCAGTGTCCAATAAAGACCACTGGATTTTGTGATTGACCAAATGTTCCCAATAACGTCTTCGCCCACGTAACTAGACATTCAGAACATCTAACCGATCGCAGACGAGCCCCTCCCGGCATCTCACCCCTGATGCCACTACTTGAGCCCCGCCGCACCCCTCCCACTGCTACCCCGCCCCAGCAGTCGTCGTTGAACAATGCCCCTTATGTTGGGGCCGGCAGTGACGTGACGGCTGCGCTGGGTGCGAGAGAGAGGGAGAGAGTCTCTGCCCGTGTACTACGAGCCACTGCGTCTGCGCGCGCGTGTGTGTGTTGGTGAGTCTGTAAAGAAGCGCCGAAATATCGCTGGCCATTTCTCTTTGCCGAACAGCAGGGCGGGACGGGTCTCGGGTTTATTGACTACTGCTGCTCCACTTTCCTCTGCGGTCTCGCGGTCCCGCTTTGGGAGGTTGGGTGGTCAGAAAAAGATGACATACATGAGTTCCGTTTCCTTCCTGTTGGCAGTCCAATTTAAACGACGGTTGTCCAACTGAGGTAAGCAGAAGGCGTACTCAAACTTCGGGTAATCAAGCAACGCGTATCTTAACGTAACCTGTTGGATGTGCGAAACACCTTCTTATTTTTATGTGTTTAGAGCGATGGCGTTACTGCGTGCCATGCTTTTCAATAGTTTTGATCCAATGTGATGGGTGGGAGATTTTCTCAGTCTTTCCCTCTATTGACATCGAAAGCAACACTAATGAGCGGTGTGTTCTCGCTGTTCTCTGGGTCGCCCTGTCCGAGGTCCTAGCCTGCCTTGCTATTTCGGCCGTGATATAAAGGACTTATGACATGGGCAGTCGAGCTTCCACCTAGTTTACCGCCCCCTCTCAAACCTCAAACACACTGTTCACGCATGTTTCATAAATTTTGTCATAATAATGATAATAATCATAATGAAGGAATCGTCTTTAGAGTTGGAGTTTTACGATGGAATTTTGGAGACCTACTGAAATCGTTCTCTAATTTAATAAACTCCTTTATTATTATTTTTTTTTTTAATTTCCCAAGTTGACACAGTTGGCACTAGCAACGCACACAGCAGGGCACTGATCTCACGTCGCTCGTCGCCAGCTTTGCCGGTGTTCTGCCCTGTTCGATTGGCCAATTCTGTCGTCTTTTGTCGCCACCATTTACTTTGCGCGCGGGGAGGGGAAGAGGTGCCTGCTTCAGAAAAAGACGACCTCAGGTTAAAGAAGCGCGGGTTCTCTGAACGGGTCGGGGATGACCTGGCAGCGAGTGATTCTCAGAGACAGAACAGGATGGGATGAGCGGGTCCTTTTGATCACACCCTGACCAGAAAAAAAAAACACTCGAAAAAACAACATCGCTAGCACACCAGCACACGCAGCCTTGTAATTTTTGATGACGGTTTTGTAAAGAGCGCGTCACCTCAAACCGCCTCAAACTGAACAAGCGCAGCAGTAAGACTTTTACTCATTAAGGAACGTCTTCATTCTGTTTCAGGGCCGTGGTGAGGGAGCTGGTGGAGACGGAGGAGGAGTTTGGCCGCGACATGCGCCACGTCGTGGACCGCTACATGGTGCCCGTCGACGCTCCCTCCGTGCCGAGGGTGGTGCGCGACAACAAGACCCTCGTCTTCGGCAACCTGAAAGAGATCGCCGAGTTCCACAACACGTAAGCTGCCGCGTGCATTTTTCATGGGGAGGCGCCTGTTTTTAGACAGCCCTTTATAGCTGGCTGCAGCGCTGCAGGGCCGGGTGGCACGGAGGTGCGCCCTGCGCCCTGCTGCCTGCTGTTCTAGCGGGCGCCTAACTGCTCCGCTGCCCACACGACCTGACCTGTCCGCTGCTCTCCTGTCCCACGAACAACGATAAAAGCTGTCCGTCTCGAAAATAGAAAGTCGAGACCGGACGGACAGGGCGCCCATAAAGACGCACTCAAATCGCGGAATGGATGTCAAAGACACCATAAACCATTCGCCACACTGTTTTGGCGGCCGTTTTATTACTATAATGCTAACGCGGTTTTTTCCCGTTTTATTGCAATTATTTTCTACCGCCGTAGATCACAAAGCCAAACTCTAGGTCTGCAATAAAATTAATTTTTAGAACGAATTTTTCGAGAAAGGCGAGCTTCTGATTACAATTATTTTTGATATGTGTTCACCTAATCTAAGTATTTTAATTTCAGGGTATTGATTGAAGGCATCAAGTACTACGCTGACGAGCCGCGCATGATCGGGAAAACCTTTTTACGGCTGGTAAGAAAACAATTAGTGCGTAGTGCTCATTAACTTCGGCGTCACTTGGGTCAGTCAGAAAAATCGTTTTAGCTGTGTATTGCTTGTTTCTCCGCGTGCCACTTTTTCATCCACCAGCAGCAAACGCAAACTGGGGTTTGCGGAAGTCGTAGGCCAAACCACATAGTCTAATTTGAGACTTTTTTTTTCACACGCGGGCGCCACTGTTGCGGTGGTGGCAGCTGCGGTCGCTGTATCTGCTGCACCTGCTACTGCAGCTGCGGCGGCAGTGGCGCCGGGGCGGGGCGGGGCGGGGCGGGGCGGCCGCGTGTTGAGCGGCACTGTTTACACGGCGGCCCATCACCCCCGGCCACGCCACGCCACACCACGCCGCCCTGCCCTGCCCCACCCTACCAGTCGTAGGGCAGCTCGCTGCACTCTGAGAATATCGCCTCTCCCCTCGGCCCGCCAAATAAAAAAGAAATAAATATATATAAATAAAAATGTCACATGCATTTTTGTTTTGTTTTGTTGCAAACTTTTGTTATCGGAACGCGAGATAAAGTCAACTTCATTTAAAATCGACCCTGTGAGCCTGTTTCTATAATTGGTCACGGTTTTTATTCTTTCTAGGAGCGCGATTTTGACAAGCACGTCGCTTACTGCAGAGACGAACCCCAGGCGCAGGAGTTCCTACTCGACACGCCTGAGGCCAGGGATTTTTACGAGGTAAGCGCCTGGAGATGGGTTATGAACGTCGTTCAGAGGCGGTCAGTGGGGTTTTAGATAAATCAAAACGACTAGCCTTTTCATAAGAGTAGAGCAGTTTTCAAACTTGTCCAACTAGGCCACCTCTACTGTTCAAAACAACAAGCGGCTCCGTTGATGTATGTGTGTGTGTGCGTGCGTGTTAGTGCGAGCCAGTGTTGAAACCACACGCAAGAACAAGCCCCCTGAGCCTCGAGACGTTTGAGCCGAGAAGAACACGACAGACGAGAAAGAAAACAAGGTGGTTGTTGAGAGCAGCAGGACCGTGTGTGCCTGACCCACGCGTGTGAGCGCTGGCTGAGAGGGGTTGCCTAGCCTCACGGCGCTAGAGAAGGATAGAGAGGACGGGGTAGTGACGGTGGAGGCCCGCTAACATACTCCTCCCGACAGGGTGGCGTGGGGTAGGTATGGATGGATCCGAACTCGCCGTCCTCTCGCCGGCCCTACCCCGCGAGCTCTCTTGCGGGGCGGATCTACCCCGTGCGTTTTGTGCTTAGTTTTGCCGTGGCTGTTGGGCTGCCTACTCCTACGGGGCCCCGAGCGCAGAGCAGCGCGGGTTGAGCCAGTCTTCTACGGTGAGGTTTTGTGTCACGTAACACTGAGAGATTTTAACGCTTTAGAGCAGTGCCCATCAGCAAGCCGGATTTGTGCGTCACAGTACGCTCTCTAGAGATGATTTCATGGGCTGAAAACAGACGTAGTCGTGATTACACCGCGAAAAGTTTTAGGTGGAAACACAGTAGGAGAGTTTTTACTCCCAATAACTCTCAGAAGTAAAATCTTATAGATGTATTTCCGCAGCAATATTATTAGAGGTTAATTTTCTCCAATCAAATTTAGAGATGTTTCTTGTCAGGCACGAACAAAGTGGGTGGGAGGGCGACCGCCTCTGTCGGCTCCTAGATCCGCCTGAAGGTAGGCAATTTGAGCTACAAAACCCCTTTGTATAGGCCACACTTTTGACACATCGCCCCTCCTCCCCCCCCCTTATTATTACGTGCCTGTTTCCAGTAGAGATACTAGAGCCGACCCATACTCACCCGGCAGCTCGCAGAATCGTACCACAACGTCACCTTGCACGCCATCACGTGACGCACTCTCCCTGCGGCACATTGTCACATGTCACTCTCTCTTTCCCTCCGCACACCGTCACGTGTCACGCTCTCCCCTTACATACCGTCACGTGTCACGCTCTCCCCTTACACACCGTCACGTGTCACGCTCTCACCTTACACACACACCGTCACGTGTCACGCTCTCCCCTTACACACCGTCACGTGTCACGCTCTCCCCTTACATACCGTCACGTGTCACGCTCTCCCCTTACACACCGTCACGTGTCACGCTCTCCCTGCGGCACATTGTCACGTGCCACGCGCTCTCCCCGCTGCACACCGTCCCGTGTCACGCACACACCCTGTGGCCCTTGGCCTCAGCACCCGTGTGTCTTATTTTTAAGATGTCAGGGCCCATTACCGCGCGTGCTGCACACGGGGACGGCGGTCGTTATAAGGCACGGTGCTGCGGAGCGCAGAGCCCGGCAGAGCCACTTAGGAGACAAATGCAGGAGCCATTTGGACGCGCTCGCGGCCCAACCGCGACCGGGACCGGGCCAGGCGACGGGAGATGTGCTGCCGACAGTCAGCGGCGCGGAGTCAAAGGAACTGGCTGATTCAAAAGTAATGAGGGTAGGCTTTTTACACGGAAAGGAACGTATTAGCTGAATACGCAGTAGGTGCAACATTTCGTGTAGGTATAGGTTAATACTAGTATGAGAATTTTAGAGGGTTTTTCGGTCGCTTCCAGTTTGGTAGCGACATCGTTTGAAGAAGGCCCCTCTAGCCTTGCCCCTAAGGTGGTGGAAATGTGCCATCTTCTCGCTGTGCACTCACTGCATTCGGTGCATCAACACCAAATAGTTTACGCCGGGCTGGGGCGGGATGCTCTAGGGACTCCCGACCCGACCCGCGTCTTCGCGCCAGCCTCCCTCCCCACCCCAGCGCCACGCCCTCGCGGCTGAGGCTGAGCCCTCCGGCGGGGCGGGGCTATTTTTGTTTAGCAAGCGATTCACCACCGACCGGCCGCCTGGTCCACGCACGCACGGCTAGCCTAGTGGGCACGGGCAACGGGCACGAGGGCCGGGCGGGGCACCAGGGGCACCAGGGTGGGGCGGGGCGGGGCGGGGCTGAACCCTCTGCGGGAAAGAAAGCGCCACGTCGGCCGCATTGATCTCGGGGAATGAACGCCTCAGCAACTGGGACGGGTGAGACCTGTGCGGCTTAGGACTGTATTGCTGCATCGATTGAGCGAGGTGCGAGGTTGGACCTTTGGCAGCGCACGGGTGTTTACCGCGCAGAAACCGAGGGGGAAACAACTCTGAATTTGGGTAATTTTGTGAATTTTGTCAACATTTTGTACATTTTCGTAATTTTTTAAAAGAAATTTTTGTGAATTTTTCACATATTTTTGTGAATATTCATAGAAGTTTTGTAATTTTTTAAAATTGAATTTTACATAATTTTTTGTATATTTTCCTAAATTATCCTGAATTTTTATGAAATTTTCCTAAATTTTCCTGAATTATTGTGATTTTTTTTCGAAATTTTTCTGAAGTACGCGGGGAACAAACATTTTAGAGTTGTTCCCCTCGACAGAAACCGACCTCAGGCAGTAACGCGCCTGGTGGTTAGGCACTCCAGGCTGACCGCGACGCTCGGGTGCGGGGCGCGTTGCCTATCCAGGCCACAGCAGGCGCTTCTCCTTGCACCGACGAGTGGGGCATGATGCCTATAAGCAAGCTGGGCCGTCACGGCCGGGGCTGTTTCAGACGTGATAAGATTTGTTATCCGAGGTGCCCGTTCGGTTCGTTGTATAGAATTCCGAAATATAGGTCGATCCTTAAGCGTGCGAGGCTACGTCGTGACCGAGGTCGTGACTGTCCGCTGGCGGTAGTGTTTCTAATCGGTCGGATTCTGGCTGTACCCGACTGTCTCCCTCACTCTCATTCGTGTAAAGTGAGAGGGAGAGAGACGGAAGACAGTCGGGTACAGGCAGAACCCGACCGATTGGAACCTTGGAAACACTAGCTCGCGGCCGAGGCCTCGCCTCCAGCCGCGCCAATGCATTCCACTAGGTCAGCACTGTTTGGCCAACAGTCTTACCTGAGTCATGCGGCCCCACAACAGGGCGTCGCGTGTGCTCTGTACAGCGTATAACGCGAGGGGCTTGGATGACTCGAAGTTTCGGGGTACACAGGAGTACGGAGAGCGCGGGAGTACAGTCGGAAATTAACACGGCGTACGGGGAGTACACCTGGAGTACAGCCGGAATACACGGAGTACAGGTGGAGTACACCCGGAGTACGTTCTGGCCTGTACACATAAGCCGTCCAGTCGGTGCGCTCGGCGTCCCCGGCCAGGCCCGGCCCGGCACCCTTAACCTTGATGGCCGCCGGCAGGGTCAGTATCGACGGGAGCCCCCGCGTGCCCCGCCCCGCCCCGCCCCGCCCCGCCGGGGGACACATTTAGCCCTTAATGCCGGCCGCTGCCTGCGGATCTGCTAGCGCCACCTGTCCCAACCCCCCTGCCCCCTGCTCACCCTCAACGCCTATTAGCAGCGGAGATATGATTTTTGGCGCGAGATCTGGTGCGCAAGCGCGGCGCCTGCGCTCGGTGCACCGACTTAGATTAATGTTCGATATTCGAGTCTGCCGCGGCCCGCTCACGCCACCTCGGACCGTGCGGCCCTGGCTGACGGAAACCCTTGTAGGCGTCCGATAAGTCGCGTCAGCCTGAGACACACTTGACCTCGTTCATTCTCAGTGGTCAGGTCTGTCGAAACTCGAAAACTTCAAGGAGTCTTTCGGAAAATCTCAAACGTCCTGTCCACACGTACATGACGTACAGGATTCGTTGTTGAGTTGAAAAAAAAAAAAACTCATTAAAATTGTAACTTGGCCGTGGGGGTGGCTGGGGGGGGCGGGCGTGAGAACCCGAGCGCTGGGTGGACGGGGTGGTGCAGCGGGTGGGAGCGAGACGCACTCTGCTCCCCCGGCGCGGTGCGGCGCGGTGCGGCGCGCCCCGTGAGCGCGAGCGAGAGCGGAGAGGTTCGCGACGCTAAAATTAGCGGTGAGTCCGGCCCTCATTTGGTGGGCAGAATGCGGGAGGCGGCGGCGGCGCGCGGGGGCCCGTCCCGTCAGTCGCCGACCATCTCCCACGGCCTCAGCGTCACGCACCGGCCCCGGCCCCGACCCGCACCGCGCCCGCGACGCCGACCCGCACGTCGCCGAGGCCGCCGCGACGCCTCCCGTGCCGCCGTCGGTGTCCGAGACCGAGCGACATACCGCTCCGAGCGCAGAGTGACAGGCGATAAAGAAGTGTGATCGTGCCTGTTGGGGAGTACTACAGTGAGTGCGTGTGCCTTGTGGACTGCTCGTGATAGAGGAGGTTGAGGAGGAGGCGGGCTGAGCGCGCGAGCCACAGGTGGTCTGGAGGGGGAGCGGGGAGGCTTCGAGACATTTCAAAAAGCTCTCCTCCTCGACTGTCAGCCAGCCACACAAAATATTTTGAGTTATTTGTCATCCCGTCAGATGAATTTTTTTTGCATTTTGTTGTCTTATCTTGCTACATGATTTCAGACTTTGAAAGATTATGCCTCAGAAGGCAGTTGACTGTATGACTTTTTCGTAAAATTAATAAGTTTTTAACTTGCAATCAGAAGTTTTATTTTCTTTCTTTTCCATTTTTTATTAGCGGCAGCGTTTACTGTGTGCTCCTGCTCCCCCCGGCGCCGCGCCGGCAGGGCAGGGCGGCAGCTGCCTCGCAGTGACAGCTGACGCTGGGCGGGGCGACCGGGCGACCGGGGTCCCTAGACAATCAGACAATAGCGAGCCTTTAGCCAACGTGCAGGCAGTGCGTTCAACGTAGACCACTTATAGAAACACTCTGTCACCTGAAAAAATTTTCAATTTCAGGAACAATTGTCAAGTGTTTGAAAAATAAATGTGACCGGCTGGTAGCTCCCCCTTGTGTTGCTATGCTGGCGATAAATAATAACAAACAGTTTCTGTCCTATAGGATTGTTATAGCAGTCCTGGAGTGAAGTTTTCACTAGACTTGTAGCTTGTCGTATGTTATTTTTTATAAGATTTTCTATTTATCCTCAGTAAATAGCAAAGTGATTTTATGGTGCCGAATAATGGGCGCGAACCTCCGTACGCTGCTCTAGAAAATCGTTTCTCGCTACATACGGCAACTATTTCCGTGGGGGAAACAACTCTGAAATTTTTATTTACCTCGTAATTTAAAAAAAAATCAGAGAAATGTCAATAATCAGAATAACTGAAAAAAAAACACGAAAAATTTAGAAAAATTCTGGAAAATTCACACACAGTAACGAAAATTTAAGAAAAAATCTAGCAAAAAGTCACAAGAATTCAGTAAACATTCAGAAAAATTTACAAAATTTGTACACCAAAATTCAGAGTTGTTTCCTCCTCGACTGTTTCCCAAGTTGTCTACTGTGAGCCTGCTCATCTCAATACGAGCCGAGTTATAGGTAGTCCGCTCCTTTGACGTGGATTGACGTCCCGTCTGGTCCGAGGGGGCGTCTGGTTTCAACGCACCGCGTGCGGACACGTGTTGCTCGTGGTGGCAGCACTGCCAACGTAAATATTACCCCTTCCCTCCCCTCCCCTCAGAACCGAGCCACGGCAGCCTTTACCCTTTACCCTCTCATCCGCTGCACGCAGCCTGGTTGTGGGCTCAACAGATTTATGAATTGGCGCACTGTGCAAAAGGAGGGATGCGTTGAGAATGCGGTTACTTCTGTTTTGTACTTACTTCTTCTTTTGCTCTGCGACAGGAACTCAGCCAGAAACTTGGGGACGACAAGAACTTATCCGAACATCTCAAGCTCCCCATTCAACGCATCAACGACTACCAACTTTTGCTCAAGGTGAGTTTGCTGGAAGGACGCACAATCTCCCCATTAATTCATATTCTTTTATTTTAAAAAAACAAAAAAATAAAAATTTAAGTGCACTGGAAATCCAAGTGTACGAATGTCGCACACTTGCAGGTGTGTGAATGTTTGTCGCACACTTGTAGGTGAGCGACCTACCATTCGCACACTTGTAGGTGTGTGAATGACTATTCGCACACTAGCAGGTGAGCGAATATCCACTCGCACACCTAGAAAGCCCGGCCTCTCCATAGGTTTCAGCAAGGGTACGAATGCATTCCCTCACCTGCAACTGTACGAATAGTCATTCACACACCTACAAGTGTGTGAATGATCATTCGCACTCCCAAAAGCGTACGAATGCTCGTTCGCTCACCTGCAAGTGTGCGACATACATTCGCTCACCTGCAGGTGTGTGACATTCGTACACTTGGATTTCCAGTGTGTCTTTTGATCATGTGGGTTTACCCGAGGGGGTATTTTCGCTTTAAGAAATTACACGTTATTAAATGGAATCCCACGCTATTGTACCGCTGTTGCGAACAAAATTCGTCAGTTTTAGAACTGTTGTATATAGGATACTACATACTCGGTAAACAAAAATCTCTGAATCCGAGAGCTAATCTCGATTTTATATAGCGCTGTGTTTTTTCTCGTCATGGGGGTAGGAAAGGACAGCGCATCCAAAACCGGGGTGAGCTCTTGAATTCCGAGATTTTATTTCACAATGTATGACGTTAGCACTACCTGATAAAGGTGTGTATTACACTCGGTATTGCAGAAGAGAATACCCCTTTCACTCGTGTATTCTGAGTGTGTTTTGGGGTTGTCTAGTCGCAAGCCGCGCTTAAACTCCGGCTGACTCATTCTCTGCTTGGCTGGCCGGCCGGGCACTGGTCGGTGCAAAAGTAGGACGTCAACATAATATTCCGACCAAGGCCTGACGCGACGCTCTGGGGGCGAGCCGCTGGGGCTGGGCGCCCCTGCTCGCCCCCGCGCGCGGCCGTCTCTCCGCTGCCCATCCGTCTCTCTCCCACGCACTGTTCGCGCGCTGTGCTCCTCTCCCTTACGACCGAGAAGGATCGGCCCGGCAGAGGAGGCGAGAATGTGGACACTTTGCGTAACCGCGGCGCCAATCCGTCCGGCCCGGCCCGGCCCGGCCTGCCGCCAAGACAATATAATAACGTGAAAATCTTGTAAGGTCGGCTTAGTCTTACGCACGATGTATCTTTAATAAATCGCTGTGGCAATTTTTTCCACAAAACTGATAAAACACAGACTATTAAAGTCATAATAAATCTCTGTGGAAAATTTTTCCCCAAGGTTGATAAAGTATAGGAACAAAAAAGAACGGATCACGATTGTCATGACATTATTGTAAGCAGCACTTGATTGAAACCTGGTGGAGGCTCTGCATTCACCTCCTTGCGTCGATGTTTACCGCCGCGCTGCACTCGAGTTGTGTCAGCGGCGCGGCGCGCTCGGCTGGTTCCCCCGGGAGAACCACAGCCAGCCGGTCAGCTGTGGCTGTGGGCCGCGCGGCAGGGCAGGGGCAGGCGCCGCTAGCGCAGGCTGGCCAAACGGGCTGACTCGCTGGTTTGTTGGCACGCTGCCGTCAAGGTTTCGCGCGATCCGAAAGAGAAACTCCCCCGCTCCTGCCCAGCCTCCGCCCCTTTCTCCACCCCCACACTGACGCGCCGTGTGTGAGTAAGTCGGCTTCGATTTCTCGGCGAACACTGGTTTATTTTGCTCCCCGCGATTTTCCTGTTTGACGCCGCGTGTGTGTGTGACGTTTACTCATCGTCGTCGTAACTCTGCGAATTTCATCCTATTTCCAGGAGTTGGTAAGGTATTCCTCCAGGCTTGGCGAGGACACGACCGACCTAGGCCGCGCCCTCGAGTTGATGCTAGGGGTCCCACACCGGGCCAACGACATCAAATTCATATCGAACATCGAGGGCTACCACGGCAACATCTACAAGCTTGGAAGACTATTGAGACACGTAAGGGACATGTTTTTGTGAAATAATCCGGTCAACCCATTTCGGCTTCGCGGGTGAATTTTGTTGTTTCCATATGAAGTATTTTTGTGACCTCTGTTTTCTCTCGATGTAGGACTGGTTCACCGTCATCGACCGCGACGGCAAGAACAAGGAACGATACCTTTTCCTATTCAAGGCTCGCATTTTGGTGTGCAAAGTACGACGGATTTCGGAGGACCGATCCGTCTTCGTTCTTAAGGATATCATCCGGGTGAGGCCCGCGTGTTGTTTTGAGTGCGCGTGTGCGCGTGACTCTCGGTGAGCCGCCCGGACACTGTCTAACTCAGCCTTCCCCCCCGGTTCACAGCTGCCGGAGGTCGAGCTCAAGGACATCCCCGACAACGCCAGGGCGTTTCAGCTGCGCCACCAGGACGGCGAGGTCCGGCCGTACCCGCTGACCATCTCGGCGCACAACGACAGCGCCAAGGACGCGTGGCTCAAGGAGATCCGCCTGTACGCCGCGGACTCGCGTGAGTGCCGCAGACTGCCCCCCCCCCCCCGCTCCGCCCCGCTCCGCCCCGCCCCGCCCCGCCCCGCCCCGCCCCGCCCCGCCCCGCCCCGCCCCGCCCGCTGCTTCGCTGTCAACAGCCCCGCCGTTATACCACACACTTTAAACGTCCTGTATCTCACTCGGCTTGCAGTCGCTCTCGCCGAGCACGCGGCGGACGACCTCCACATTAAGGACGACGAGGCCGTGTCCTCGTCGGTGACCGAGCCGCCGCAGCAGCCGCAGCCGCCCCGGCACAAGGTCATCATCCACAAGGTGCAAATCGAGGAGCCCAAGACCCCCGAGCCTCTTATCGAGGAGCCCGTCACCCCAGCCGCGGACGCGAGCGCACTCAAGCGCAAGGACGAGCCTCTCGCCGAGCTCGAGGACAGCAAGAAGGCCAAGGTCGTCGAGGAGGTGTTTGAGGACGCCCTCGAGCACCTGCCCGAGGAGGAGGAGGGAGAGAAGGACGTCGCCCCGCAGCGGGACGCCGTCAGGGAGGAGGAGAAGCAGGAGGAGTCCAAGCAGGAGGGCCAGGACGCAGTCCAAAACGGCGACGGCATGTCTGAGTACATCAGCAGGAGGTCCTCGGTGCGGCGCGCCGGCAGCTCCCGCACGGAGGTAGAGGGTGAGTCCGCTCTGTCTGCCAGTCTGTCTGCTCGTCTGTCTGCTCGTCTGTCTGCTCGTCTGTCTACTACTCAGCCCTCCGTAGTGTCTTCCTGCCGAGCTATTCGGCTGACCACCTGTTCTGTCCATTCGGCTGGTACACGATACACATGCCGTTTTCTTATTACGTCTGCCCACCCCTGTTTGCCTTTCTTTGCTCTATCTACGGTAATTCACTGTCATAGCTCGTCCACGTATCCTGAATGTGTCTCATCTTTCGTCTCATATCTGTGACCTTTTTTTAAAGAAAAGAAAAAATCACTGTGGTATTATTTGTTCATCGGTTTTGTTTCCTCTTCTTTCAAATTTCATGCCGTTATCTACGCATCTCGAACTGTGTTTGCTTCCCGAAACAGAGCTGAAACTCTGACGGAAGAATAAAATTTCCTTTAATCTTGAAAGCAACCTGTCCACCCTCGATTATTGACGCTCACAGGCTTCTCTTTTAGGATTTAGTGCACGGTATGTTTCTCGTGAAACAAAACAAAAATCTTACGAGCACGTTCTGTATTTATTTGTTTTGGCTTTCCATGTAGTCGTTCGGTGGCGTAGAACTTCTTCTAGATTTTTCCCATTTATTTTCTTGCTCCAACAACTCCGTAATCAAATTCTCTCATGTTTCCCCATCACCGACGCCGACCTCATCGTCATCGTCACCCCTGGTCACCCCTGGTCACCCGTCACCCCTGGTCACCCGTCACCCCTGGTCACCCGTCATCCCTCGTCACCCCTGGTCACCCGTCATCCCTCGTCACCCCTGGTCACCCGTCATCCCTCGTCACCCCTGGTCACCCGTCATCCCTCGTCACCCCTGGTCACCCGTCATCCCTCGTCACCCCTGGTCACCCGTCATCCCTCGTCACCCCTGGTCACCCGTCATCCCTCGTCACCCCTGGTCACCCGTCACCCCTGGTCACCCGTCACTCCTCGTCACCCCTGGTCACCGCCACTGTTTCCACTCACTGCTCACCCCGCGCGCCGGCGTGCCGCGTGCCCCTGCAGAGTCGTACTCCGTGTCCCGCTCGAGCCGCCATGAGCTGTACAGCGAGAGTTCGCTGTCCGGGACGGCCACGGCCGCGGGGACCATGTCCTCGATCCGGTCGTCGAGCCGCCTCGAGTCGTCCTCGTCCCGGTACTCGTCGGGTGACGTCGGCGGAGACCTGACGTCCTCCATCCGGGGGTCGTCCGCGGCCGCCGCTATCGAATCTTCGTCATCGTACCTCCGCGGCGGCCGGTCCTCTATCACGGAGTCGTCGTCCAGCCGGATAGGCGGCAGTGAGACCTCGTCGTCACGGACCTCCATCCGGGAGCAGCGCTCCTCCATCGACGGCGCGAGCTCGGCCATCACCTCGGGCAAGCGCAGGCCCTCGTTCGTCAAGACCCTCGAAGGCAACCACTGCGAGCGTAAGTACCTAGTAGTTCGTCAGCGCAGCGGAGAGATAAATAATTTTGCGGGCGTATACGCGATTTTGTGAATACGAAATGGAACCCAGCCACAGGAGAGCGATCACCTTCAGCTTGTTATGTGCCTGTCTTGATCTTTTCTTTGTGCCACCGATGTGGTAGATGATACTCTCAACTCAGTAGCGTACCTCTAATCTAACTCTCGTCTGTCCGTGTAACTAACAGCTCAAAAGTAACTGTGAACCTACCTACATTGTGCTAAACACTGTCCATGTATACAGTGAGTTAATTATGTCAGAACTGCCCTCGAAACAAAACGGCATTTTTACAGCTAGTCACAAGAACGGTAATTCGGAAACTTTCATTTCTTACAGAGTTACAGGGTTTTTTTGGGGGGCTTATTAATTTAGATAAAAAAAAGTTTTTAAAAAACAAGTGGTTTGAAACATTTTTTAGATTCAAACATATTCCGCTATGTTTCCATTCATGTTTTAGTTTTTCCAATAAAAAGTGATACTTGCTGTACGTGTTTCACGCAACACGTTACAGATCTGCCTTCTGAAGGGACCACGGCGCTTTACGGCTATACAGCGCCTTGGCATACCCTCATACTGTCTCTGAAACACTGCACCTCCATTTCGCAGCGGGTGAGACGGCCACCTTCGAGTGCAGCGTGGCGGGCAGCGAGTCGGCCAGCGTGACGTGGCTCAAGGACAACAAGCCGCTGAGCGACCGCCTCATGGACCGCGTGTCCAAGAGCAGCGTGGACAACACCTTCAAGCTCGAGATCCAGAACCTGATCGAGGCCGACACGGGCATGTACACGGCCCACGCGACCAACGCGGAGGGTACCAGCACCTGCACGGCCCACCTGCTCGTCCAGAAACGTAAGAGGCGAAGCGGCTCTGGATTCGCATCGCAATGCATTTCATCACAATTTTACATCATTATGTGCGGTTCAAACATTTTGTTTTTCTTCAGTTACGGACGAGGAGAGGAAGCAGCGTGCTGAGGCCAACCACCCCGTATTCCTGGTGAAGCTCAAGGACACCGAGCTGCTTGAGAACACGTACCTCCGATTCATGGTGAAAGTCAAAGGCAACCCTAATCCTACCGTAAGATTGTGAGTATTAATTTTTTGATGGCAATAACTCCTTTATTCAAAGTTATGAAAAAATACGACAAACCCCTCATGGCTTGCTCGCAGCTACAAGGACGACAGTCGCATCCTCTCCACCAACGACCGCCTTAAGGTGAACTCGGAGCAGTCGGACGCCGGCTACTACGAACTCATCATCCCCGAGGTGAAGCCAGAAGACGCTGGAAAGTACTCGTGCGTGGCCATCAACTCATACGGCGAGGAGCGGTGCGACGCACAGCTGTCCGTCGTCGGTAAGTTTCGAGTTTTGGGAGTTGTTAGACGACATCTTACGTCTTTTTACTCGTTCTTTACCACCACCTCTCTCCTGAGTGGTGAAAAGAACGAGTATTGTTCTCAGTCGAGTGTAACCCTTAACTGTCCACACTTTCATCTCAGATCTCACAATACCTACAGGCATAATAGTTATACCATTCGAAACTGGAAATGCTGGTCTTTATTCCAACAATGAACTATTTTTCAAGTTTAATAGTATTATTTTGAGAACACTTAACAAATTTTGAATGTTTTCATTCTAAGTCCATAACCCAACTTTTAAGTGGAGTTTCCAATCTCAGCAAGCACAATACCCACAGACATGAAACTTGCGCTGATCTCAGCTAGAAGCCTTCCTCTGCATTGCAGCAATGAACCTTTTTTAACGTTTAATAGTATTATTTTGAGAACTCTTAACAAATTTTGTGCGAGTTTTCATTCTAAGTCCCCGAGTCTAGTCGTAGCCCGAGTCGGCTCGCGGCTCGCGCCAGCTCGCGCTCCTTTATGCGCCCTAACAATCGGACCCGAGCGGGAGGGCCGAAGAAGGCCCGAGCACCCGAGCCGAGCAAGGGCGAGTGTCCCGGGAAAAACTTCCCCTGCACACACGAACTGTGATGAAATCTGAGATGAAAATGTCTTCACTCGACTCACATCACGTTTTACACTCTACCTCTGTAGCACATAATTATGTAAAGAACGAGTTCCATACTTATCACAAAATTCATTTTGTGTTCTATTTGGCCCTTGTTTAATAATTACATTTTTTATTTTTTGTTCTAGACGACAAGGACGTGTTTGCGGGTCTCGAAGAGAGCGAGGTAGCTCCCGGTGTGGCGCCAACTTTTCACTGGACTAGGAACGGTCAGCAGTTCGACCCCGAGGAACGGTTTAAGGTTCTTCTCACGGTAAGAGTTAAACATTCCACGCTGCTTTCTCCAGATCGTTGTATTTTTGTAGCAATGCACTAGCGTTAGTTTTGCCTCGTGGACTGGGTTGGACGCCAGAGCAGCCTGTACGACAGCTGCATACGAAGCGTAGTGCGCGGGCATCGCTGGCTTGTTTTCTATGTCACTCGCTGTTTCACTTGTATAAATGGGCCGATATGAGCGCTTTATTCCCCCCCCCCCCCTTGCTACTTCTACACTACGCGGATCCCGCTGAAAGTTTTAAATTTAAAAGTTATTATTGTTCACTTTAAATTATTATTGTTTTAATTTATTTATTCCTCACAGAGCTCCCACCTACTCTAAGTTGTAAGTGAGCTGTTATGGTTTCCCAAACCCTCTCCCTTCTCTTTATTAAGTCCCTTCCTGGTAAGCCTTTACCACAGCCTGTTGTCTCAGCGACACACCACAGGGACATTGGTGGAGGCTTTTGCGATTTCCTTCTGGCGAGCAGATCTTAAGCTGTATTTATTTATCTCGCGCCGTAGTCCGTAGTTGCGTTCTTAGATGTAATATATATAGTCACGCTGAAAAATAATGCTGGCGTAGAGACTTGCTGTCGAATCCATTTAACCCTGCCTTTTACTTTTCTTCGCAGGAAAACAAATTGAAATCTTTGCTCGAGGTTTGTACAGAGTCCCATTCTACGCACGGCTGCGGCTGGCTTTTGTGACGTCGCTTTCTCTCGCATTTTACCGAATGTCCCTCACACAGAGAAGCAGCAGCAGCTACAAACGCTTTGCAGGAGGTGTAACTGCGCCCGGCGTTGTTCACACTACTCACTTGCTTGCGGCTTCCGGCCCTTACAGGTCCAGAGGCAGGAGGAGGCGTGCCTGCACCAGATAGATGGGGCGTTCATTACGGGGGACGAGCAACAGGAGCGCTGGGAGATTGATGTGGAGCAGGAAGATGACTGCCTGGACCCGGAGGAGGCGCCCCCGGAGCAAGACGACGGCCTGAGCCAGGGAGGGTTGCGCGTCCCCCTGGACCCCGAGGCGAGGGAGATCAGAACCATCGCCTTCGCCAAGTACGCCCAGGCCAGGAAGTTGAGCGTCCTCGAGAAGAAGATCAACGCCTTCCGGAGAAAGGGGGACGAGTTTCAGGACGGGGATGCGATGGAGGAGATGGACGAGGAGGACGACTACGAGAGTCTGACGGCTGACGGACGCGAAGCCTACGCCAAGTACGCTCAGGCCAGGAAGTTGAGCGTCCTCGAGAAGAAGATAAACGCCCTCAGGAGGAAGAGGGGCGAGTTTGAGGACGGGGATGTGGTGGAGCAGATGGACGAGGAGGCCAGCAACGAGCGTCTGCAGGAGAGCGGGCAGGAGGCGGAGAGAGAGGACGAGCGCGTCGAGTTAGAGGAGAGGGAATTCCAGAGGCTCAGAGAGATCGAAAAGGAGAAGGAGGTGGAGAGGTTGAAGCAGTTGGAAATAGACAAGATGAAAGAAAGGCTGAAAGAGAAAGAAAAGGAGCAACATGCTTCAGCAGAGAAGCAAAGGGAAGTTACCGAAAAAGAGGAGGAAGCAAAGCAAAATGAGATAGACAGGAACCGTGAAATAGAAAGACAGAAAGAAATAGAAGAACAGAATGAATTAGTGAGGCAAAGGGAAAACGAGAAACAGGAAGAATTAGAAAAACAGAAAGAATTGGAGAGACGGAAAGAATTAGAAAGGCAGAAAGAAATGGAGAGAAAGAAGGAAGAGGAAATGCAGAAAGAGTTACAAAGACAGAGAGAAATAGAAATGCAGAAAGAATTTGAAAGGCAGAAAGTATTGGAAAAACAGAAAGAATTGGAAAAACGGAAAGAAGAAGAAAGGCAAAAAGAGTTACAAAGACAGAGAGACATAGAAAGGCAGAAAGAATTGGAAAAACAGAAAGAATTAGAAAGGCAGAAAGAAATAGAAAGGCAGAAAGAATTAGAGAGGCAGAGAGAAGAAGAAATGCAGAAAGAGTTACAAAGACAGAGAGAAATAGAAAGGCAGAAAGAATTAGAAAGACAGAAAGAAGTGGAAAGACAGAAGGAAATAGAGAGGCAGAAAGAATTGGTAAAACAGAAAGAATTAGAAAGGCAGAAAGAAATAGAAAGGCAGAAAGAATTAGAAAGACAGAGAGAAGAAGAAACGCAGAAAGAGTTACAAAGACAGAGAGAAATAGAGAGGCAGAAAGAATTAGAAAGGCAGAGAGAAGAAGAGAGGCAGAAAGAAATAGAAAGGCAGAAAGAGTTACAAAGACAGAAAGAAACAGAAAGGCAGAAAGAATTGGAAAAACAGAGAGAACTAGAAAGGCAGAAAGAAGTAGAAAGGCAGAAAGAAACAGAACGGCAGAAAGAATTAGAAAGGCAGAGAGAAGAAGAAATGCAGAAAGAGTTACAAAGACAGAAAGAAATAGAAAGGCAGAAAGAATTAGAAAGACAGAAAAAATTGGAAAAACAGAAAGAATTAGAAAGGCAGATAGAAATAGAAAAGCAAAATGAATTAGAAAGGCAGAACGAAATGAAGAAGCAAAAGGAAATTGAACGAAAAAAAGAAGTGGAAGCGCAGAGAGAATTAGAGAGACAAATCGAAGTAGACCGTCAAAGAGAATCAGAGAAGCTTGAGGAACTAGAACGCCATAAAGCAACGGAAAAACAAAGGGAAATAGAGAGGAAAATGGAAACTGAGCGCCGCAAAGAGGTAGAGAAAAGTGTAGAGCTAGAAAGGCAAAAAGAAATGGACAGGCAGAAGGAGGTAGACAAGTTAAAGGAGCTAGACATACAAAAGCAGCTAGAAATTGACATGGAGCGCCAGCGACTTATTGAGAGAGAAATGGAGAATCAGGCTAAGCGAGAAGAAGAGGCACGTCGTGAAGAAGCAGAACGGCAACATAAAGAAATGGAACTGCTTAGAGAACAGCAACCTAAATCTATCATGACCAAGAAGCAAGACGACAAAAGTCTATCGAACCAAAATGAGAAAATTCCTAGGAAAAGAGAAGTTAAGAATCCACCTCACAAGAAACGAAAGGAGGTCAGCTATGGTTTGCATTAGAAAGCACGAGATTGCAGTATCTGAATTTATGACGCCCGAATGTCTTTTCCTTTGTCCACATCTAAATCACACAGGACTGTCAGTTGTTTGCACGAGTGTACGCTGTCCAACCTGTACATAGCTTGCAAGTTGCCTGTCTGTATAGCCCACTACCCCGTATTAACAGCACATTGCCCCATTTGAACAAAAATGTTTTCACAAATTTCGGAATTTTATTTCAACATCTTCACTTAGCATTTGTGAGTTTAGAAGCCGTTTGACCTCCAACCCTTGTGTTTATTGTAACATGTGTTTGGGATCGTTGCCCTTGAGGCACTTTTTTTAAGAAGTCCGATCGAGGAACATGACCGTTGACGATTTCGTTCATTTTTTGGTCAAAGGTAGCTCTTGTGGGTCTAAGAACTGCCCCAAAATAGTTTGGCCCAAAAGTTCATAGTTCGGAAGATATCGAGGATTTTCGTTTTCTCTGACACATTTTGGGTAACTTTGATCAAAATGAAAAAATTGCCGTGGGGCGGTCCCTATCAGCTCTATATGAGTGAAAATTGGTATCCCCATGTAAAATTGACCGAGGAACACGAATCCGGTCACGAAATTGATATCCGACCACTCAAATTTTGTGTATGGCCGTATTTCCGGTTTTTCAGCCATTTTTTGTATCTCTGGGGTTTTGGTGATGGAGGTCGAATTTGACCAATCCGAGAGCATGGTTCGAAAGGCTAAGGACTAAGCTAACTTATTCTGAAATAAAATTTTTGTGTATACCGTAGGATTAGGCGTAGCTCCAAAAAAGGTCAAAAATCCACTTATCTAGAAAAGGTGGCTCCGAATCGTTTTTCCCCAAGGATTGCGGTGCCTTTTCTAGTATTGCGCGGACCACCTAAATAACTGCCGAGCTACACAACACTTAAAAATCCTTAAAAAAATAAAAAAATAAAAAAACTAGAAGGGGACAAAACATACCACTAATGCACAAGTATAACGCCTGCCAATTGGTGGGGTTGGCCACCCGCCAAGCAC
Source organism: Frankliniella fusca (assembly GCA_029379305.1). Lineage (NCBI taxonomy): Eukaryota > Metazoa > Arthropoda > Insecta > Thysanoptera > Thripidae > Frankliniella > Frankliniella fusca. The sequence continues at coordinate 1,326,838 of JAHWGI010000101.1, forward strand.
AAAAGCATTTGTCTTATAAAACATAAAGCGTAAAATTAAATGTTAGTTTTTTGTCAAAATGTGATGTTAATGCGAAAGAATCGGTTTTGCATGTGACGCTCTGACCGTGACGCCACCTAGCGGCAGTTCTTGGCGACACGCACGCAATTCAGAATCTCCCATGTGACAGAGTTTTGCTGTCGTTGGGCAGCAAAAGCAGTTCTTCCCTGCCCTTCCACCGTAGTAGAACCGTCGTAGAACCAGTTTACAAATATTTGTAATATTTACGAAAAACTTGTTACAGTTACAAAAAATTGCATCAGTGTTCTAAAATTTTAAACATTGATTATAGTCCTTTGTAACAATTACAAAGTTTTGTTTCATGATTACAAATTTTTGAATTCTCATCCTAGGTTACAAAATTTTGTTTCAAAACTGATACTAGAACTTGTAATTTTTTTTTAGAGTGAAGCTCTGGTGTAACAACCCTGGTTCAGGAAAAGTCAATCGGAATGCGCAAGTGGAGTAAAATGAAAAGTTGATTTCGTATTACGTTGCCATAAATGACTATTGAGTTCTGAGAAACTCGACTTGCAGTAAAGTTGCCGGTTTTCTTTTAACGTGGTAGATGTGTTCATTATTACAAAGTCAACGAAATGTTAAGTGGAAGTGTACCTCGAAGTTTAATCTTCGAAATTCACTTTGTAATGCTAACATTCAGGTGAACTTAAAGTTAACTTTTTTCACCTGGGAAGTAGCCCGACGCGCATAAATGCACAGGTGTTGTGGCCAGAGGATCCCTCATCCGGGGTGAGGAAATTTGCAGTCGGTGGGCTGCGCGAGTGAACGTTCCTTGCCCACGGGGCAGGAAAATTTACTGTCGATGGGTTGCGGAGTTCACTTTCCTGCCCACGGGCAGCGAAATCCCCTACCAGTGGGCAGCGAAGGCAGTCCTTCCCTGCCCACCCGGTAAATTTACCACCAGTGCTTGAAATTTTGTGGCCACATTTGACTGTAAATTTACAGGCGTGGGTATACAGAGGATACCTTTACAGCCCAATGGGCATGTAGGGGTTACTTTCCAGCCCAAAAGGGAAATCTCCAACCTGAGTACTGCGAAATCCCGGCCTACTGGATAGTAAAATCCCTAATATTTTTTACAGTGTAGATAAGTGGATTTTTGACCTTTTTTGGAGCTACGCCTAATCCTACGGTATACACAAAAATTTTATTTCAGAATAAGTTAGTTTAGTCCTTAGCCTTTCGAACCATGCTCTCGGATTGGTCAAATTCGACCTCCATCACCAAAACCCCAGAGATACAAAAAATGGCTGAAAAACCGGAAATACGGCCATACACAAATTTTGAGTGGTCGGATATCAATTTCGTGACCGGATTCGTGTTCCTCGGTCAATTTTACATGGGGATATCAATTTTCACTCATATAGAGCTGATAGGGACCGCCCCACGGCAATTTTTTCATTTTGATCAAAGTTACCCAAAATGTGTCAGAGAAAACGAAAATCCTCGATATCTTCCGAACTATGAACTTTTGGGCCAAACTATTTTGGGGCAGTTCTTAGACCCACAAGAGCTACCTTTGACCAAAAAATGAACGAAATCGTCAACGGTCATGTTCCTCGATCGGACTTCTTAAAAAAAGTGCCTCCTTGTGCTCCGCCCCTACGGCGCCGTTGAGGTAGGCTGCTCCGCCGACATGCGCGCTTGCGGGTTCAGCATATCCAACTGAGCCGTAGGAGGTACCGAGGGGAAAATTACTCTGAATTTTTTCTGAAACATTTCTTAACTCAAATAATTCTTAAAAATTCAAAAAATTCTGAAAAATTCTGAAAAAGTTTCAAATTTTAAAAATTTTGGAATATTTTAAGAATTTTGGGTAAATTCATAAAAATTTAGGAAATTTTCGAGCAAAAATTTCAAAAGAAATTCAACTTAAATTCAGAAAATTCCCCCCCCCCCTAAAAAAAATCACATCAATTGACTAAATCTGTTCACCAAAATTCAGAGTTATTACCCCCTCTGGAAGTACACAGATAAAAAATTATTACCCATTTCTAAATCATTCCAAGCACTGCGTTTTATCACAGTACCTTACTCACTCACCCCACAAAAATTTCGTATCGTTGGTTATGGTTTAGTACATTCCTACGGAAAGATTCTCTCTCCCGGCATGAGCGCGGCACGAGTCCGTTAGCACCGCGCCACCCCCCTGCAGCGCGCTGACGCCCTCCCGTGTGCCGCAGGACGAGGAGGACTCCCTGGCGCTCGTCTTCCAGCACGTCAAGCCCGAGGACGCCGGCCTGTACACCTGCGTGGCGCAGACCTCCTCCGGCAAGATCTCCTGCAGCGCCGAGCTCACCGTCCAGGGTGAGTCCTCCTACCCCGCCCCCACCCCGGCCCCGCCCCTCACCGCCGCCGTCGCGTACAGCCGCGGCGCCGAGCCGAGCGCCGATGTCGCCGTCGCCGTCGGACCCGGGCACGACGGCGCGCCCCCTCCACTATCCCCCTTGAGACAATCTGCTACACCCCCTTCCCCCACATCCACCCCTCCACTTCCTCCCCGGGCCCATCAGATGCCGATCACTTGCGAAAGATCACCGGCCCCACCAGGCCTACTCTACTCCCCCCGCGCCTCCCTCCCTCCCTGCCGCCTGGCCGGTGCTGACCCTATCACCGCTGGCCGCTGCGCTGCAGCCGCTGGCCGCGCCGGGCTGGGCTGGGCGGGACCGGCCCTCGGCGGGGGCCTCGTGGTGGGGCCTGGGCCCCGTGCCCGCTGCCCCCCGCCGCAGTCTGTCCTTTGCGCTCGCCCGGCACAGCGCCCCCTCGATCCATCGCGCTCGCCTCCGCTGCCCCCGTTGTCGACTTCCTCCTTCGTTGCGCGCCGCCGCCCGCGCCGCCCCCACCGCCCCCGCCGCCCCCGCAGGCCTCGGTCCGCACCGCCGCCGGCCGTCCACCGCTCCGCGCCTCGGACTCTGACCTGGCCTAACCGGGAGGCCAGCCGCGGCCATGGAGGGCGACGACGACGCGCTGTCCGTCGCGTCCGACGGACACGAGAAGCAGAAAAAGGCCAAGAAGAAGGGTGGGAAGAAGAAGGAGGAAGGTAGCGGAAGGCCCTGTGGTTCGGGCACTCGCCTGCCTCCCTGCCCGCCTGCCTGCCTGCCTGCCTGTCTGTCCGGCCCCCACCCCCTGCTCGTCGTCAGCATGATGCTCGCTGTGGTCTTCCCTCGCAGTCGCCGGCCTATTTAAGCCGTGACGATGGAGCATGATCTCCCCCTCCTCCATATCACCCCCGCCCCGCTTCCCTCGACCCCCTTTCCCCCGATCCTCCCCCTCCTACCCTTCCCAACCGATGATTTATCCCCACCCCACGCCCCTACCACTCTTTTGCTGCATCGAAAGTTCTGATGGAATGCAACCCTCCGATAAAATGGTAAACAATCAAAATTCTTTTATGTACCCAAATCCATACATCCATAACAGCAAGGGCCTCCATTCGACTTTTTATAAACAGAAAAATATGTGAAAGAAATCCAGTGCTACTGAGCTTGACTGACAGACATGATTCTGCATGCGTGATTTAAGTGTGCAGTCTACCTGTCTGGTTTTGTTTTCGTTCTCCGCCTATTTTTATTTCGTCTTTGCGACTCTTTCTTACATATAATACAACTGATTGTTTAATTAATTGTTTCATTTGGATTTCTTTAAATTTCAACTCCTATTCAAATGAGGCCCCTCCTTCTTCACATCTCAAGCCGATGGCGTATTTTTAGCCCCGCCACCCGAATTAGAGCGACCGCCGTAGTTATGTGCATGGCTCCACTTACACGCGGTGCTCTATAAACACATTTCCGCGCTGCACGCAAACCGCCCAGGGCGGCGCAGTGTCTCGCGAAAGTTACCCATCCGGAACCTTAAGTCCGGAAACTTGGAAAGCATACATTGGGGATTGCAAAGTGTTATAGAATAATTACAAATTTGTTTTAAATTGCAATAAGTTAGATGAGTTGTATTAAATTGTCAATGATTATGCCCACATTGTCGCTCCTAAGCGTATGTTTCACTCTGCTTGAATGTCAACATCAAGACATGACGAGGTCGTATTTTGTTTCAAGCGCTCTTGGCGGCGGTCCAAACTGTCAATGCACAGTGGATACAGCGCCAGAAAATCCCACTAACATTTTATACATTTAATTTCTGTTACATCACTACTTATATTGTCATCAGCGCGACTCTTACTGTATTTATTTCAATACAATTCAAGGAAATTTTCATGTCTTTTTTCAGGGGGCGTCAATGCATTACAAAAGGAGCCGCAAAAACCCACAATCACTGTGGAAACAAAGACTCAAGAAGTCAGCATCGGGGGATCCGCCATGCTGGAGCTTAAAGTGGAGGGATCACCAAAACCAGAAATTGCATGGTAAGGTTCATCAAATGATTACCGCAGGCGCTGGAAAATTTAAACGTTTGCTCGTAGACTCAAACATTTTTCTTTTCTTCAAAGGACGAAGGATGGTCAGGACGTGAAGGCGGGCGGGCGCATCCGCTTCCTGTACGAGGACGACGAGAGCATGTCGATGATCATCAAGGGCGTCACCCCCGAGGACGCCGGCACGTACACCGTCACCGCCTGGAACGACATGGGCGAGGACTTCGCTGAGGTCACTCTCAACGTGAAAGGTGACGGGAGAGGGGCTAAAATAAATTTGTGTCTACAACACTCGTAATAGTCAAATAATTAACTGTTGTCTGCTGTTTCGCAATGATAGTTCTAAAACATAGCGTTTGAATTTTCTTGTTTCAGCCCCACCAAAATTCAAGAGCAAGATGAAGGACCAGGCCTGTATGACAGATGACACTCTACGTGTGACGGTCGAAGTTGAGGGAACGCCCGCCCCGGATCTCTCTTGGTGAGCTGCCCTTTATTCCAAAAATATATATATATATATTTAAGAGATAAAAGTTAAAATTTTCCCTCAAAGAGACTGTTAATTAAAAAATATAAGCTGGCTGACTATTTTAACTGGCTGGATTTTACTGAAAACTGGATCAATACGGGGCTTTATACCAAACGTGAAAGTCAATCTAATCGACTGCCTAAAAATTTTTTTTTAGCTCGCTCTGACTTATCCCTCCGTCTACGGTCAACAGGTACAAGGACGGGCAGGAGATCTCCTCGAGCGACGAGCGCTTCCACATCGTCAAGGAGACAAGCGAGACGTACGTGCTGGTGATCGAGAAGATGCGCCTGGAGGACTCGGGCTCGTACTCGGTGGTGCTGCGCAACGAGGTGAGCCAGACCTCCGAGTTCTACAAGGTGGCCGTCCAGTCGCCGCCCTTCTTTACTCAGAAGATCGCGCCGCGTAAGATCGAGGTGCGCGAGGGTGACTTCACCACCTTCACCGTCAAGGTTGACGGCGACCCCAAGCCCAGGGTCCGCTGGTGAGTACGGCGCACGCACTCTCACTCGCCGGTATGTATGTAAGTTCGAAAAGAAATTTAGAATTTTTTAAAATTCCGTTTAGGTTTAAAGACGATGAGGAGCTGCTGAACGACGACCGGCACATCAAGATCGAAAGTGACCGGGATGGGGAGACGCACACGTTGACCATCCGTGGCATCAATCGGGATGACATGGGCAAGTACACGTGCGAGCTGGACAACCGCAACGGGCGCGTGAGCGACAGCACCACCATGCACGTGCACTGCGTGCCGGTGGTCAAGCAGAAGCTCAAGGACATCGTGTCGAAGGAGGGCGAGCTCAACATCGTCTTTGAGGTCACCATTGAGGCCTTCCCCCAACCGGAGATCAAGTGGTGAGTGAATGGTGTCGAACGTTTTAAGCTGAGCAGGGAAACGCAATTTAGCGACATTTTTTAAATAAATTATTTATTTATTTATTTTCATATTTACTATTATTTTATTATATTTTTTTTATTATAATTTTCCAGGTTCCAGGACGAGATCAGCAACCAGCACGGGCAGTCATGTATCAATAAGGGGGTCGAGGTGACGGAGCGCAAGACACTACTCACGCGCTCAGTAGAGGAGAAGCAAATCTACCTCAAGACTTACAAGCTCACCATGAAGGAGGTGAAAGTAGAACAAGCGGGCGTTTACACCTGCAAGGCTACCAACACCATGGGCGAAACTGAGAGCAGCTCTGAATTTAAGGTCTTATGTAAGTTTTGCTCATCATGGTGTTTTGAGTGAGAGGATTGTCTATTTATTTCTGGATTGTTTTAATTTTATTTTCTTCTTCATTTGTAATGCAGATGTGCCAAAGATTACGAAGAAGCTGGAAGATGTCAAACTAGATGAGGGAGAGACTCTAACATTAAACATTGAAGCTAACGGAGTTCCTGTGCCAGACGTCGCGTGGTAAATATTTATTTTAAAATTTTTGTATTGGTAAGAACTTTTTGGAACAGGTGTTTAGGCATTTTTCTGTTGTTTTAGGTATAAGGATGGGCAAAAACTTTCAGCACAGGCCAACGCTAACATTAAAATAACTCGTGACAAAACCAGACAGGAAAGTTACAGCATGACGCTCGACTTGTGCAAGTACCAGGACAGTGGCGAGTATGAGTGCCGTGTCTCCAATGACCAGGGTGTTACATCTACCAAGTGCAACGTTGTCGTTAACGGTGAGTGCAACCACCAAATTTCTTACACATTTCCAATTTTTTCATTATCTTTGTTTTTCCACATTGAATGTACCAAATATCAGTTTCCAATATCACAATTACATCTTATTTCCTATAGAGCACACAAATGCCAAGTAGGCCTCTTACAACATTTAACAGTAAACTGCCACGTTAGGAAAACTGAACCGTCAATCTTTCTAAAATACCATATAACAAGAAGTGAAATGTTTCCGACACACTTTCAACTTCAAAAAACAATCAAACTAGACACAACCATACTAAAAAAAAAATTTGCAAGCAATTAATGTTCACAAATTAATTCTCATTTCATATTATCTTTTCTAATCGGCGGAGAAATTCTTTTCACCTTTCAGCGTTGGGCTGTAAGTAATGGAGAATGTTTGTTTAGGCAACTTTTTGGTCCTAACTTGTGTATTTTTCTAGAGCATTAGTGTTTTAGTCTTACTGCCCATCTTTCTTAATTGAGCATTATCTCTTCATGACTGAGAACAGCAGGCCTTAGAACTTGACCTGACAAATATTGAATGACATTTCTCTCCATTGACTTCCAGGACGTTGCTACCACAGCCTCAAGCGAGGTGGCAATAATGGGATAGAAATAGTTTACTGCTGAGCATGGTGTGCTTCTTGATGGAATTTCCCTATAGATTTAGCGAGTGTGTGATACTTAGAAAGGCGGAGAGGTTCACTGTTTTAGAGTTAAGTAATGTCTGGAAGTGGTTCTGACCCTTACTCATAAAAATTATTGCCAATATGAGCGGCAGACTAAACACTCTCTCAGACATTTCTTTTTGGCTGTTCATTCAATTACATTAAATCGATCAAGAGTGAACCCTCCGCAAATAGGATGCAGTTTTTGCATGTATTATTGCTGTTCCCCTCTTACAGACTTATCCTTTATCACACTGCACCGCTTTACTCAACCCATATTGTTCAACCCACACAGAGAAAATCATTGACGAGGAAGATGAGGAGATGCACAAGAAAGTCAAGAGGATCGAGGAGGACGAGGAGGAGGAAGAAGTCGAGCAGATAGAAGTGAAGCTAAAGCCAAACAAGGAGGCTGAGGCTGAGGATTTGAAGGAGAAGAAACTGAAGGCTCGTCGCGCAGAGGAAGTTGCAGCTCCTGCCGAGCCTAAAGCCAAGGCCGTCCCGGAGGCAGAGGACGTAGAGGCCAAGAAGCCCAACAAGGCCGTCGAGAGCAGTAAGGCGGAGGTCGTGGAGGTGAACGGCGACGGCGGCCGACCTCAGAAAGCGGAGATCGACGACGACGACGACTCCGCCAAGGAAAAATCAAAGAAGGCGACCTTGTCGGCCGAGGCCGAGAAGATAGAGGTGAACGGACGCCAGGACGTCGACGAAGAGGACCTGGGCTCGGGTGGCAAGAAGCCGCAGCGCGCGGTGCCGGCCAGCAGGGAGGAGGCGGTAGAGGTGGCCCAGGACGAGGCTGACGCCGGCGGCAAGCGCGCCGCCCAGCAGGACGTGTCCGACGGGAAGGGACCTCAGCAGGCGGAGAGCGCAGGTAAGCGACGCCGCCGCCCCCGCCCCGCCTCGGCCGCCACTCCACGCAGCGCAGAGCAGCGCAGCAGCGCCTGGCAGCGCCACGCCGAGCCGTCCGTGTCCGTCCGCTTTCCATGTCTCCTCTCCACCACGCCCCCGCGCCCCGCGCCCCGCGCCCGGTCCCGGTGCGACTAGAGTCCTAGACTGTGTAGGACTCTAGGTGCGACGTGTGGGCGCGTAGTCGGTGCACGTCCGCGGCGACATTGTGAATATAGCATATCACGCCGAGTGGATCCCCTCCAACGAGGGCTCCCGTGACGTTTCACTCGCGGATCGTGACCACTTCGGGCGGGCCTTCCCCGTCAAACACCATTGTACATACTCCCCACTTTTGTTTCAGTAGTCGTAGACACTCTAACTGTGTTCGACGTAGATAGCGTTCCCGTCACACATGCGCGCCGCCTCACCCGTCTCTAACACGGCCGGGGGTGGAACCAGAAATCAGGGGAGTTATTCCCAACACAGTATCGCTGGCTCCACCCCACCCCCCACCCCCACCTGGCTCCCCACCCCGACCCGACCCGACCCCGCCGCGATCCCACCGCTTCACTGACGCACAAACCGCTTCTCCATCATCACGGCCTTCCTGCAGAAGCCGCAGGCAGCACGACACGGCGCGCCCCTAACCGGACAGCCCGTCCCCCTTTCAGGCGACAGCAGCCCGTCACGCGTGACGTTCGAGGGCGTGACGTTCGTGGAGGTGGACTCGCTCACGCCCGCCGACCGCCTGCAGTTCGGCGTGGTGGAGGAGCCCCCCGAGGACGCCGGCCCGCGGAGCGGCGCGAGGCTGAGCGTCCACCGCGGGGTGTCCATCGTCTCCATGCACTCGGACGAGGACGGCGGCCGCTCGGCCCGCGCCAGCGTCTCCCCCGGCCCGGAGTCGGAGAACGCCGACGTCGCGGACTTCTGGGGAGACGCTGGCGCTGACGGCTACGAGCGGCTTGCAGGTCGCCGCCTAGAGCGCTTGGACACGGTGGAGGGCAGCGCGCCCGCCACCCCCGTCGACACGGCGCCGGCCGCCGCCAAGAAGGCCGCCGTCGAAGGCGATGGCGAAGACCCGGCACTTGAGGCGCTGCTGCGTCGCGTCCAGAAGCAGAGGTCCGTCCTGGAGGAGATCCTGGACAAGGAGAGCGAAAAGGCGCTCGCCGAAGGTACCTGGCCGGCAGTCCACTCTCTTCTAGTTGTCTGTCCGTTTCGTTATTTTAATTTTTCCACTCACGAGTCCATCCAACCTTCCAACAGAGTGCAGTGTTGTGTGACGAGTACACGCCAGATTTTACTTTTATTTTATCAACGATCAGAGACATTTATTGTGTATTGTGCTGGAAATCATTTAACCATCATTGTGTAGGATTTGACGATTGTGTGTAGAAAATCTAAACATATTGTAAGGGTTTTTACCGGTTGTTGGTTTTTTAACCAGTATGCGTATGGAACCCACTGTACATATGTTGAAGAGGTGCGCGGTTCTCCCCATCTCCCTAACCAAGTTAAAAAGGGAACCGTTGTCACATCATTTCCAGGGAAACTTTTTCATGAAACTCAAGGCACATCGGCGGCATCCCTTTCCCTCACGCTTGTCATATGTTTGCGTGTGTCTGTTGCTCGCCTGCATGAGTCGTGCAGCTCAGCTCTGCTTCTGCGCTTCGCCTGCCGCCCGCCAAATTTCTCAAGGTACGTTATGACAAATCGGTACAAAATAATTCTGGGATGGGGTTTGAAAGCTACAATTTTTCTACACGTATCTGTCAACTCTTAACAACACCTAATGAATACAATTTCAGCTTTCAGCTATTGCTTCCTCTTTTACAAACGTTTAATTGACGTGCTTTTATTTTTCAGCTTAGTAAAAAGTACTAAAACGGCTTTTACATAGTTATTTTAAGAGTTGGGGAGCTGCTGCTTCTGATGAAAAATTACATCTCCCGTTATTTATTTATGTTTTATCGTTTCTCCTGAACACTTTTATGAGGCATCGTCATGATTCTGATTAGTTTAATTCTAATTTCTTACAAAACATTTGTTTGAAACTTGACAATTTTTTATTCATTTTATATATTTCAAATGGCCCTAAATTTATAGTATTCTTATAAAAAGCAGCCGCTCGTCAGGCCCAACACTTGCCCATAGTCATTGTGCTAATTATCTTTCCCCAATTCCACAGCAAAACCGGTGGTCACTAAACATAATATGCAGGACTCTCAGATCTTTGAGTCGCTCGCCAAGGTCTATGAAGTTCGGTGCATCGGAGAGCCTAAGCCAGTGGCTACATGGTAAACGACAGTGGTGTGCTGGCGCTATTTATCTAAGCACTCACAAGGAATATTTCGCGTTAAACCCGCTACGTGTTCCGCAGGTACAAGGATGGCGAGGAGGTCGTGAACGGCGAGGGCATCAAGGTGTCGGAGTCCGGAGAGATTTACAAGCTGGAGGTACCTTACACCCTCATCCCCAAAGACGAAGGCGTGTACAAGCTTCACCTGGAGAATAGGCTCGGCGTGCAGGACCTCGAGTGCAACCTCAAGCTCATCCGTAAGAGTCGGCTCCGAACTGTTTCGATTAATACGGAATAAATACATCTGGCGTAGTGTTTGAACGAGGCGTTTCTTCTCTGCAGCGGTGGAGCAGCTGCGCAAGCCCATCATCAAACAGGGCCTCAAGGACACGACCGCCAAGAAGGGCGAGCAGGCCGTGCTCAAGGCCGTCATCACGGGTGACCCGGTGCCGGACATCAAGTGGTGGAAGGACGGCGAGCCGCTGCTGCCAGACAAGGACCCCAACGTCATCATCAACTGCGACACCAAGTTCATCCAGGATGACCTCAAGGAGTGCACCTACTCGGTCACCATTCCTAGCGCGCGCCACAAGGACACCGGCCAGTACTCGCTCAAGGCAACCAACAAGTTCGGCTCCGTGGAGAGCAGCGTGAGTGATCGTGCCCAGGGACACGACCGGCAAAATTGTTCCAAAACTTGCTGTCCATCTTTTATTTATTCTAACATTTTTTCAGGCTCTGCTCAACATCATTTTGCGGCCGGAGATTGAGGGCATGAAGGACAAGACAGGCATCCCAACAACCATCACGCAGTTCGAGGTGATCATTCACGCCAACCCCGCAGCCGACGTCAAGTGGTGAGTGCTTGAACACGTGCGTTCAACAAGCCCGCTCCCGAGGGGGAAACAACTCTGAAATTTTTGTACACCTCGTAATTCAGGAAAAGTCAAGAAAATTCAGAGAAATTTAGAAAAATTCAGAGAAATTCAGGAAAATACAGAAAAATTCAGCTAAATTCAGAAAAAATCACAGAAACTTAGGTAAAATTCAAGCAAAAACTCAATAAAAATTCACAAAAATATTCAGAGTTGTAACCTTCTGCTCGCTCCTGAACGTGCGCCGTGCGCCGTGGACGATAAGCGCCTTCTTTCTACAGGCTCAAGGATGAAAAGCCGATCGTAGCCGACGACCACTTTGAGGTCTTTGAAGACCGCGAGAACGAGAAGTACACCCTCCGCGTGAACGACACAGCCACGGACGACCACGGCGTGTACACCGTCACGGCCAGGAACTCGCAGGGCGAGGCCAGCAAGAGCGCGCAGCTCAGCCTGCACAGTGAGTTCAAATAAAACTTGTAGTCCTCTCCCTCTATCTAGTTAGAATTGAACCCCTAGCTTATTTGTCGATCCTTACCGCAGCTGAGAAGCCGAGCTTCGTCAAGGACCTCGTGGACCGCATCATCAAGGACGATAGCCCTGTCGAGTTCAAGGTCCGAGTCAACGGCGACCCCAAACCCAAGATCACGTGGCTCAAGGACGACCGCGAGGTGGTGGTAGACGACCGCGTCACCGTAGACACGTCCATCGAGGGCCAGGTGACGAGCGTGCTGGCCATCAGCAACGTGTGGAAGGAGGACGTGGCGCGCTACACCTGCGTGGCCACCAACATGGTGGGCGAGGCGCGCACCTCGGCGCAGCTCAACATGGACCAGGCGCCGCCCATGGTCACCATCCCGCTCGACAAGTGCATCGAGGTGGACGAGGGCGAGCCGCTCGAGATCAAGGGTAAGATCGACGGCAGCCCCGTGCCGCTCGCAAAGTGGTTCAAGGACAGCGTCGAGATCGACCCCAACGACCCGCACGTCAAGCTGACGCTGCAGCCGGACGGCACCGTCAAGCTCAACATCGACGAGGTCAAGCACAACGACGGCGGCGCCTACAAGGTCGTGGCCTACAACAAGAACGGCGAGATGGCCTCCATGTGCGCCGTGGCCGTCAAGCCCAAGCCGCGTGCACCCGAGTTCGCGCAGCCGTTGGAGAACGTATCAGTGCAGGCCGGGCAGCCGCTCAAGCTGGAGGCGCTCGTCACCGCCTTCCCCGTGCCCGAGGTCAAGTGGTTCAAGGACGGCCACCCCATCCGCCCCTCCAAGGAGGTCAACTTCATCAACGACCCCGTGGGCCACGTGGGCCTGGTCATCGACTCGGCGCGGCCCGAGGACGCGGGTGTGTACACGGTCAAGGTGGCAAACAAGCTGGGCGCCATCGAGGGCAAGGCGGAGGTCCAGGTGCAGGAGCGCGAGCGACGGCCCATGTTCCACGCGCAGCTGCTGCCGCAGAAGGTGGTCGAGGGCTTCCCCGTCCGCATGGAGGTCAAGGTCGTGGGACACCCGCCGCCCGAGCTCACCTGGTATGTACAAGCGGGAAAATGCAGTGGCGAAAGTAAGCGCAACTTGCTCACCGACCGCCTTGAGCTTAGGCAACATGGCCATCAATGCACGCGTGTGGTCGCGTTGCCTAATCAGCAGGCGCTCCCTTAAACCAATCGCTCACTCGCGACTCTTTGTAGGACTTGCAACGGCAAGGAGATCAAGCCGGACGGCAAGAACATCAAACTGCTCTCGCAGCCGGACGGGAGCCATGTGCTCGTCATCGAGAAGGTGGGCCCCGAGCACGCCGGCGAGTACACCGTGACGGCCACGAACGACCAGGGCAGCGTGAGCTCCAGCGCGCCGCTGGAGGTGCAAGGTGCGTGCGCTCCCCGACCCTCCTCATCACCATCATCACACCTTACAGCATTTACGACCCTCAATAACTGTATTTCTGTCCCCCAGGCAAGACTCGCGAGGGCGAGCCCGAGGCGGAGCCCTCCTTCCTGCGCGAGCCCCGCGACACGACGGCGGACGAGGGCGGCCCGCTCAGCATGAGCGCCACCTTCCAAGGCAATCCCATCCCGGACGTGACGTGGCTCAAGGACGGCGAGCCGCTGCAGCCGTCGGAACGCGTGAAGGTCACCTGCGACGGCAAGAAGGTCGGCCTGGAGATCAACCCCTGCAACCTGGGCGACGTGGGCAGGTACACGTGCCGGCTGTCCAACCCGCTCGGCTCGGCCGAGGCCGCCGCGCAGGGTAACGTGCGCAAGGTGTTCACCCCGGCCAGCTTCCTACAGAAGTTCACCGACATGCAGCAGGTGGGGTCAGGCTAAGCTCGACGCGATTGGAATCGTCATCGATTTCTCTTTTGGCATTTTCTGACTTTGTCGTTTTGTTCCAGATCCCCGGCCTGGACGCCAAGTTCATGGCGCGTATCGGCGGAAACCCGAAGCCGACTGTCAGCTGGTTCTACAATGGCAAGCCTATCGCCGAGTCGGACAAGTATCACATGAAACGGGACGATGACCACATCTGCCTCTACGTCAAGGACTGCACGCCCAAGGACAACGGCACGTACACGTGCAAGATCGCCAACTCGGCCGGCAAGGACATGTGCAACGGCGACCTGGAGGTCGTCGACAAGATCGAGAAGAAGCAGAAGATGGAGGCGCCCTCGTTCCTCAAGAAGATCGGCGACTGCGAGGTGGTGACGGGCATGTCGGCCAAGTTCACAGCGTGCGTCAATGGCTTCCCGGAGCCCGAGTACGAGTGGTACCGCAACGGCAAGCGCATCGAGCCGAGCGACCGCTTCATTATGGAGTCGGGCGGCTCGGGCCTGCTGCGCCTCATCGTCAAGGACACGGACCCCGCCGACGTGGGCACCTACCGCCTGCGCATCTTCAACCCGCACGGCGAGGCTTCTTGCGAGGCCGAGCTCAAGTACGACAGTGAGTAGCGACGGAAAACACTTAACCATTACTCTAAAAAATTTCTTTTAAAAAAAATGTTTACGAGAAAAAAAATATTTTGAACAGCTCTGGACAGTACCGGCAAGCGGCCGATCAGCGACCAGTACCAGGACTTCAAGAAGGTGAAGACGAGCGGCGTGCCGTTGCCGCTGCCCAACGCGCCCATCATAAGCAGGATGACGGACCGCCGGCTGACTCTGTCTTGGAGGCCCAGCATCCCCATCGGGCCCAGGACCCCCGTCACCTACCAGGTAAGGGTCCCGCCGCGCCGCCCCGCCTCGCTGGAGAGCTCCCTGCTTGTTGCTCGGCAAATGGCCTTGTATCGCTGACATCGCGGTGCCTGCAGGTCGAGATGTGCGAGCTGCCCGACGGCGAGTGGTTCACGGTGCGCACCGGCATCCGCTCGTGCGCCTGCGACGTGCACAACCTCGAGCCCTTCCGGAACTACAAGTTCCGCATCCGCGTTGAGAACAAGTACGGCATTAGCGAGCCGTCGCCGTACGCCATCACGCACCGCGAGAAGCTGGAGCCACCGCCACCGCGATTCTTCCCGTACCTCGAACCCGGCATCGACTTCCGGCCCGAGACCTCGCCGTACTTCCCCAAGGACTTCGACATCGAGAAGCCGCCTCACGACGGCTACGCCCAGGCGCCCAGGTGAGCGCACGAGCGCACAACACCACTACGAGTCAAAGTACTCGAGTAAAATTAAAAATAATTTTAAAAAAAACTAACTTATTGATTGTTTTGTTTTTAATTATTATTTTTATTTTTCCTTGCAGGTTCCTCCGACAGGAGCACGACACGCAGTACGGCGTGAAGAACCACAACTGCAACCTGTTCTGGTTCGTGTATGGTTACCCCAAGCCCAAGATGAAGTACTACTTCAACGACGAGGAGATCGAGTCCGGAGGCCGTTTCGACCACAGCTACACGCGCAACGGGCAGGCTACGCTCTTCATAAACAAGTGCGCACAACCGTTCGAGTGGCAGAAGTTTTCTGTTTTTATTATTTTTTTCGCAAAGGGGAAAATGTTTCTGAGATCGCCCGCTTGCGCAGGATGCTGGAGCGCGACGTGGGGTGGTACGAGGCGGTCGCGACCAACGAGCACGGCGAGGCGCGTCAGCGCGTGCGCCTGGAGATCGCCGAGTACCCCGTGTTCATCAAGCGGCCCGAGGAGACCACCATGATGCTGCGCAAGGGCACGCGCCTCGAGGCGCGCGTCGTCGGCGTGCCGTACCCGGACATCAAGTGGTTCAAGGACTGGATGCCCATCTTCTCGTCGGAGCGCGTCAAGATCTCGTTCGTCGAGCCGGACACGTGCCACCTGCACATCTCCGACGCCATCAACAAGGACGAGGGCCTGTACTCCATCACGGCCTCGAACGTGGCGGGCTCGGTGAGCACGTCCGTCATGGTGCACGTGGAGGAGGACGAGCGCCGCTACTGGGACCAGACGTACATGCGGCCCAAGCCGGTGCGCGCGCACAAGGAGGTCCCGCTGTCCGAGGCCTACGACCTGGGCGACGAGCTGGGCCGCGGCACGCAGGGCATCACCTACCACGCCGTCGAGAGGAGCACGGGTAAGCGAGAGCGAGCACGGTTCAGTCATGTCGAGAGCGAATGCCACCCGAGGGGTCCCTCACTCCCATTTTCCGTGTACGATGACTTTCGATCAAAAATGACTGATTGACTGAAAAGGACCGAAAATTGACTAAAATAATGAAATGATTGAAAATTGACTAAAACTTATTGAAACGATCGAAAATGACGACAGAGAATGAAAATGATTAAAAATTATTGAAAATGATTGAGAATGATTGAAAATTATTGAAAATTGATTGTAAGTGATAGAAAGTGATTGAAAATTGATTGGAAGTGATTGAAAGTGATTGAAAATGACTGGAAATTGATTTACAATTTATTTTTTAGGAGTTCAAGCAATTTGCAGATAACCGATGGCTGGAAAAATTACTTCGGCGACTAATTTAGGCACCAACGTCCTATGATTCACCCTAACAATCAAGCTATACACTGAAGAGTAAAACTACAGCAAATCCAGTTAATTTTTATGCCAGCCTAAACTGAGTCTACATCGGTTGTCCGACCGTTTTCTGTCCGACCTCGGGATTTTTGCGGCCGCTACCGTTTCATGTTTTTTTTTTGTGTCCGACCTCATTCTGTCCGACCTGGCAAACTGGGTGTCATAGTTATTTTTTTTTGTCCGACCTCGTTTTCTCCGTCCCCAACGAACCGTTAGAGTAGCCTGGAGTCTACACGAGTCTACATCGGTTGTCCGACCTTTTCTTTGTCCGACCTCGGGATTTTTGCGCCTGCCACCGTCACGCGTTTCTTTTTGTCCGACCTCAATTTGTCCGAACTGGCAGTCTGTGTGTCAATTTTTTTTGTGTCCGACCTCGTTTTATCTGTCCTCAACAAACCGTTAGAGTCGCCTGCTATCCTCTGCGATGCAGCCAAAGGGGACGTCAGCTCCCATATTCCTCCGTACACGAGATGATATTATACCTAAAATATTACTTTGATTTTACCCATTACAGGTATAATTACGTTGATATTACCCATTTTCGCAGGATTATGACGTCAGTACTGTAAAATTGGTGTAATATTACCAATAATACCTGTAATATTCCATATTCCTGCGTACACGGTCAAGCAGAGTTGACGATCCTTTGATGCAGCTCGATTGTCCGACCTGATACTTTCCCCTAAATCTGAAAAAGTGCCTGGATTTTTTCCGACCTTGTTTACACGGGTAAAATGGAGAAGGAAAATGTATCATGGCCGGAGCATGCACCGAAAAAATGGTACAACACCTCAAATTCAATTTATTTAAAAGATATTTTTTTAAAAATTGAAAAATTGGTAGGCCCCTACCTAACTCGCAACCTGCGAGCCCCGCCTGCTTAACTTCGGAGTTCTGATGGGATCCGGTGTGTTCCAGGCGACCGCCACCCCGCGGGCACGAGAAGTCCTCTCCGCTTCGGGGAGAGTCCCCGCTTAAGGCTGGCGGCCTGTCAGGCCCGCCGTACCACCCTATTTAAACAGCGCCTTGAAGCCGTAGGTAGCATTTCAGACCAACGACTGGGCACCACCGGACCGCATGACCGGTCAGTGGGAGGTAGAGGCAAGGCAGGACGATAGAGGGGGAGAAAAGCAGAAAGAGAAGTTTTTGCGGAAGAGTAAGCGTACGGTTGGTTAGACCTGTACTGACCCGCTCCCGCACAGGTCATGGAAAAGCTGTTTACTAAGGAGCCAGATTCATAGGCCTTACTTCCCCACGAGGGACCACCCCCCGTGGCATGGGACGGAACTTCCTGACAACTCGCTTTCGCTGCCAGTGAAGAACCTACCTGGGAATTGAACCCAGGCCCCAAGTGCCGAGTCTCATGACACCCCGCGGCTTTCGTGGTACTAAGACCACCGGCGATTCCACGAGGGAGCTCCGTTGAAATGGGGGGTTTGAATTCCACGCCAGGCTGCTGTCCTCGGAAAAATTTATATTTGGCAAGATTCGAACCTGGGTTCCGTGGCTCGCCGGACAACACTGAGCCGGCACGGCTACGACGCCTCGATACACGACGCCTGCCCACTAGGGGTGACGCTGCGAAGAGCCGTAGTCGCCGACGAACCTGTACCGCTGGCGTCATCAGTACACCTGCTCTCCATGCAGCGACAGCCCGGCCGCGTGGCGACATTGGTATGCACATCGGCACTGCTAATAGCATTCGGTTCGAATATCGATCACAATATTTTTTTCTTTTTTCTTTTTTCTCTAAGAAGCTTTGTCTCTTTGCAGTTGCCCAAAGGCACACTTTCAATATGGAGTGTGGATTTATTTTGACTCAATTTATAAAACCTACTTTTTCTTTTAATCCACTGTACTCGCGTGCCTTTGGGCAACTGCAAAGAGACAAAGCTTCTTAAAGAAAAAGGGGGAAAAAAGATGGAAATTGTGATCGGTATTCGAACCTCTGCCTACCCAGTGCTGCTGACGATGCCGACGTGCATATCAATGTCGCCACGCGGCCGGGCTGTCGCTGCATGGAGAGCAGGTGTACTGATGACGCCAAGGGGACAAGTTCGTCGGCGACTACGGCTCTTCGCAGCGTCACCCCTAGTGGGCAGGCGTCATGTACCGTGGCGTCGTAGCCGTGCCGGCTCAGTGTTGTGCCGCGAGCTGCGGAACCCAGGTTCGAATCTTGCCAAATATAAATTTTTCCGAGGACAGCAGCCTGGAGTGGAATTCAAACCCCCCATTTCAACGGAGCTCCCTCGTGGAATCGCCGACGGTCTAGTGGTCTTAGTACCACGAAAGCCGCGGGGTGTCATGAGACTCGGCACTTGGGGCCTGGGTTCAATTCCCAGGTAGGTTCTTCACTGGCAGCGAAAGCGAGTTGTCAGGAAGTTCCGTCCCATGCCACGGGGGGTGGTCCCTCGTGGGGAAGTAAGGCCTATGAATCTGGCTCCTTAGTAAACAGCTTTTCCATGACCTGTGCGGGAGCGGGTCAGTACAGGTCTAACCAACCGTACGCTTACTCTTCCGCAAAAACTTCTCTTTCTGCTCCTCTCCCCCTCTATCGTCCTTCCTTGCCTCTACCTCCCACTGACCGGTCATGCGGTCCGGTGGTGCCCAGTCGTTGGTCTGAAATGCTACCTACGGCTTCAAGGCGCTGTTTAAATAGGGTGGTACGGCGGGCCTGACAGGCCGCCAGCCTTAAGCGGGGACTCTCCCCGAAGCGGAGAGGACTTCTCGTGCCCGCGGGGTGGCGGTCGCCTGGAACACACCGGATCCCATCAGAACTCCGAAGTTAAGCAGGCGGGGCTCGCAGGTTGCGAGTTAGGTAGGGGCCTACCAATTTTTCAATTTTTAAAAAAATATCTTTTAAATAAATTGAATTTGAGGTGTTGTACCATTTTTTCGGTGCATAACTATGGCACCCAGATTGCCAGGTCGGACAAAAAGAAATGTGTGACGGTGGCGGCCGCAAAAATCCCGAGGTCGGACAAAAAAAGGTCGGACAACCGATATGCTTCGCCTTGACTGTAGTTCATTTTACTCAATTTACTGTACCTCCTGACAAGATTTGCTGTACTTTCCGAGGCAGTGTACAGCGTTTACTGTACACTGTATCTATAAGTACAGCGAACCCTGTTAGAAAGTACAGTAATTCCAGTAAAATAAAATACGTTAAAGGCTGTCATCTTAATTAACTGGATTTACTGTATTTTTTTCTTACAGTGTAGATGAACGTTACTCGAAGCAGTCGCCTTCTGTGTGGTGTGAAGGCCAACCCGCAAAGCAAATGACGACAGAGATTGAAAATGATTGAGAATGATTGAAAATGATTGAAAATTGATTGAAAGTGATTGAAAATGCTTGATTGGTGATTGAAAATGACGAAATATGACCGAAAATGACGGGACGAGAGAAAAAATGATCGAAGTACTGAAAATGTGATTGAGATGACGGAATGACCGAAAATGACTGAAAATGATTTATGCTGATTGAAAATGATCGAAAATGTGACTGGATTTCCGCGCGTACGATGATCGAAAGGAGTGAGGGACCCCTCGATGCCACCTCTGCACCAAATTAATCCCACGTCATTGTTCCCCGTGATGGTGGCAGGCCGCAACTTCGCCGCCAAGGTGATGCACGGCAAGGACATGCCCGACCTGCCGCTGCGCAAGTTCATGGAGAACGAGCTGGAGATGATGTCCCTGCTGCACCACCGCCGCCTCGTGCGCCTGCACGACGCCTTCGAGACGCACAACACGTTCACGCTCGTGACGGACCTGGCGGGCGGCGGCGAGCTGCTCGACACGCTCACCAGCCGCCCGTTCTACACCGAGTGGGACGTGGCGCACTACATCCGCCAGCTGCTCGAGGGCCTGGAGCACATGCACGGCCTCAACGTCGCCCACCTGGGGCTCACGGTGGGTGCCGTGACAGTGCCGTGCCGAGCACTCCTTGCGAGGGGGAAACGACTCTGAAAGTTTTGAACTACTCGTCATGCAGAAAAAAATGCAGAAAAATGCAGAAAAATTCCAGAAAAAATCGAAAAAAATCTGAAATATTTTGACAAGTTCAGAAATTTGGAAATATTCTGGAAAATCACAGCCCATCTCAAAAGTTTAGGAAAATTTCTACCAAAAATTGAAAAAAATCACTAGATAGACTGAAAAATCACAAATTTTGCACACCAAAATTCAGAGTTGTTTCCCCCTCGATTTTTTGACAGCATCGTGCTTCGCTGACCGGAATGGTCTTCATTTTCCGTATTTATTTTGCCACTCAGGTCGGCGACCTGCTCATCTCGCACCCGGGCGGCGACGACCTCAAGATATGCGACTTCGGCCTGGCGCGCCGCATCTCGTCGGCCGGGCTGCAGCCGCTGCTCTACGGCATGCCCGAGTTCGTGGCGCCGGAGGTGATGCGCGGCGAGGGCGTGTCGCTCAGCGCCGACATGTGGTCCGTGGGCATCATCACGTACCTGCTGCTGTCGGGCCGCTCGCTGTTCCGCGGCGAGAACGACCGCGAGACGCTCACCAAGATCAAGGAGGGCAAGTGGTACTTCGACGAGGACCTGTTCGCCAACTATTCGGCCGAGTGCAGGGACTTCATCACCAAGCTGCTCGCCTACATCCCCGGCGCGCGACTCAACGTGGAGCAGGCGCTGCAGCACCCGTGGTTCGACATCCTGGGCAGGACGCCCCACGATCCGTACCGCATGAGCTCGGACGCGCTCAAGAACTACTACAACTTGTACAAGTACGGCGTGTGTCTTACACTACTTACTTCCTGTCGCGCTGGACGCAGTCTCAACGCTCTTGTGCACCCAGGGACTGGTACAGCAACGCCTCGTGCCGCAACTGGTACCGCCGCCGGCCGCTGGAGGGCGCCTTCACGCACCCGTCCAAGATGGTGTACCCGCCGTACGAGCGCTACACGCCGGCGCCCACCCCGGAGCGCGAGCCGTACCGCCCGCGCAACTGGGAGGAGGAGATCCACACCGGCGGCACCGACCTCAACTACGAGATCGGCCTCATCAAGTCCGAGAGCCAGTGAGTGGCGAGACGAGACGAGCGGGCCCACAAGTCCCTCTCACATCTCTCAATGTTTTCCTTTAATGACGAACTCTCTTTGACAGAAATTGTCTTGAAAGCTTTTCAAATTCATAAAGTACCTGGACTTTGTGTTTTTATTGTTTTAATCGAGACCCTTTTCGTCCCGCAGCTATCAGAACGGCCCGGACACGTACCTGCTGCAGCTGCGCGACGTGGACTTCCCCGTGCGCCTGCGTGAGTACCTCAAGGTGGCCGCCAACCGCGGCCCGGGCTACTCGCGCATCGTGACGGACCAGAGCCACCTCGACTGGAGGGTAAGTGCCACGGACAGGGGGAGGGCACACGCTCCTCCTCACGTCCTTGAGGAGGCGGGGGGCGCGCCTCGGGCAGCCGGGTCTGCTTTGCACTCAACTTAACCCGCTCGTCGCTGCCAGGCGCCGGTGATCCGAGAGCGGCGCCGCTTCACGGACGTGATGGACGAGGAGATCGACGACGAGCGCAAGGCGCGCATCAACAAGTACGGGTCCGGCGACGTGTACAGCCTGAGGCGGCTGCGCCACGAGCTGGGCACCCGGCTGGACGGGCACGCCGAGGCCGAGGCCATCATGCAGACCAAGCACGAGGAGCACGACGGCACGGTCAGCCTCAAACTGTCTTGTTTCGGTGAAACCATGCGCTGGTGCTGGTGGCCTGACGACGTCGAATCGGTTCATCACCTGTCGATCGTTACTTTTGCAGCTGCCCTTCTTCCGCGAGAAGCCGCAGACGGTCCCCATCGTGGCCAACGAGGTGGTGGAGATCGCGTGCCTGGCGGTGGGCGACCCCAAGCCCCTGGTGCAGTGGTACAAGTAGGTACCACCCCGGCCCGTCGACACGGCATGACTTCCCTCACCTGGCAATGATTCCATATTTTTCCTCCCAATACCACTCGACTTGAACTGTCCCGTCTCGCGTGCCCAGGTGCGACATGGTGGTACAGGAGACGGTGCGCATCTCGTTCAAGGAGGACGAGGAGGGCCGCAGCATCTTGCGCCTCGGCCCCGCGCACAACATGGACATTGGCATCTACAAGGTGGTCGCGCGCAACAAGGGCGGGCAGACAGTAGCGCGCTTCCGCGTCGTCCTGGCCGGCGTCCCCTCCTCCCCTGACTCGCCCGACGTCGCGGATGTCTCTGACGACGAGGTGTTCCTGCGCTGGAAGCAGCCCAAGGACGACGGCAACACGGCGGTTATCTGTTATGCCCTCCAGTACAAGGAAGTCGGTGAGCTATGGGTGTTCTTACATTTTTATGCGAATTAATGCTGTTGTATGAAAGCAGCCTGTCATTGAAGAAGTTTTTGTTTGAAATCTATTATTTTCTTGTTTCTACATCTTAGATGGTGACCAATGGCTAGATGTAGCAAAGAACATTGACCACGAGTTCTTTGTGGTGAAAAATCTACAGCAAATGTCACGCTATTACTTTAGATTAGCTGCAAAGAACAGGGTGGGGTGGAGTGACTATGGTATTCCAATCAAGGTCAAAACCAAGCCATTAGGTATAGTATCTAATTCAATAATTGTAAATAATGCTGGTACTTTCTTGCTGACTGTTAATTTCACAACTTATTGAAACATCACATTTTTTATGCATGCTATTTAAAACATTTTTTGTACACAGGTGTCCCTAAAGTCCAGATCACTAGAGCTATGGCACATTTGCAGTCCATCACAGAGTCTGGTGCTGAAGTCAATGAAATGGAAGCAGCACCAAAATTAGATTATACTGTTGAAAACCGACCTATTAACTGGATTCCTGAGCACGATGTGTCTGACAAGTATCACTTTATCTCTGAAATATCAAGGTACTTGAATAAAATAAAATGCTTTTCAAAAGCAGTGGACCAATTACTAACATAAGTATCTCTTCATCTAGAGGACGTTTTTCAGTGGTGGTTAAGGGAGTTGAAAAATCAAACGATCACATAGTCTCAGGAAAACTCCTTGAATTGAACTCTGCTAGAGAGGTAGCTGTGAACCGGGAATTCGAAGCATTACGTCGTCTGAGGCATGAGAGGATTGCTCAACTACTTGAAGCATATAGGGCACCTGGCTCAGAAGTTGCTGTCTTGATTCTTGAGAAACTTCAGGGTGCAGACATCCTAACTTATTTTTCATCTAGGCATGAATATAATGAGCAAATGGTCTGCAATGTGGTTTCTCAGGTTGGTATCAACTGGCATTCCTTTTCTAGGTAGCAAAACAAGCAGAATTGCATCCCGATTGCATTAGTTCCATCAAAATTTTGCTCGAAGTACTTAATATGTGCCTAAAGCGCCTAAGATATGCAGTTTAGATGGGACACGTAATGCAGTCAGGATACCGATCTGCTACTTGAGTTGTCATCCCTTTCATTCCAATTTTTCTAGATAATTATTGCATTACCCAATTCATTTTTCAGGTATTAGATGGCCTTCAATACTTGCACTGGCGTGGTCTATGCCATTTAGATCTGCAGCCTGACAACATTGTCATGGCCTCAGTGCGTAGTTTGCAAGTTAAATTAGTAGACCTTGGCTCTGCACAGACTGTCAGTAAGCTAGGCACATTGGTTGACCGAGTTGGACATATTGAATACTCATGTTAGTTCTTAATTTTTCCCCCTGTTCATAAATTTCTTATTTCTTATGTACTGTTTTACAATGTATTTTTTCCTCCCACCAGCTCCAGAGATGTTAAACGATGAACCTGTGTACCCACAATCTGACATGTGGTCACTGGGTGTAGTCACATATGTTCTTTTATCTGGTGTTTCTCCATTCCGTGGTGAAAATAATGAAGAGACAAGGCAAAATATTCTCTTTGTTCGGTATCGATTTGAACACCTATTTAAAGAGTTGTCACAGGAAGCAACAAGATTTTTGATGCTTGTTTTCAAGCGCACTCCTTCGTATGTTGCAAATGAGTACTGTTTATATACTGCCTTTACAAACCTAGTTGACTTACATTTGATTTGATTTTAGCAAACGACCAACTATTGAGGAATGTCACGAACATCGTTGGCTGCTTCCAACCGAGTTTATGATAAAGAAGAGAGAAAGAGCTTCATTCCTAGGAATTCGACTTAAGGTCTGTTGTTGAAAAATTGAAATTTCTCCTCCTTTGATTCATTGAATAATATATTTCTTTTTTTATTTTACAGGATTTCTGTGATGAATACCACACTATGCGAGCCAGACAAGCCATCAATGCTGATTCATTGGTTGGTTCAATGTCGTCTGGTGACTCAGGGCGAAGATTGACACTTTCTCGTTCAGACAGCATAACAGAAGAACTAAGCAATGCTTTCCAGAATGGAGCTGTTGTTTAAGAGCTGTCAATGTGAATGAAAATTGTAATGAGCAGAATCAAGAACACACCCCTGATCACAATGTGCTGTATTCTTAAAATTATTGCATGCTCATTCAATATTTTCCTGGCAGGGTTGAAAATGTGATTGTACAGTTTTAAATGATAGTCTATTTTCTACAGGATGAAAACAGATCAGGTAATTGTGTCATGGAGGAAAAGTTAGTTGATTTTTTAAAATGTGAATCAAGCAAGAAGTTACGATTTTTTAACAGATACATGCAAATTAATTAGATTTCCTGTTAAACAGTATTTTTCTTTAAAAGTATAAGCAGAAAATGTATGCAGAAAGTTTTCCATTCTCCGTGCTCCAAGGAGATGTAAACTAGCCTTATTTTACAACATTTTACAAAATTTGTGTAACGCAATTACTTAAAATAAAAGCTAAACAAAATTTCAAATTTCTTTGAAACAATCACAAAAGAAGGGGAAAAAATAAGAGGCCGTGATTATTTGAACCCTCGAAACGTCTCACCAGTACAGATGATTTTGAAAAGAGAAAATGTCAATATTTTTAATTTCTAAAATTTTTTTAGCTTCTCCTGTCCTTGCGTCTTGTCACTAGCGCCACCTCAGTGCTAAATAAATAAATATGTGGGGTTTAAATCTGCAAAACGTCTCGCCAGTCGGGGGCTGGTCTCTGGGTGCACTAGGGCTCCCCTGCACAAACCCCGTCAATTCAGAGGAAATTTTTTTTGGTCCAAAATCCCCCACAATGCAAAGGCCTTTGGAAATTTGACCAAAATTCGAAAGTCTCCAATCACGCCCAAATTAATAGGAAATATTCTTTGCGCACTGGGAAACAAACATCAGTAGCCAGAAGCACGATACAGGTCTTGGTTTGGGAGAAATTAGCTGTCTACGCGATGAAAAATGAATTGTTCAATCGGCGCCTTGTGGATAGGCAACCCATTCGACGCCAGCCCGCGCCTGCATGTTTGAGAGAAAATCGTGCGAAACGAGCCGTTTTCAACTCGGAGTTCAGAAGAGGCGAGGAGGTAACCTCCTCGAAATCGGCTCCTGGTACCGGCAGATTTTCGGAAGCTATGTGGTGCTTGCAGTGCCGCTGACAGCAGAAGTCTGTGGTGTAGTGGGTAGAGCAGCGACCACCTGCTCAGAAGCTCTGGGGTTCGAACCGGAGCGCCGCAAACGTTTTGCTTTTTCATTTTCTTTTTTTTTTTTTGTTATTTTTAGCAACGGTCTTGGGAGAAAAGAAGAATACCTTTTTTCCTTCGAGTTGTATGATGCTTTAAATAGCTTTCCCCCTCGATTGCATCTTTTGGGCCCTAAAAAAGTGACACGGAAAAGAAAATTCTTCTGCGCCGCGCGGGGCCCGTCCAGGCCGGTAGATAGGGATTCCTATTCGCATCGCCAAAATGTGTGCGAACCGACAGCCTAGTGGTTAATTTACCCACGGGGGTTGGTCTGGGGGTGCACTAGAGTCCACCTGGACACGATACCGTTTTTGGTTTGGGAGAAATTCGCTTTTACGCGATGAAAAATGAATTGTTCAATGGGCGCCGGATGGATAGGCAACCCATTCGACGCCAGCCCCCGGCAGCGTGTTTGAGAGAAAACGGTACAATAGCGGCGCTCCAAGCTTCATTCTACTCGGAGCTCAGCAGAGGCGAGGAGGTGACCTCTTCGAAGTCGACTCCTGGTCCCAGTCGCTTTTCGGAAAATATGCTGTGCTTGTTGCTGATTAATTAGCAGCGAAAGAGAGTGGTCCAGTGGCTACAGTGATAGATAAGTTACGGAAAGGAAAGCTCTGGGTTCAATTTCGAGCGGGGATTGTGTATTTTTCTTTGATTTCTCGACAGTGTTGGCGGATGAGACATAGCTTTTCCGAAGCTATGTGGTGCTTCACGGTTTTACAGAGACGCCTGCCTTTTGCACCTGTCCACGTAGGAACTCAACCTTCAAAGTCCTTTGACTTGGCCTAGTGGTATATTTGATTCTATTGAACTACCCCCAGCTCTGCTCATGGGGCAGGGATGAGCTGCGTGGGGTATCGCCGGACGGGGTTGGGTGACGGCAAATCACGACCTCGGGGTATTCACATCACTGCAGCATAGCGCCCTCCAGCGTCCGCATAGGAAGCTTCGGACCCGGCCCGATCGCGGATTGACTGTGTCGTTATCACCCAGCGCGGGCAAGATTCAAGTACGAAAGAAAGAAAATATTCAACAGAGCAATCGGTTGGGGACCCGTTTTCCGCTGGACGCTAGATTGCGCTGCTAGGCACACTGTAAAAAAATACTTGTCGAAAAACAACACTTTAAGTAATGACTGTGTTGTAGACCAAGCAGCAATGCTGTTCGAAAACAGCGTAAATTGGTAAAAAGACAGCATTATTGTTTAAAAACAGGAGCGTTTATTTAGAATTTGAAACAACAATTTTGTTGTTTCTGTGCAACTTTTGTTGTTCCTGCATAACTTTTGATGTTCGTGAACAACTTTTGCTGCTTCCGAACAACTTTCGCTGTTCCTACACAGTTCTTTTTATTATTTTTATTTTTTAATGGAATTGTACAAAGATTTTGCTGTTACTTAACAACTTTTGCTGTGACTGGACTGTCAAGTTGTTAATTTACAACAGTCACTGTGCGTGGCAAGTCGATGTTGTCGTACAACAACACAAGTCAATGAAAAACTCAACAACGAAAATGGCTGTTGAGTTGCGACAAGCAGAGATTCTTCTGCCGCCCCTGCCTTCTGCCAGGCTTATCCGAGGCTGGGCTGGGTGAGGCAAGGTGTCGTGTCGTAGTGATACTTGTTCTGGTCTTTTTTGCACATTTTCCTGAATAAATCATGAACGGTGAAGGTAAGGGAAGCTATGTATCATTATACAGCTTAGGCTGCACTTAAATTTCGTTACCGTTCGACACGAAGTGATCAAATTGGTCGTACGGTTCAAAAAATAGTTTTCGTGTTTCTGGCACACGAAGAACGTCATTCCCTTTCCCTAAAAACAAAACGAAAATTATTTAAGGTTAAAAGGACCAGTTTTACCATTTTGAGTCATTATTAGAACGAAATGAAAGCGCAGTTCAAGCTTTCTCATGAACCACAGCTTGTCAAGATATGGCTACCGCAGACGTTTATGAGACATTGACAGAAAATTGCGAAACAGGCTGAAACACTTTTCTTTGCGTTACGACGCCCTGCCCTGAGTGACTCACTCGCACAATCCCAGTCCAGATTCCTTCGCGCGCCGCTCCGCCTGTCCTTTTCAATCAGGCACCAAGTGCAGTGCTCCGCCATGCTCCGCCCTGCGGGGAGCGGCGCGGCGCGGCGCGGGGCTTCCCCCTGAATACAGAGTGGGCGGCTCGGCCCGGCCAGGCCCGGCCACCCTTCTCGTCTTTCATCCCTCATAATATACGACTTCCACCCCCGGTCCCGCCCCTCCCCGCCACAGGCCGACCTCCCCCACTCCACCATTCGCCCCCTCACTCAACCCGCTGTTTATTTTGCCCCCCTCGGTTTGTTTCCATGTTGCCTGCTGTCGTGCTCAACTTTGGCTTCACCTATCGAAACAAACGCCAGACGACACTTGGAAATATCGAGTCCAGCCCGCCCGCCCAGTCTTCTCAGTTTACCGGGAAAATGTGCAGGTGTGCGCGTTTGTACTCGAAGAAGTATGAGACGCTGGATGTTTAGCATTTTCTGACTGTTGCTGAGCGCTGTGCAAAGAGCAGTCTGGGGGCTGGGCGGGGCGGGGCGGTGGCTGCTCGGGGGCTGATCGGCTGCGGACGAGCCTTGCGGCCATCAACCTTTTGTTCGGCGAACAATTGTGTGTTCTGATGCCTGGCTTATTGCCTCCCCTTCCCTTTCTGCTCCCTCGTTCTGCCTCTCCTTTTCTCGGCTCCACTGTTTCGTAATGAGGGGAAAAGTCGGCGAATATGGAGTGAGGCCTGGTGTGCGTGCCATACGGACCAGAGCAATCGCCTGCCTGTGTGTTATGGGGGCAGTGTGTTTCCTTTTACTGTTTCCTTTCTTTTCTCAGGGCCCGGTTACACTCTTCGGGAAGGAAGCGACGTCAAATCAGAGTTCTGGGACTTCTTGCCCTATCAAGTGACGTACGTTGGACGTCGCAGCTCAACCCCTACCCCGCAACGATCCAGCATAACGTCAGCGGACATCTGGAATGACAGTGTTCCGCGACTGTTTTTCCTAACTCCCCCGGCGCACAGCAGCGGAGCAGTTTCCAGTACCAGCGCTGGGTACTGGGAACTCTGATTCTTTTTTTATTGTTTATAGAAATGGGAAAACTTTGCGGATACCTCACTGATTCCGAGGAAAACCCCTCCAGATTTTTGGAAGTTCTCTAAAAAAAAAAATAAAAAAAAATTAAAAAAAAAATAGTAAATATCCCTCAATATGTGTGGAATTTTACAAAAAGCCAAAGAGCTACTCATAGTGTACTTTTTTTTTCCTAAAAAGGGAAAAAAATATCAGACATTTATTTCAAAGCAAAAGAAAATCAGACATTGATTTCAAAGCGCGCGTCCGCTATTCGCGCCCCATCAAATCGCTCAACCAGCAAGGAGCAACGTTGCGGTTGCGGTTGAATCTTACCACAGCGCAATTACATCTTAGAGACGCGTCCGGTCGTTGCGAATCTCTTTTCAACTTATTTCAGCCCCCACGCGGCATCGCTGTCTAGCGCCTCTTGGACGGCTCCAGCTCCAGGGCGGCAGGCCTGCTACATCCGCTCGTCTTCCGCTACGCCGCGTTGCGCCGCGTCCCCGCTGAGAGCGCTCCGCGTCTACCTCACCGTCCTCTTCAGGGCGGCGCGACAACGAAGAAAACTTGGAAAACTTTTACGTCAAGTTTATCGGCGCCGCCCCCGGAGGGCCGTGTTTAAAAAAGATAAAAGATGTAAAAAATAAGAATGCAGGGAAATGAAACGAAGTGGTATGAGCTGGGCAGCGCACAGCAAGTCAGTCGAACTTGACAGTAACTTCTGTGCCTCGGTTTTGTAGCTCACCAGCGCTACTATTAGTCCTCGCTGATTGCGGGTTTGAATTCCAGCGTCTTCGATGAGGAAGACTTTTAACGAGTCGTGACATTCGAACTAAACCGAACAGCAGCCGAGAGCAATTTTTCTGTGCACAGGGGCACAGGGATTCCGGGGAAGAAATCTGGGCCCTCTTACCCAAATCACCTACTTTTGTAAAATTGAATCAAGCTATCTGTAGACTTTCTGAGGAAAGATTTTACTGAGTTTCAGGGCAAAGGGTAGTAGAAACAAACAACATTTAGGCCCACCATTTGTTTTGTATTGTTCTCAACATTCCAGTACAGGAACACGTTTATTATAAACAAATCATAGGTGTTCTCACTCCTGGTCTTCATCATCATCATTAGACACGTAAAAAGAAAGAAAACGGAAAACAAAACGAAAATTGACATCATCAAAATATTTTTATTATAGTATGCACAGCTACACAGATACACATGTAGATTAAAATATACGTATAATATATAAGTGTATTATATATTAAGGAACGTTATGCTAGGATCTTTTAATGTTTTATAATTAGTAAAATGGCGCTGGCTGGCAGAGCCGGTCCACAAACGTACGATCTTAATAAGGATGTGGCTGGATAGTATCCTTAGAAAGGTCGAAGCTGCAGCCGGAAGGCGTGGAAGCGTGAGAAGCGGTTGAAGCGAAGAGAAAACTCTACATTAACGCCCTAGGCAGCGCCCCGCGGTTACAGAAAGCACAAAAAACTCCAACGCATTTACTCAATCCTCCATCCGTGGAACCCAGACGAACATCGAGATACGGATTTAGTCATCTTTTTCAAAATTGGCGCCAAAAACTGTCGTCGTTTCATTTTCGGTTTCCAAAATGATTTTTTTTAAAACTGTAATAATGTTGATTCGGTTGCTTTCCCTTGTGACATGATCTTGTAATAGTACTAAACTGTGTGTGGCGGGGACCAGATTAAGTTGAGATAGTTGTGCGTATTACATAAAATAATATTAGAAACCATAAGAGAATAACGAAACCCGGTATCGTCCTAACATTCTGGCAATGAGGTTTTGTTTTAATGGTTACGAAACCGTAACAACAAAATTTGAACGCTGAAGTTAAACGTCGGACTGACTTGTTGTACAAATCACAATAAATTTTAACTAAAGAAAGAGACAACGTAAATAGAAGGGCCCCATCTGTTTCCGGTCCCCGCCGCACAGGTACCGGGTCACCGCTCCCCCCTGTCCGCTCAGTATCCATCCGAGATGCCGTGTGCGCGTAGTCCGGCCCGGTCAGCAGCGGCGTGGCGGGCGAGCGAGCGCCGCCCCCGTGCCGGCGCCCCGCCCCGCCGCCGTCCCGACCGGGTTGTCTTCATAGCCAAGGTGTCCGTCGCCGTGGTGCCGCCCCTGCCGAACACACACCCGGACTGTCAGGCAACATGAACAGTGACATGAAAAATGTGACAGTTTTAAAAGTTTTAGTTTCATGACGCCACGGAGTAACCGGCGTCTTGGTTTTCAAGGTGCCTCAGAAATCCCGTGTATTTTATCCATGAGAGGGTCTTGGTTTTACCAAAATTGCTTGGAAACCAAGACGTTGTTTTTTCCGTGGCGAGAGAACGGTCGCAATTTCTTTTCTCTCCACGTCTTCGGAGAGTAGCGTTGCGGAGAGGGAACCAACTCTGAATTTTGGTGTACAATTTCTGTTAATTCTTGTCAATTTGTGTAACTTTTGAGAATTTTTCTTGATTTTTCTGAAGTCTGTCCTTCACTTTAAAAAAAAAGTTTTAATTTGTTTCTCAATTTTCTGCATTTTTCTGATTTGTTTCGAATTTTTACGAATTACGCATTGTACAAAGAGTTCAGAGTTGTTTCCCCACTCGATTACATACCTCCCCGTCCTACTTGCGCCCCCACTTCTGGAAGAGGCCCATGCGCTGGCAGCGACAGTTGGCGCCCCAGAGGTTGCAGCGGCAGGACGAGTTGAAGCAGCAGTCGTTGGGCCGGTGGTCGCAGTTCCCTCCCCGCCGGACGCACGCGCGCCTGAAGATATAGATCAAAGAAGATCGTCTGCTGACAGTTACACTGCTTTATAGCGATCACATTCCAAAGCCAGGCAGAAATAAAGATGGGTATATAACGTTCGTAAGGAAAAAATCAAATTTCGGCAAATGGATACACAGCCGGTAGTTACAGAGCCAAAATATCATACAGCGGAACTGGTATTATTTCCCAGATCTCTGGCACGCATCTCTATGACGGTGGACTGCTGGACTAGAAAGGCAGCTGCTGCATTGGGCGACTACTGTACTCATATTTTTCTTTTCTTTTTTTAAGCAGGGTATGCCAATGCGCACGCCCCGAGCGGACGCATCTGCTCAGGCGGAATGACTACTGCGTCCGGTGTCTCTGAAGACCCGAGGAGAAGAATAATGGAATGGAAATATTTGACATTGTCAAGTCCTTGTATTCCGAGCACGCCTGTCCGCCCATAGCCCCTCCCCATACCGCCTCTCTGGCCTTCCTCACTCCCTCTTTGTCTCCGCAGCAAATAACTCTGCATCATGGGACTCTCACGCTGCGACAAGGAGCAGAGGCCGGCGGTGAGGGTGAGTAGTTGTTGTTAGGCGTGCAGCAGGATCAGAGGAGGCAAACACGCACATGATGCGGGGAGGGGAGGGATGGAAGGAGGCGGTGGGTAGCAATGCTCTCGGTCCATCTGTCGTCTGCTTGTTGATCCTGGGGATGGCTCCGCCCGCCCCCGGCCCCCGGCCCCGGGCCCCACCGCCAGGCTCCCGCGGTGTGATCCAATAAGCCCCTCCGCCACCCCGCCGGACCCCGGCCCCGCCCCGCCCCGCCCCGCCCCGCCCCGCCCCGCCGCCCGACACCGAACCCGGCGTCTGCGGTGCCGGTGCGGCGACCATCTGACGCCCCATCTGAGACCCCTGGCCAGGCCCATAGCCACCCGGGCGCCCTGCCGAGCTCGAGCCAGCCACGCGCGTCACCGCACACAACAGCCCCACACCTGCCCCACCTGCTGGCGACGGCATGGGAGGGCGAACTCACAGTCAGGTGCTGCAGGTGCGGCGAACCATATAGGCGTAGCAGGTGCACTCTTAACTTTCTACAAAGAAATTTTTCGTAGAATACAAAGAATTATGTGCAACCGTAATATACAAGAAAAATCCTTGTATTACAAAGAGTTTTCGTTTGTACTACAAGGAATTTTCTTTGTATTACAAAGAAAATTTTGCTTTGTAGTGGCTTTGTATTACGGTTGCACAGAATTCTTTGTAATACAAGGAATTTTCTTTGTAAGAAGTTAAGAGTGTGGATGCAAGGCAAGGGCCCGAGCAATTGCTTCAGCGAGCGCCGCGACCTACCAATGTCCACAAGTCACGGCGGCGGGGCAGTGCGGTGCGAGAAAAGTTTTGTCCCTGAACACCTTTCTCGCGGTCCCGAACGCCTATTGGATGGATGGACTGGGTCGGGTGCGGGTCCGCCAGGTAGGTGTGAGGAGAGAGGAAGTCCGCTTGCGGATCGGAGGAACGCATACCCAGGACCAACGAGCGGGAAAGGGGGGGGGGGGGGGGGGGGGGGGGGGCAAGAGGAAAGCGAGTTATTGAGACTGACCCCAGAGCTCAGGCTCCGGCCCCGGCCGACACTGCTGGTGATTGCGCGGCGCGGACTGGTCGAGCGGGCGAGATTGGATCGAGATGGAAATCCTCGGCTTGGGCCACGGGCCGCGGGCCAAGGTCATGATTTTTAAAGCTCGCTGCAGCGTGGCTTTCTCTCTCTCTTTTTTAAACTAGATTTGTAGCACGCAGGAAAAGGTCTGGTCTCTGCGACCAAACATCGAAATCGATTGCGCGTTTCACCAAATTTTTCGGCTGTCTCAACCGAGATCGTTGACCACGAGGCCTGAGTGGATGGGGGTGAGGTAGTTTCTCTGCCTAGTCTGCGGCCAAAGAGTTTGGCTAGGTGCACTAACTGGATTGAAGGTCAGTTACTTTGTGAGTAACATTTTTCTCCGTGAGGGCGGTCCATGAGGGGAGGGAAAACACGACGCGACAGGGCGCGGGCGGGCGCGGGCGGGCGCGGGGGAGGGAGAGTCCTGGCAGGAGGCAGGGGGCAGGGGCCGTACTGCGGAGTGCTGTGCTCGAGTTGTGTTTGACTTGGAAGCCTCGCGCTGTGCCACCCGGTGCCACGCAGTGCCACGTCCCCCTTTCCTTCCTTCCTTCCCCCTATAAACTTCATCCACCTTTCACCGATACACCGGCCAGGTCAGGTCCGTCAGGTCTCTCCGACAGACGTTAGAGTGGAAAGGGTAAAGGGAGGAGGAGGGGGAGGAGGAGGAGGAGGAGGAGGAGGAGGAGGAGGAGGAAGTAGAGGACGCCAGGGGACAAAGGTCAGGCCAGGCGGACGTCATCAGGAACCACACGAAGAGGGATATTACTTGGTGTGTGGAACAGAGAGCTCACTATTAAACAGCAACAACTCTCTCTTAGAGATGCAAACCTAGGAAATTTTTCCTAGACAAACCCTGCCCACTAGGCAACATTCGGGCACCACTGTGTGGCAGGTTGCCTAGTAGGCAGGGTTTGTCTAGGAAAAATTTCCTAGATTTGCACTTCTCTCTCTCTCTCTCTCTCTCTCTCTCTCTCTCTCTCTCTCTCTCTCTCTCTCTCTCTCTCTCTCTCTCTCTCTCTCTCTCACACACACACACACACACACACAGAGCTTCAAAAAAGTAAAATAATTCAAAAGTCTGTTTATTTTCTTTGAAAGCTTTACCATTACGGAGAAATCCTATTGGTGTTATGAGGCCAGTTGATGGGTTGTCCTATCCGCCTGGCGCGCCCTTTCCCCTATACAGCGTGAGCCCCACCACGCCTCGCCACGTCCCGCCACGCGAAAGGGGCGTAAACAACAGTCATTCTGGGGCTTTACTGGTCACGTGGATCCGTTGGCAGGGGACCGTGGGTGGTGGGCCCTAGGATCGAGGTTCGTCCCCCCTAAATCTGCTACTCTTACTCTTTAAAAATACAAAATAAAGACATACGATATGGATTGTATGATTGTCAATCACATTCCTTCTAAAGGAATTACTTCTCTTTCTGTGATCTCAATTGAACCCCTAACCTACCCAGCGTCCCCTCCCTTTTCTCACCCGTCGTCCGCCGGTTCGTCGCTGCGTTCTTTTGTATTATTCGGCTGTGGGGACGGTTCAAAGGACTGTATTTATTTAAGGAGCCACCAGTCGTTTACGTACGTAATTTCGTTACGAGTGAATTGAGAAAATAAACCGCTATTCACAGCGATTTTCCAGACAATGAGTTCAGCAAGTTATGGAAACTCTTGTGAATCGAATCGTTCGGGTAGAAAAGTTGATAAACGGCGCGGGCTCGCGTGAATTCAGCGCGCCTATACGACATCTGCATCTTGTTTGGGAATGAGCTCATAGCCTCCGCTGCTATTTTCTCGTTTAGAAAGACCCATAAATTTTGTCCGAAAAATTAACGAGGCGCAAGGGGCTCCGACAGGCTCTGCAGCTAGGGAGGGGAGGGACCACGTGCGCTGTTCTGACAAATGTAAAGAGAGGGTGGGAGAAAGTAAGTGAGAGGAAGGGGGAGAGAGAGAGAGAGAGAGAGAGAGAGAGAGAGAGAGAGAGAGAGAGAGAGAGAGAGAGAGAGAGAGAGAGAGAGAGAGAGAGAGAGACTGAAAGAGAAACAGAGAGATGGGAGGCGTGCGACTGGGACAGAGAGACGGGTGGAGAGAGAGCAACTCGTTTGCATAAGTTCAAAGGGTTTCCACGCTCCCGTTTTCGATCTCACTATTAGGAAACTAAAACGGGCTTTTAATTTGTTCTGTCGTTTAAACAACAGGCTGTGTTCCCCTCACTAACTGAACCACACTCGTGGTCAGTTTACCTAAATCGTGAAAATGATGTTTTAAAATAAAAAAATTATCATGCTGTTTTTTTTTTTCAAATAAGACGTTAGCGAATACTTAGAGACCGAAGGAAGCCATTCCCTATGGCGGGCATGCTACGGTCATGCGCACTCATGCGCAGAGTCGCCCTCCGGATGACTCACTTCACGGGGTTCACGAAGCGGCCCAGGTCGTTGTCCGAGTAGTCATCCAGGGCCGAGGATGCTGCGGCGGGCTCGTCTGCAACAGGTAGAAACACCGCATTACAAAATGTGACATGTTTCTTCTTGTCTGGAAAAAAAGAACAGAGTGATTTTGTCGTTTTGACTCGATACGACGCGTTTCATGACATTTCCTCGCACGCCTTGAAGTTATGTGGCCCGCTTACTCCGCACCGGTATTTGCGCGAATAAATTTAAGCCACGTGTTGCCGTCATCAACCGAACACAAACAGGCAACAAAACAGATTAGGAAACTAGCGGGACAAGGATTTAATTACCGCCGGAGGGGTAGGGAGGGGAAGGGGCGAGGTGGGGGTGTTTTTGTTTGTGTTGACATGGTATGCGTCCAGAGAACCCTGCCGCCGCGGCCTGCCCGGCCCGGCCCGGCCTCGCCGACACTTCGAACGTGAATCCGCCAAGGATAAGTTTAAATAGTACCCTGAAGAGAAGACTGGTGATAGTGCTATGACAATGGTAAACATTTTCCGTGGAGCTTAAACAAAATACCCTTGGATTTGGTCAAAAGAGTGTCACGTGTCTCGTCTATGCGGGCCGAGGGTTTTCGGTGACTGGAATTTTGAAATTAGTAGAGAGGACGAACTCTCCACGACCCTCTATTGCACCATTACCCTTCTTTCTCTTCCAATTCTTTTCCGATTCCGACCATCAAAATCTTTAATAGCATAAGGACGTCGGGGCTGGCCAGTGGCCAGGCAGGCGTGTGGCAGGCGAGCTGAGTTCTGCGGACAGGACGCAAATACCCTCTCAACCGCCAGAACTAGAACCCACAATTAAATCAACGCAGCCGAGGCATGTAGCGCCTCAAAGGCGTCCTGAAGTCCTGACCATATTATATCCATACTGTCAATCCGTAAGACAGCCCTGGAAGCACACTATGCAAAAGTAGCAGCCCAGCAAACACCGCAGACCCAGAGATAATATTTGTTCTGTGTTCACACGCATACTTATGCGTATTTAAATACGGCCACAAACACAAAAATGTGTACACGCTATTGGTATGAGAGAGTGGAATTTTTTTCCACCAACACGGACTGGCAGACCAGAATAACCAGAATGCTAGTGAAGAGAGACGGTTTCATTTTACCCACGGCTAAGATATTTCCACGACGAAAATGACCGGAAACGGCTTGCAATATCTCCCAGAAGACTCTATTATGGTTGTGAACCGTTTCCGGCAGAGCAGACGCCAGCCGGGAGCTCCGCGCTGCGCGGCTGGCCCTGCGGGGAGCAAGCTGAGAGCCTCTCTCTTTTCTCCCCCGGCGCCCCTCCCGCTGTAAAAACATTCGCATTTGGTCTATTGGCTTTGCGCGCTGCTCGTCAATATTTGACAGTCGGCACGTTTGGCAGGCCCTTAGGCAGAAGCGGACAGTAGTGGGAGGGAGGGAGGGAGGGAGGGAGGGAGGGAGGGAGGGAGGGAGGGAGGGAGGGAGGGAGGGAGGGAGGGAGGGAGGGAGGGAGGGAGGGAGGGAGGGAGAGACGGAGAGAGCGGGTGGAAGAAGGACCGCGAGAGATTGGCGCGAGTGTGAGGCCGCGTCGATGGCAACGCGGAGCAGCGCTCTAAGACCGGCCCGTTAATCTCCTCCAGCTGCCCGCAGCTGCCTGGCCGGTGTTGTGCCGCGTGTCGAGCGCGCCCGCCCGCCCTGCCCTGAACGGTGACTCATTCCCTGAAACACTCCCATCGCCGCCTCAACCACGCCGTAGAGCTTCATTTCCTGTGTGTTCCAGGGCGACGCTGCGCTATGCGCGGCATAGCCTACGAGGATTTTCCACTTCCCGCGTCGTATTTTAGCTCTACTTATCTCCGAGGGGGTGAAAATTTTGGGAATCATGAGTACACGAGCCTGGGAATCATCATCATAAAAAAATAAGGGAAATCAATGAAAACCACTACAACAAAGCAGAAAATTCCTGGAATCAGTTATAATTAACCGAAATCAGCGTTTGAAGCCGCTAGAAACAGTTGGAAATGAAAAGATATGGATGGGAATCACTGGGAATCAAGCATTCCGGGAATCATGTGTACACATTAAAGGGGAGTGGTCGCCCCCTCGCTTATCCCAGAAGCAGTGCTGCGACTAGAAGATAAACGTCTTTCACGTTTGTCTTCGGGTCCGAAACAGAGGGGTTACCCTGACGATAATTTGAGCTTGTATTATTAAAACTAAGACACAATATACCGTAAAGCACATTACCGCTTCACAAGCGTGCGTTCTCGTTTTTCTGTGTTTTAAAAATAGTGGCTGGAATGAATAATCGAATTATTTGTCAGTTATATGTGAATAAACGCAACGCGAACGTGAACGGAAATCTAAGGCATTAGAGTGGTCCACAAAATTCCCATCCACGTGCATTCTATATTCACGAGTTCCACGAGCACGGCCGGGGCCGGTTCTGGGGGGCTTGGATCAGCAGCAGCAGGGGTCGGGCGCCGGACTCAGCCCACTCTTGACCGCTGCCCTGCTCTCTTTGCTAACGGCGGTGCCGTGGAATACTAGAATACCAGTGTAGGCGATGCTGAATAATGCGACCAAAATGTGCGGCGTCCAAGTCTCAGAATCAAGAGGGAGTGGGGCTCAAGGATTGGGGTCCAGGTGGGGCGACGGGCCATGCTGCCGGAGCTTTTGTCGTCCTCCAGAGGATGCGCAGCGCCTCGAGCAGGAACACAAAGGAAATGCAAGTGTACAACACTGGGACACATCTTGTTGTCGTCGGTACACATGCAGTAGCGGGGGTGCGGGGGCGGGGCGGGTCCGAGGCGAGGACCGGCGCGCCGGGAGGGGGAGAAGAAGGGACAGAGAGTGTAGAAGGAGTAGGAGGGCGGCGTATAACACAGTGCCCGGTCTGCAGGGGAACGAGGCGGAGACGGAAAGAAAAAGCGTCAAAAAACTTTCCACGTCACGGGCTCAACAAGTTTTCACGGTACACGCGTCACGTTGGACGCCTTTGCCACGGAGCGGGGTTGGTGGAAGACGAGAACGGCGGAAGGGAACAGGGGTGGGCGAAAGGGAAGAGGGGGCGGGCGAGGGGGATGAGGAAGGGGCTGGGGGGGGGGGGTGCGAGGATGAGGGTGAGAATGGTGTCAAAGACGGCGGGAGGGAGCTCACCGCCTGAGCCCCTCCACCCTGCTCCCTCAGCCCCACCGACCGCAGCTCGTCCGCCCAGCGGCGCCCAGCAGGTCAACACTTTCACGGCAGGGAGGGCTGCGCCGGGCTACGCTGCGGAGCGGACGTGGTGGCCGCCGCACAACCGCACGCCGCCCATCCTCCCCGGAGCCGGCCAGAGGGCCAGAGGGGCCGGAGGGGCCGGAGGGGCCGGAGGGCGGCGGAGGGCGGAGGAGCAGGCGGAGGTAATATACACGGGGGGGGGATGCAGGAGACGCGCACGGGCACGGTACACACGGCGAGGGGTGCCTCACTCCAAAAAATAAGTGAACACTCTAGAAAAACAAGGGCCGCAAATAGAACACAAAATGAATTTTGAGATAAGTATGGAACTCGTTCTTTTCATAATTATGTGCTACAGAGGTAGAAGTGTAAAACGTGATGTGAGTCGCTTGAGAGTCCACTTTCATCTGAGATTGTATTAATGTATTTGTTTTACCCGAGACATTCGGGCAGGCGAACCCGCAATCCTGTTACGCATTCAAAGAAACAGCCGTTACGCGGTACGCTTGAAGTTATAGTGAGGGACTCATCGGCGCCCGGCGCGTCGGCCCGGGGCGCGGAGGGCGAGCGCCTGGTGCGCAGGCAGCACCGCGACACCCGCGCCCGCCGGGCGGCCTATGCTACGGACCGCAGGCGGCGAGCGGGCTGAGGGCGTCAGGCTCAGGCAACCCCGCGGCAACAGCGTCCACCGGGTGGCCTACCCTCGGACTCGCAGGCGCTCGGGCGCGTCTGCGCGGTGTGCGGTAGGATTGCGGAGCTCGGTTATTACGGAGTAGAGATGCATACGCGCGGATGGAAGCAGTGCGTTTGACACCTCCATTTGGTAGCGTGCGGTGTATGTGGCCGCGAATGTTGCATGCGGTCAGGTGGTCGGGAGTGACGTGCGGGGCGGAATGGGGCGGGAGGGGGCAGGGGGCAGGGCGGGGCAGGGCGGAGTGGATCTCGTCGCAATCAGAGGAGGAGACAGACCGCAACCGCGAGCGCTCACCGCGAAGGTGCAGGGCAGCCCCGCCCTCCCCTCCCTCTACTGCACACGATCAATGCAGGCCGCTGCGGGGGCAGCGCGGTGAAAATGTGAACGCAACTACCATCCGACACGTCATAGGAAAGTGTGTAGAATGCGGCCGAAAGTGAAACAAAATTCAGTGTCTTTTCAGAATTAGCAATTTAGCATCTCTCGTCCTCTTTCCTCTGGCCCACTTAGTCCCCTCCACGCGTGTCCGCGGCAGCACTGAGCCAGGATTAGAGCAGCAATTCGTTGTTGCTGCGAGGGATTCAAACTGTACACGTACGCGCACAGCCTGCCATATCACACACACACAAACACACATATACACACTTTGCCCGCGAGGACGCCAACGCACGAACGTGACCAAAAAATAAAGGAGAGAAAAATCCTATGGAATCCACTCGCTGGCACGGAGCCGCGGCCCCGCGGGGCTCTCGCCCAACGTTGGGGGCGAGAAGGAGGGGGTGGGTGGCGAGGCGCGGGGAAGGCAGACGGGGGTGCAGCGCGTTACGGGTAGGACTTTTGGTGAAGCTCATACCGCTCCGTGCCCCTGCTTCGTGAAACAGCTCGCCAAACTGAGATGGACCCTAGAACTGGCTATGAGGGGGCCCGGGCAGGTGGCCGCGCCAGGCTGTATCACCACCGCGCCGCCGGCCACCCCGACCGGGGAACTGCCACAAGTATGCATGAGTCAATCACGACTACAATTCTATAAAGGCTCGAGACGTGAATGGATAGATGTACTACGCATTGTTATGGGACGAGGATGGCCGCCCCATCTGTTTCCATATGTTCGCCTGATCCTAACACATAAGAGCCGGGCGCGAGGGGTCCACAACTCTGGAATTCAGGTGTACAAGGCCACCGAAATCTTTGGAAATCATATTGAAATCTCATTGAAATCAGTGAAATCTTTGAAATCAGTTGAATTCTCTTGAATTCACGCGAATTCCGTTGAAATCACTTGAAATCTGTTGTAATCACTTTGACTTCACATGAAATCACATTGAATTCACATGAAATCACATTGAATTCTCATGAAATCACATTTAAAAAGCGTCTCGGGAAACTCACTCAAATCGGTGTGGGGAGAGGGGGGGGGGGCGATGTGCACTAACAGCTGTTCGGCGAATTCGAGATATTTTAAGATTTTTAGATACTTTCATAACAGATTGAGATTCCTATTTATTCTTAAAGCTTAGTGCCATTTCAATAAAAGTACTCAATGTATAAACAATTTCTTTTTGTTTAAATTTTTGCCATTAGAGGTATAAATAATAGTCCTACGCAAATCCACTTCCACAAATCTGGTTTATGAGGGAATATTAATTTATTACTCGAGCAATAAAACATAGTGAAAGTGCTAGACGACTAACATTCTTTAAAATACTCCACCAACTGAGCCACGACGCTACGATGACTGTACAGAACGACGGGTTCGAGTTGTATTTGCCCTGTCCTCCTGGCTGGAGGCTGCAGGATACGCGGGAAATACAGCTCGAACCTGTCGCAGTCATCGTCGCGTCGTGGCTCAGTTGGTAGAGCGCGCAACACCTATCTGAGTGGTCCGAAGTTCGACTCCCACTCGGGAAAGTGTTTTTCGCGCTTGACATTCCCTTTGGCCGCAGCTGGATGGCAGGTCAAATAGAAGTTAAACACGTCTCACCGCCGTTGGCTCGGTGGCTCTGGGCGTTGGGTCGCTTCCTGTTCTGGCTACGTGTCGGCACTCGGGGTTGTGGGTTCGAATCCCGCGTACCCCTCTGAGGTAAGGCCTCTGAAACTGGGTTCAGGAAGTCTAACGCTCTTGACACCGCTCGTACCTCTAGGGGTAGGCCAATGGTGGTACGGGGATCAAATCTGTCGAATTGCGCGATAGGATCGCAGTCAGCAAAGCGCCGGTTCCCATGGAACACCGAAGCAGTTGGCTGCCACAGGGGGTAAAAGCCCTGTGCCTGGCGGGAACCGCAACCTCCTTCGGGAGGTTTACTGCCGCAAAAATTTTCCATGTTTTCACGTCACCCATTTAATTGCAGAGCAAAATTTACTTCTGATTTTTTAAAAAAAATTAATTGAAATAATTATGATTATTTTGCGCAGTTGCAAGTTAATTTCCAATAATTTGGAATAAATCGAAAAAATTCACAATAATGTAGTAAAAATCCTATTTAATCAGGTAATTGAGAGAATAATTTGGATCAGCTGTGCGTGTATTTTCTGAGGTCGTCCCAAAAATACTTGAATTCTTTGGAAATCTCACGAAATCAATGGAAATCATATGAATTCGGTAGACATTTAACTAAAATCAATGGAAATCATGTGAAAACAATAGAAATCACTTGAAATCATGTGAAATCTCGCGAAATCAGTGAATTCACTTGAAATCTTTGAAATCTGTTGAAATCACCTGAAATCATGTGAAATCTTTGACATCCGGAAATCAGGTGTACAAAATTTTTAGGAGTTGTGGGCCCCTCGACCGGGCGCTAGTGACAATTCTTGATATATTATAGCGAAGACGCTTCCACCAAGTTTTTTTCCTCCTCTGTTTTATTGCGCGTTTCGGTGATTTTCTTTCGCTTATTTTTTTCAATCGATTTGCTCTTGCCGCACAACATATGGCTGCTCGTGACAGATTACTCCCGCCCACCGGCAGAGACGTCCGCGGGTCTCTGGGCGGAGCCGCTCGTCTGCAGCAGCACTACTTTCCGCCGCGGATTCTTACATATCGTGTAGACTGTACGCACTTCTAGAACGGCCGGGCCATTTGGCCGTTTAAAGGGGGCGTATAGTGCCGTCTGCGTGCGGCCTTAGCGGCGGCATAGGGCCGCGGGCGAGGGGGTTGGGAGAGAGAGAGAGAGAGAGAGAGAGAGAGAGAGAGAGAGAGAGAGAGAGAGAGAGAGAGAGAGAGAGAGAGAGAGAGAGGGAGAGAGGGAGAGGGAGAGAGAGAGAGAGAGAGAGAGAGAGAGAGAGAGAGAGAGAGAGAGAGAGAGAGAGAGAGAGAGGGAGAGAGAGAGAGAGAGAGAGAGAGAGAGAGAGAGAGAGAGAGAGAGAGAGAGAGAGAGAGAGAGAGAGAGAGAGAGGCGGGCAAAAGGGAACGGCAGAGAGCAATCCGCATGATAGGAGTGTAATAAAGAAGACATCTCCCATGGCGGCGGCTGCCGCGTGGCGCAGGGCTAGGACCAGGGGCCACTGGGGACCGCTAGGGACCGCAGGGGACCGTCGACGACCGACGAGGACCGCCGGGGACCGCTGGGGACATTCGCTGAAGAGTGCGGCGCAAGGTCATGACACACGTGCGGTGGGAGCCCGGCGGAGCCCGGCGACAGGCCAGAAGAGG
Source organism: Frankliniella fusca (assembly GCA_029379305.1). Classification (NCBI taxonomy): domain Eukaryota; kingdom Metazoa; phylum Arthropoda; class Insecta; order Thysanoptera; family Thripidae; genus Frankliniella; species Frankliniella fusca. Next base: position 1,370,322 of record JAHWGI010000101.1, read on the forward strand.
GCCGCGGGGGCCACGCAGTAGGGCGCGCAAGAGGCCATAAAGAGATCATAATAATGGCGATAATGACGAGGCCCGGCCATAAAGCGACAGGTGTAAGGCTGGCGGGCCGGGCCGCCCTGGCCGGACGGAAGTACTCTGCTGGAAACAAACATCCACACGACCGCGCTGCTTGCCGACACGCAGCAGCAACAGCAGCCCTTCAGCCCTTCAGTCCCCGACGGACGTGGTGCGCGCCGGCGGCAAGAGCGGGAAGATAAAAGTGGGTACAGCACAGCGCAGCTCACACCACATAGCCGCCCACGGCCTGGCCAAGCCCGGGGCCCGGGGCGGGCCGCGCCAGGCGCTAGGGGGCAAAGCTGGAGGCGGGGAGCCGCGCGGGGCGCCGCGGGGTGGGCGGGCCGGGCGTGGTTGTTTTGGGGCGGGGCAGAGCAACACCTGTTTGATATGCATGGGGGCGTTACGGATCGAGGCGAAGGGGTGGGCCGCAGGCCGGGGCGGGCCGGGCCGGGCCGGGTCGGGCGGGAGGCTGAGGGAGAGCACGAGTACGCTGGCTGCTGGTATAAGCGCGCTGAGCCGAGCCGAGCCTGGCTGAGCCGGCTCGCATGGGAAACACTTCCGTTTACGATTACGTTTTATTTTTTTCTTCTTCTCTTCAGCCCCGACTCAATAGGTTAATGAGTCAAGACTGGCGTGATTTCGAAACGGTCAAGAAATGAGTTACTTGCTGCTGTATAAAACCATATACTGTATACCGCTGCTACACCCACACCACTGTGAAAAATAGTCGTAAGGGTTACGGAAAAAAAATTCAATGGCAAATGCCGTAAACTTACGACATCGAGTTGTATAGGTACGAGTATTGCTTGACATCAGGTATGTCGACTTAGTTTTCTTTTCCTTCAACGGTCAAGAATTTGGTATCGGACATTGACGACTTCGGTTGTCAATTTACGACGTAATCCTCACGCATGAAAAAAATATCGTAAATTTACAAATATTCTTCACACAGTGATGTCTCTTTCTGGCTTCTTTCTGGAGCGATCTGCTTGCTCCGCTGCTGTTTCACGTTGCTCATCGCGGGTAAGACAGCTCCGCGACACTGTGCACGTGTGTGGCGCACGCGTCGCTGCTCTACGCAGGGACGCTTGCGGCCGCTGCGGCGCACTGTGTTGTAGTAAGGCCTTGGCCTCGTGCCGGCCGGCCGGCCACGCACGTTGCACTTGAGGCTGCCCAGTTGCTGTCAACATCAACAAGACCCAGCCCTCCAACCCCACCCCTCCTCGATCCATGCTCGCCTCCCCTCACCCGAACCGAGTAACCCAGTGAATTTGTGATTGAATTTTACTATTTTTTTAATGTTTCTGCGATTTTTTGTGAATTTACCAGAATTGAACTGAATTTTATGAATTGAACTGAATTTTTCTGAATATCTAAGAATTTTCCTGAATTTTTCTCAATCACGAGGTGCCCAAAAAATTGAGAGTTGTTGTTTCCCCCTCGAATTGAGAGCCTCTCACTTCGACCAGTCACCAGTCCGGGTCTTTAGCAAGTTATTTTCCAGTCACTCCTATTAACGCTGTGTGAAGATGAAGGGTGGCTCAAAAAATCTGTTCCTGGAATCCAATCACTTGCCTACTCAAATCCAGTCATTTTCCAGTCGCGTCAAAACAATTTCCAGTCGCTTCCAATCGGTTGACTACAAGTCAGTGTTCACCCATTTCTGTAGAGAGGCCAGAGAGGCTAGGCCAAGCCGTACGCCGTACAAGGGAGGTCGGGCGGTAGCGGCCCTGAGACCCCATCTGCTGACGAGCAGGCCTTGCTTGTACATACACTAACCCGTGCCTGCGAGCGAGTATGTGTGTGTGTGTGTGTGTGTGTGTGTGTGAGAGAGAGAGAGAGAGAGAGAGAGAGAGAGAGAGAGAGAGAGAGAGAGAGAGAGAGAGAGAGAGAGAGAGAGAGTTTGTGTGTGTGTTTATCGACTTTCTAGGGTTGGGTAAAGCAGAAGTACGACGGGATTATACAGCGTGCATAGTGATAAAAAGAAAAAACTTGTTCTCAAGGGAACTTGGAAGCAACAAAAACTGCATCTGTACAAACTAATGTGTCATGCGTCACACATGCAAGTGTGACGCCTGAAGAGGTCACATGATGTGATGTGACAGTCGTTATGGTTATCACGTTTGTTATGCGACCTCTGATGTGTTATGCCGTGTACACCGTGGAGCTGCCGTCACACCATATGGTGTGATGTAAATATACGTCGCATTACGTTGTGACGAAATCTGGTCTCACCAATTGATCTGGTCCACGTCACATATGGTTGTTACAGAGTACTCCTGGTGTTCTTTTATAAGCAAGCAAGACGCCGGGGAAAATTCAAGATTGTTCTCTGGAGTAACATGCAGACAAGTGTGGTCCCTAAAACCGGGTCATTAACTTCAAGACGTCTTGCCGCAGGCACCAGGGCTGCGGTGGGTGTAGAACGGCTGGAGGAGGTTGTGTTGGCTAATGCAATGTGCGTCGCACAAACACAGATTTATGTTGAGAGGGCACGCGTGTGGCTGAGAGAGGATGGCAGTGAAAGAGAGAGGGAGAGGGAAAATGGGGGGTGGGGGAGTGTATGGCAAAGAGGGGGAAGCGGAGAGGCAAAGGACGGAGGGCGGGCGATGGCCACGCAGGGATGCAAAGTCACTGGGCCTGCAAGCAAGTGTACAGGCGGATGGTCGTGGAAGCGGAGTGGGTCTTTACAATAACCCGGGGGAAAGGGGGAGGGGGCAGCACGTGTCGGTAAACGAGCCGGAGGGGGGTGGGGGGGGGGAGTGGGTGGCGAGCTGGACCGGAAACCACTCCGTTCACGACAGCAGCTCGCGTCCGAACGGAGGGAGGCGAGAACTGCGGCAAATTGACGCCCGGGCCGGTCCGGCCGTTTGCCGTTCACTCTGTAAATGGGAGGCAATTACTTTGCTGTTTGGCGACACGTCGTTGAGCCCGACGCCGACTCCGCCCCCTCTCGCACCGCGTCGTTAAGTACGGCTCTCATAACCTTTAGTGGGAGTCCTTTTTTTTTCCCCCCAATAATTCGGGGGATAATTTTTTCTTGGATGACCGCATGAATTACGTTGAGAACTCTAGTAATTGCTCAACCCATTACACACTCACTGGCAATGTACTTTTTCAAACATATGAAATGTAACTCACACAAACATGCGGACTTGTGTAAAAAACCGAGCCGAATTGTGTAGAATAATTAACGTACATCTGTTTGATTTTGTGCATTTTTTCTGCATGCAAAAATTTATGCAGATCTATGCGTAATATTCTACATAATTCGGCACAATTTTTTTCATAAATCTGAATGTTTATATGGTCAAATTTCATAAGTACCAAAAAGGACATTGTCGCCGTTAGAGTGTTTGTTTATCATATGTTATCTGCCTTCCGTAAAATTTCTACAAAACCGACGGAATTTTTCATCCCGCAGTCTGCTTGTGTGCTTTGGGTCGGGACCCCGCACTACGCAGCAGACCATCCCGCGAAACAAACTTTCCTAATCGAGGTTTTGAAAAGTGGCGCGCGCGTACAGGCTAAACGGGTCTCCGACCACATCGTTTCAGTCGCGCGGTCCGCGCGGCGGCTGCGTGTGAAAGAGAAAAGACGAACAGCCCTCCTCTCTCTCTCCCTCACGCCCCGCGACGCGCAGGGCTTTGAAATAGGCGTGGCGGGGCACTTCGCACGCGGCCACCGCACGTCTGCCGCGAGCGCCTGCGAGTGAGCGAGATAAGTTTTAGTATGATTGATATTGGAATCGGGGCGACCGCGGCTCCGGCTCCGGCGGCGGCCCTGCCCGGCCCTGCCCGGCCCGGCGACAGCCAATCCGCCTCTGACGCTCTCTCGCGGCTCTCACGGAGATGAGAGACACTCGCCTGCATGTGGGGAATGCGCGCGCGTGCAGCATACCACAAAAAAAATTGTGGGGGTGGGGAAAATGCACAAATAAATATGATTGTCTCTCAACCTCCGGGCGGTAGGAACTGGCGTTACGGTGACGCGGCGCGCACCAGAGTTTGTCGAGCGACCGGAGTCCGGTAAAGAGCCGCAAGGGAATCATCTAATGCGGATAGCACTACGGGGGCGGACGGGGCGACGGCGCGACGGCGCGACTGGGATGGGGGTGGGGAGGGGCAGGAGGAGTCGGAGCAAGGGGAAGGATTTGTCGGACAGTTAATTAATTATTCCGTGCTTTGAAGGCAGTTTGGTAGGAGAGCGGCGAGTGGTCCGTTCCAGCCAGCCCGACCGGGAGGAGGGAGGAGTGTAGCGTCGCTTCGCACGAATCAGATTATATTGAGGTGTCGAAAGAGCTGCCGGCAACGTTTCCACGGAGAATATTTTTCCAGTGCTACTGAACGCCGATCAATTGGAATGCCATCTCATAAAAAAAATCGTTGGGGCGAGAAAATAAAAATAAAAATGTATGTGCAGAGCCATCGTGGGCGTTGCCAGTTGCGGCTGAGCCCCGGGTGGATTTCATTCGGAGCTTCGTAACCCTTTCGGTGCCATTATGCCTGACGTTGAGAGGCCTGAGACCTGCTGCTGTTGTCAGGAGACAGGCTATCACTTTCACCAAGGCTGTGTGACCCCGCTCTGTGACCCCGCTCCAGCCCCGCGCCGCCGCCCCGCCGTGTCTCGGTGTAAAAGCTGATTTTAAATTAAAGCTGCCGCTGTTAAAAGGCTGATTTTTGAGGAATCCAAAACTGACTAAAAGATAAAAAAATATATATATATATAAAAAGAACTCGGTGTGCTTCCAAATGAGGGAGAGAAAGGAATCTATGCAGTTGTTTTTTTGGCGGGTGTCTGATACCCACCCGTTCACCCTCCCCTCCCTTATCCCGCCCTCCCTCCCACTTCTCGCCCGCTCTCCTGACTCCGCTCTCGTTTCAGCTCAAGAGCGGCTTGATCCCCCTGAATGGAGACGCGACCCCGACCTTCTTCCTGTCCTGATTGGACTTTTCCGTGAAAAATGTGGTGCACGGCGCCGTGGAGCATCTTAAGATGAAACAAAAGGAGACTTCCAACGACGCACCAGGACCGTGATTGGAAAAGAGAAGAATAAAAGCACCAAGAAAAATGTTGAACAGTAGACTTTGGTTATAAGTGAAAACGTGCCCCACCCCGTAGAGGCAGAGTCCCTGCCCCAGCCCCATTTCCCCCCACTCCTCCCGCTTCCACCACTAATTTTCTCCTCTGTTGCACGCCAAGGGGCCGCCGGGTCACTCGGGCAGACAGCGCTGGTAAATGTTTGTGGGCGTGGAAGATACAAATTACGCGATGAAAAGCTGAGGCCGAGGCGCCGAGTGGAGGCAAGTGCCCACTCCCGTAATGTGTGCCTGCACTGCACCCTTCCCGACGACACCTCCTTATAATAGCCGTATACTTACTTACCCGTTAATATATCATTCGTCGCATGCCTTTGGGGAGAGGTAATTTTACAAGTAAGCAGGAAAAAGTAAAAACAGAAACCAAGCAAAACTGGAGATTATATAAAACCAAAAAAAATCGTGTCTCTTGTGTCGATCGTTTAACAAAAACTCGACTTCAAACCTTGCATTTGTGGCCAAATAGCCTATTTTTTCTGGCTCAGTCTGGTGCTTACGTCACCCGTCCTGGACCCATTCAATTATACCGCGAAACTCTGAGACAAAAAAGGTGGGCGTCGCCACTTGGCAGCTGTCAAACTACTGGGGAAGTGGAAGAGCGAAAGCTTGTGGGCCACCTGACGCCGAAGAAAAACAAAACACAATTTGCTTTCAGGCAGTACAGGACAAACTGAAAGCTCGCACACGAGCGTTGCGAGCCGGAAACACGGCCTACAGATTACAGAGCAGCACGAGGCTGGTGGGGCCGGGGGTGGGACGGCCACAACATGCCTAACAACACGAGCGGACTAGGATCGCAGAAAAATGGAGCTCGAGTGCCGGTTTCTTTTGGCAATATTGAAAAAGAAACAACGCGTGACGCTTTTTCTAAATTTTCACTCTTTGTAGTAAACGTTGAAACATATCTTAAGTAATAAGCAATATCGCGTGTGAAATTAAACACACAGTTAGTTTAATGGTACTTTGATCACATGAGAGGCACGAGAGCAGGCGCCTCGCGACATAACTCAGGGTATAATCACGGTAAACGGGGCGTAGAGGGGCGAAAGAGAGAAATAACGGGAGTGAGAGCGGGGAGATAGATGGGGGTGGAGGGAGAGATAGGTGCGCTGGCGCCTGGCCATCGGTCACGTGTTCATGCTCATAAGCGGCGGCGTGGCACGGGGCGCTGCTGCACCGCTGGGAACCGCCTGGCTTTGCGGACAGATAAGAGGGTGACAGATTACTACCGCCCTCCAGCCAGAGGCCCCCAATGTCGTCATTGAGGGTCAGGCTGCATGCGGAGCAGCGTGGCGAGCAGCGGCGCAGGGCTGGGTGGGCAGCAGGCGACCGGAGCCGCAAATAGAACAGCCTGCCTTAATAATTCACTCAACCCCCAGTCAGGCTACTGGTTGGCATAGTGACGTCTTACCCATCGCAGAGCACACATTACCAAAAACAAAAACTGCACTAACATTTTTTTTTTTAAGGGTCAATTTTTTCACCTTTCTTTTTTGGGGGAAGAGAAAAAAATACACTTTTCTCCTCCTTTTTCTAACTTATTTACTTACAGAGGAGAAGGAATCGCTTTGATTGAGAGGACCATATAAATAATACTGGATGTAGAGGTAGGGGAGCGAGGCGGGGGGAGAGTTTTGCCGCCTGCTTGCTTCCCACTTTCACCTCCCCTACCAGTCGGGCCGGAGCGGGGCGGGGCGGGGCGGGGCGGGGCGGGGCGGGGCTGGGCGGGGCGGGACGGCGCTCTGTTAAGCGTCGGTGTGGCAGCGCGGAGGCCCATTCAAGCCGACTTTATAGTGAGGAGGCGGCAGCAGCACCCGTGCGAGACTTGAGCCTGTTTAGGAACGCACGAGTGGAGCGCCGCCTTGTCAAATGCGTTATTGGCTGCGCGGGGCGCGCGGCGCGCGAAATGAAGAACGTGAATGGGAAACAAGCGGAGGAAAACGAACCGCAATCCGGCACCTCTGTTCAGCAGCAGGCGCGGCGGCGCCTCTAGAGAGTGGAGGGGCTCTCTTCATAGCCAGCTACTTCATCAAAAGAGGAATCGTATAAGAGGAAGCTGTAATTTAAGGTGTCATTCAATGTCGGAAAAAATACCACTTTCTTAAATTTAAAAAAAAAAAAAAAAAAATAGATCAAAGTTGTTTTTTTGTTTTTTTGTTTTTTCCCCTACTTACAGTTTGAGCTGCTCATCACGAACAAACGCGGCCACGAAAACTTACCTGAAACAAGGAAAATAAAGTTATTAGTTTTAAAGAAAATAATAGCAAATCGAAGTGATAGGACGGCATCTTTCGGGTGTAAAGTCGCGATGAACCGCGTCGTGAATGGTAATTACAAAAACACGAATCCCTTTCCACATTAATTACATGCACAATCTCGAGATAAATTAGAGAGGGTATAGAGTATCCCGAGGGAGCCACCCGCCTTGGATGAGAAGCATGGCGCGCGCAGGGCTGTCTCCGCTCTCCTTTACAAGCGCGAAAGAGATGGAGAACGAGCGGGTGTGAACATTTCAAACGCAGCCGCCCCACCGAGCCACAGAGATAACAGGCTGCTCTTGATGAAGCCGGGCTGCGTCCGTGACGGTGCTGCATTCGCACCGCTCGCCGTCGGAGAGTGGGAGAGAGACGCAGGTGTTTCGAACACAGCCGTTTGGCGTGTCGGGTCGGGTTCACCGCGCTTAGCCAACTTCATCAGCTGTTGCACCCAGTAGGGTCTTTAGACCGCATCTGGCCGCAGACGGAGGGAGACTCTTGTTGGTACACCTGTTGGCTAAAGTATAACCACGACAGGGGGATAGGAAATGGATCCATTATTCGATGCGAACCCGGCATCTGTTTACTTGAATTCAATTCTCGAAGTGCCAGCTGGACTGTGCAGTACCAATGAAAACAAACAAAGCATCCTTGACGAAGGGTTCTGTCTGGCCCTCTCTGGGTCCGTAAGGTTATATAACAACCCACAACCCACCGCTGCCTTTATTATTTTTGATTCTTAGAGTATACTTATTTCCGTCATGGTTCCCCACTTAATTATCGCGAGCTCTACAAGAGAGCTGCTGTCGGCTATCTTTTGTTGCAGCCATGACATGACTATGAGGAGGCTCACTATGAAAGACGAGAGACGTGTAAAACAAAAGGATTTCGAAAGGAGGGGGAGAGAGAATGGTGAAATAGACAATGAGAGAACGTCTATCCACTTTATTTTTCGAGTTAATAAATGATTTTTAAACGCGATGGATTCTGCGAACATGCCTTTGAAGAACATCAGCTGGTAAGACGGAAAGTGGAGTTATGAATGACTAACCCCCCAACATAAATGTTGACGACACGTACGCATCTAGTAGTTGAAGCCCATATCTATATATATATATATATATATATATATATATATATATATATATATATATATATATATATATATATATAAATTACTTGTAAAATTACCACAGTTTTCTGTAAAATAAACACATTTTCTGGAATTTTACAAGAAAAGATGTGTAAAATTACAAAAATAGTAATTTTACAGGAAAAGTGTAGTAAATTTACCATAGTTTGTAAAATTACCACACACCTTCAGTAATAAATTTACAAAAACTTCTGTAAAATCACTAATATTTTTATAACAGTGGAAAGCAGCCGAGAAAGGAAAGGCTCAGAGAGCGGAAAACAAAACCATCTGCTGACGCCGGCGCCCGCGCCCCGGCCCTGCCCTGACAGGTGTTGAAGCACCTCCGGGCCGCCGAGGCTCAACGCCCCGCCTGACGCGGGGCTTAACTCACGCAGGCGACTAAGAGGTAATCGCTGTTGGCGCTTCGGCTGGGGCTTGGCGCCACTGACGCCCAGCCCGGCCCGGCCCGCGCTGGGGGCCGCGCGCGCACTTCGGGCACATTAGCCTCTGCTGGGACCGGGAGCAGGTGTTCCATCACCTGCAGCCTGACTTGCTCACTGCCCGGCAACGGCAACGCCGACCCCACCGAACGATAAGGGGAGCAGGACAAGACTCGATTTCTTTAAATGGCACAGGCACAGGTTATATACAAGTACTTTAGCGGACTGACTTATGCGCACGGAATCATGGATGAAATTGTGCAAAATTATAAACAATTTCACGCCTACGCGTGTCAATTTTTGTACATTATTTTTACATATATAATTTTTTACAAATCTTTGTACAGAATCGTCCATAATTATGCTTAATTAAAAAGTATATTCAAGAATTTCAATAAAATCCAAGTCTGTCTGTAGTCATGAAATGAGTAAAAAAAGAAAATGTTATTGTGAATTTAGCAAGACTTAGCAAAGCAAACTCGTACTAAAAGTCTGTTCATAAGAAAAGACAACGCGATTCTTAGACGACGGCAAGGGAGTAATTTAACGCAACCAGAAAATATCTGCAGTCTCTTATTGTGTAGGCCCGTGTGAGGTTAGGGAGGCTTGGGGAGGCTGTGCTTGCTCGCCCCAACCTGACCTCTCGCCCCGCTGGGACGCCCGGTGCCGCCCCCACCCTGCCCAGCCCAGGGCCCCGCCCCGCCCCGCCCCGCCCCGCCCCGCCCCGCCCCGCCCCGCCCGTACCTGTCCTCCTGGGGCTGGCGCGCCCGCTCTAATTAGATTAATCAGACACGCAAATGTCCTCCACCAGTCTCGTCTCAGCCGCGCCTCTCTTCAACGATTTTTAGACATTTCCGAATTTCCTTGGGTTGATTTTCTTATCACCGCCGTCGCCCTCGTCGTTCACGATCAACATAATAACATCGTTACCCCCTCCCGCATCTTTACAATTTCCCTCATGTCGTTCCCTATTATTTTTCCACTTCGACCGTAATGTCAGGACCCATCTCTTGTTTTCAGGCCCTCTAAATGAGCTCTGTCATGGGATTGCAGCCTCATCCCCACCTCGTCCACATCACACATTTACAAAAGAACTCTATTACTTTAAAAAAGAATTTACGTAAATTTACAAACATTATTAGTTATTTCGCGATTTTTCTTGTTAATCCACTAAATTTTCCATCAAACTACGGGAAAATCTGTTTACCGACGTAATAGCAAAACCTGTATTTTTTAAATATATATATATATATATATATATATATATATATATATATATATATATATATATATATATATAAAAAAAATTCACAGCCTCACATCTCCACACCTCATCCTAATCTAGCCCCCTCCCTACCCTGCGCTGGCCCCGTCCGGCACTTGATCATTGCAACCCTCAGACCCAGAGAGTTTGGTCAAGGAGCCTGCAAAGTTGGAGATCGCCAGTTGATTCTGGGCCGCTTACCCCCGGCGCCGGTCGCGCGGAATGGGAGAAGATGCTCCTGCTACCAGAGAGAGAGAGAGAGAGAGAGAGAGAGAGAGAGAGAGAGAGAGAGAGAGGGGGGGGGGCAAGAGTGAGAGGGCAGAAGGCGGACATCGCACCATACTGCAAGACTTTTCCTGCTGCTACGCCTCCGCTCCGCTCGCCGCTCTTAATTACTAACACGCTACATTCCCAGGAAAAGGCTCTCTGCGATTAATGAGACTTGTGCAACTGCTGCTTGGCTTACACTACCGGGCGGCGAGGGGGGAGGGGAAGGGGCAGAGGACTGAGGGCGGGAGGGGGGATAGCTAAGTGCTCCGCAATCAAGTGACCAGACCCGGACCGGAACCCGCCCCCACCGCTCTCACAGAGATTATCATCCGCTGACCCTAGAAATGGGATTGGACAAGAAATAAGCTCGCGATATATGTTTTTGTTTCCATTTGTGAAGCATTTTGGGGAAGCATCAGCTAAGCGAATCCCACACACCACCATATTCCTTTTCCCGCAAATAGATACACAGATTATAGTAGCGGGACGGGGGAAAATATATATACGGTACTCGGCGCAGCAAAACAGTTAGCGCGCGACTTTGTGCGCTCCATTGACCAAGGCCGAGGGGAGGAGGAGGAGGAAGGCCCCATCCGGATGGTAATTCCGTTCCGCCTCCGCCTCGCCTTGGCCCTCCTCCCTCCCCCCCCCCCCCTCTCGCCCCGCCTCGTCTCTCCCGCACCGCAATAGGCCGCTGTGCGACAATTAGTCCGGGCCGAGCGGAGGACTAAATGACAGGGAGGAGACGCGGGACATGAAAGTCGTTTGTCGCGTCGCGGCGCTGCCCGCGTAAGGAGTAAGGAGCGGCGCCCGCGCTTCTGGGGCCGGCAGTGACGAAGCGTTCAGAGACGGCCCCGTGTATCGGGAATCATCGACTCGATGAATAACGCGTGGATGGTTTGTTTCTTTTGCCTCTTGTGGGCAGAGCTTGGAGGAAGTATATATTTTTTTCTCTTTTCTGTTTACCGCACCGTTGAGCAAGGCTCTCTCTTCACTCTCCTTTTCATATTTGCCCGCGCCTGTACAACTACATATTTCTCCGAGCGCGGCAGTTCATGCTTTTGCACCGCCTCCTACGTTCTCATACAGCCGGGGGGCGGCCGGGGCCGGGCACGGGGCGCGGGGCAGGCCAGGCAGGCCGAGCTGACGCATCGCTTTCGCTGGCAGCACGGCTAGCTCCGCACTCCGCTCGAATAATGAGGAAGCTGGTCGAGGGGAAGATGAGCGGCTCCCGCCCCCGCCCCCTGCTGCTCCTCACGCCCGCGTGCTCTTTCGAGTCAGCTAGCCATCCAGCGCTGTGGACTGAAACACTTGCGCGGCTGTGGAGTGGCGTCCCCCAGCGCGGCGCTCACCCTAACCCTCACGCCCCGCTGCGCTTCGGCTAACAAGCACGGGAGAGTAGAGCGGTCACCTGCCAGTGCAGCCGAGCGATTCCGAAGATCGCTTTCATACCTCTGTCCTCGTCGCACTCATAGAGCACTACCATGGCCAGCATAGGGCACCGCTGTTGGTGCAACAAGGACGGAGGGATGAGAGCGATCTTCTGAATCAGTCGGCAGGCCTGCTGGCCTGGAGGGAGACTGTCATAAAACTGCGCCCTGTCACCCGCGCGGGAACAAGCACGACACGAGCGCAGGCATGCGTGCGTGCGCGCGCGCCTTTTTACATAACGCGACAGAGCGAGGCTGGCAGCCGCCTGATTCTGAAGATCGCTCTCGCACCTCCGTCCTTGTTGCACACACGGGGCCCTGCTATCCCCCACGTCGGGCACCGCCATACGTGTGACAAGGACGGAGGTACAACAAGAGCGATCTTCGGGACCACTAGGCTGGTCGCGGGGCAAACTGACTGACAGCGAACGATAGAGGAGCGCGGGCCGGCGATGCTAGACGAATAAGCAGATGCTCTGCAAATCTTAGTGTGTAGTAGTTTGCCACTTTAAACTGCGAAACTAAAGTTCTGCAGTTATAAGTGCAGAACTTTTTTGTTCGTCAGTTACAAGTGCAGAACTCTTTAGTTCTGCACTTGTAAGTGCAGAACTCTCTAGTTCTGCACTTGCAACTGCAGAACTCTCTATCCAGTTTTTAGTGCAGAACTAGAGAGTTCTGCACTTACAAGTGCAGAACTAAAGAGTTCTGCACTTGTAACTGCAGAACAAAAAGTTCTGCACTTATAACTGCAGAACTTTGGTTTTGCACTTTAAAGTGGCAAACTACTACACACTTAGATTTGCAGAGTGGCGAAGGGCGTCACAAAAAGTGGCCCAACATCATACACGGAAAAAAATGATTAGTAGAGCGAACTAACGTTTTAGTTGGTTTTGCCCTTTCTAACACTTTTTCGTTGTGATAACCAAAACTCGGTTGTGGGAACGCATGTTTGGATTGTCACAGCGAAAATGTAGTTGACACAACGAACGGTGCGTTGGCACAGCGAAGCGGTTCGTTGGTCTGACGGAATAACGCTTTGGTCAATTTTTGCCGAACCAACGAACCGCTTCGTTGTGCCAACGCACCGTTCGTTGTGTCAACTACATTTTCGCTGTGACAATCCTAACATGCGTTCGCACAACCGAGTTTTGGTTATCACAACGAAAAAGTGTTAGTAAGGGCAAAACCAACTAAAACGTTAGTTCGCTCTACTAATCATTTTTTTCCGTGTAGGGCGGGCGGCGTGCAGGGACCCAGAACGTAACGTAATGTCGTTACGTGACAAGTTCCGGGGACGAATTTAAATGCCTGCAGTCGTTTTGTTACGTTATTTGTAACGTAACTTAATTAAAGCTATTTACGTTACAAGTTATTTTGAAAATAACTTATTTGATTCAGAAATTATTTTAGCGGTCTTTCGGTGCAAGGGGCTCGGCATATCGCTCATGAAATCAATCTCGTTGGATATTGGGAGAAATCAGGCAAGACTATCGAAATTTTAAATAAGTTACTTTGCTGTAACGGTATTTTCGTTACGTTACGGTTATGTGTTATGTAACGTAACAAATCAAAATTTTGTTTAAGTTACGTTACGAGGAACGTAACGTGAAAATGAGCGTTGTAACACAAAATATCGTTAAGTTACGGGTCCCTGGCGGCGTGGGCGCGGAGGCGAGGGACATTTCCACAGGGACCTCAAGAGGAAAGCAGGGGCTGGACTGGGGGGCGGGGCGAGGGGGGGGGAGCGGGGGGGGGAGCGGGGGGGAGAGCGGGGGGGGGGAGCGGGGGGAGAGCGTGCCACCGCGCTCCCGGAAGCGGAAGGGAAGGAAAGGACCTACTACTTGAATTCGAGCTGCTGGGCTGATATCGTCATTGAGTGTAACAGCGCTGAGCCCCAGGCCGCGAGAGTGGGTCTCTCTCTCACATTCACTCTCTCTCTTTCCTCTCTTTTTTTCCTCTCTCTATCTCTCACCCACTCTCGCGCTCTCTGTCTCCTTTTCTCTGCGGTGTAAGGACGGCTCTATCGCACCAATGCGCTACTCAATTGAGCGTCGAGAAACCGGCCCTAAGAGCCCACCATCCTTTTTCATCGCCCTGTCTCCCCTTCTCCTGCGCCCCTCCCCCTTTCTATACATTTTCCTCCACAACACCCCTTCCGATCTATTGAGCGATAAAAACGCGATTCAAAGGTTTTGCTAAGAAGGTACTTCGGGAAAGAAAATAATTCATTTCAGAGAGAGGAGGGAAAAAAATCTTAAGTGCAAGTCGTTTTTGGGTCCGAGGGGTATTGTTCCGTCCAGAGAGTACCTCCCGCAGAACGCACAGGCACAGGGCGAGGTGCGGCGTGCGGCGGCGCCTCGAGTGGCACCACGGGGTGCGCTGGCCGCCACCTCGCCCCGCCCCACCCCGCCCCGCCCCGCCCCACCTCGCCCCACCTCGCCCCACCTCGCCCCGGGCGTTCTGCTCTCCTGCCACTGCTGCCTGCCGCCCGCTCCTGCTCGCCCGTCGCTGGCTTTTCACGACGACGTCCTCGCCGCCCCATTCGAAAATGAATTTGCATCTTGAGAGAGAACGTCCCTCTGTGTCCACCTCACCTCGCGCTCTGCAGCCTCTTCCTTCTTTCTCACTTCTTCTCTCTCTCTCCTTCTCTCTCTTTCCCTCTCTTTCTCTCTCTTTCCTCCCCTGTGCGCTGCTGCTCCGCTCCCCCTCATTCTGCCCTGACCTCCTCCATATTCAGAGGGAGCCATTTCCATGGCCCTCCTAACTCGGCGGACGGCCGGCGGGCGGCGCGGGGACCGCACCCGACAAGAGCTGGCCAACTGGGAAACTAAACACCAGGAGCACGTTAGCGCCACCCGTGGACCAACATCAGACCCACACACTGCACACTAGGCACACTACACGCACCGGACAGCGCGGAGGGGTGGGGGTGGGGGATAAGGTGGGCAGGGCGGGGCAGGGCGGGGCGGGGCGGGGCAGGGCAGTTCCGCTGCCGCCGCTCCCGGGGAGAACAGGCTGATGTACCTGGTGTTTCTTTGAATGCGTAACCGTGTTGCGGGATTGCATACTCAACAGCGCTTCAGGGGCCATGGCGCCTTATACGGACGAATGGGGTAGACAAACCCACAACACTGTTACGCATTCAAAACACCCGGTTCGGCCGCCTTGTGAATGCCGGTGCAGCTAGAATGTCCAACCTAATCACCAGGTCGGACAAAATTAGGTCGGACAATATATACACCCGTGGATTCGACCAACGCCCATTGCAGGAATATCACAAGGAGACAATTTTTGAATTTCTAAAACACGAGTTGCATCAAGAAATATTAAATGTTTTGAATGAAAAAATATCGTAGTTAAGAAAGTAACATCGGTAAGAAAAAAAAATTCATGAGAACAGCGAGCGCGGGTAGGGTAGGGTAGAGGAGCTGGGGCCCAAGGGTGCCCGAGGGCCAAAGTGTTGCGATATTAGCACGGGCCGCATCGAACAGTCCGGACAATGCGGCACGGCACGGCCACAGTGTGGCAATCTGCCCCGCCCTGCCCTGCGGCCTCGCAACTCTAGACTACTAATTATTGAAGTGGGGCTTACCGCTGTTTTCGTTCCGCTGATAGAGCGACGCCCGTTCGATGGAGGGTATTAACGGCGGGGAGAGAGATGGGGCGTGGGTGAGAGGGGTGTTTCTTAACAAACGAAGGAAATCTGGCCCCTTGCCCTCTCGGCTCGCTGCCAGAGCTCTATAATGACGCAATCTTGTAGGATGAGGATATCAAGTTAGGAGGATCGGGTGGGTGGAAGAAATTCAGTCATCCGATAGTTTACTCTCTCTCTCTCTCTCTCTCTCTCTCTCTCTCTCTCTCTCTCTCTCTCTCTCTCTCTCACTCTTTAAAACTTACGGTGAATTTCACTGTAAGCTACGGTGAACTTGGCATCACCGTAACTTACGGTGAATTTTCACCGTAAGCTACGGTGAATGTCACCGTAGATTACGGTCATGCCCCCTGATTCACCGTAAGCTACGGTGAATTTCACTGTAGCTTACGGTGAATGTCACCGTAGCTTACGGTGAAATCCACCGTAAGTTACGGTGATGCCAAGTTCACCGTAGCTTACAGTGAAATCCACCGTAAGCTTTTAAGAGTGCTCTCTCTGCGACTCAACATTGTACAGAGTACCACAGATGAGAGAAAATACGATAATCACGTGGGACACGATCATGTTTATGTTCAATGTGCCTTCACATCGGCTCGCAGCCAGCCAGCTACCCAACATTCCTCGGGGCGTCGTGATACACCGGTAGATCCCCATTGTAACGACCCCGGGGCGGGCGTGGCGGGTCGGGTCGGCCACACCTGCCGCTGCTATGCAAGGGTCGGAGTGGGTCGGAGCGGAGCGCCCTTCATCACGCCCACCAGGGCGCAGGCCGAGTGGTTGGACCTGCCCTAGGGATTTTAAGGGATTCCATCGCGTATTGGGCGGGCATTCCGCAGGGCGCGATGCGCGCGTCTGAAACTGGCCGCACACGAGTCGTGTGACACGACAGTAGCCCCGTGTTTCAAGCTCAGCTTTTCCTTTGTTCCAGTCGAGGGGGGAGTCACTTCGAAATTCAAAGTACAACCCCCAATAAATCGTTTAAAAGATTATAAAAAATGGTCAAAAAATCGAAATAAAATCAAGAAGGAAGGTACAGAAAAATCCGAAATATAAACAGAAATTGAAAAATGGCAGAAATAGCGGCGAAAGATCAAAATTCATCAAAAAGTGACAGAAAATTTCCTCGAAAAATCAAAACAAAAATAAAGTATATAAAAAAAAACACATTTTACACATTTTGTATGAGAGATCCCTGATCTTCCCCTCGGTTTCAGTGCAATCTAGATATTTTCAAGCCGCGAACCAAAGCGACCCTGCGCTTATCTCTGCAGCAACTCCCTACCCTCTCGCCAGGGAGATTGCGCGGCAGTGGGAACCGGCGCGGGTGTAGTCTTTAGGGCGCCTCGGACAGAGAGTCCGTCAGGAGAGTTGACGACGGTCCCTTGATAACCTGGACGACGACCCATAAGCAGCAGTGGTAGACCGTCCTCGTAATAGTTAAGACGGGGGGCGAGGCGAACCCCGGGCCACGAGTAGCGTCTCCGCCTCCAAGGCCAAGCCGTGACTCTCATACCAAGTCGCTCTGTAAGGTGTGATTCCGCGCAGTGGTTTCGTCTGTTTGTCCTTGTCGCACTCATGGGGCCCGTCCATGGGGAGCAAGAGAGAGGACACTTCTGAACGCTGCTCGGAATCAGCCTGCTGTCCGAGCGGGGAAAACAACTCTGAATTCGGTGTACAAATTGCGTGAATTTGAATTGAATTTGTCTAAATTGAATTGAATTCGTTTTGAATTAGCTTTGAATTTTTTGAATTTATTGCAAAGTTTTTTTTTTTGAAATTATTGTGATCTTTTTGTGAATTTACTTGAATTCGTTTTAAATTCAGGGACGCCCCAGAAAATACACGCACATCTGATCCAAATTATTCTCTCAATTACACGATGAACTAGGATTTTTAGTAAATTATTGTGAATGATTTCTATTTATTCCAAATTATTGGAAATTAACTTGCAACTGCGCAAAATAATCACAATTATTTCAATTATTTTTTAAAACTTTTCAGAAACAAATTTTGCTCTGCAATTGAAAGGGTGGCGTGAAAACATGGAAAATTTTTGCGGCAGTAAACCTCCCGAAGGAGGTTGCGGTTCCCGCCAGGCACAGGGCTTTTACCCCCTGTGGCAGCCAACTGCTTCGGTGTTCCATGGGAACCGGCGCTTTGCTGACTGCGATCCTATCGCGCAATTCGACAGATTTGATCCCCGTACCACCATTGGCCTACCCCTAGAGGTACGAGCGGTGTCAAGGGCGTTAGACTTCCTGATCCCAGTTTCAGAGGCCTTACCTCAGAGGGGTACGCGGGATTCGAACCCACAACCCCGAGTGCCGACACGTAGCCAGAACAGGAAGCGACCCAACGCCCAGAGCCACCGAGCCAACGGCGGTGAGACGTGTTTAACTTCTATTTGACCTGCCATCCAGCTGCGGCCAAAGGGAATGTCAAGCGCGAAAAACACTTTCCCGAGTGGGAGTCGAACTGCGAATCACTCAGTTCGGTGCTGCGCGCTCTACCAACTGAGCCACGACGCCACGATGACTGTACAGTGCGACGGGTTCGAGTTGTATTTGCCCTGTCCTCCTGGCTGGAGGCTGCAGGATATGGCAAATACGGCTCGAACCCGTCGCACTATACAGACATCGTGGCGTCGTGGCTCAGTTTGTAGAGCGCGCAACACCGAACCGAGTGGTCCGAAGTTCGACTCTCACTTGGGAAAGTGTTTTTCGCGCTTGACATTCCCTTTGGCCGCAGCTGGATGGCAGGTCAAATAGAAGTTAAACACGTCTCACCGCCGTTGGCTCGGTGGCTCTGGGCGTTGGGTCGCTTCCTGTTCTGGCTACGTGTCGGCACTCGGGGTTGTGGGTTCGAATCCCGCGTACCCCTCTGAGGTAAGGCCTCTGAAACTGGGTTCAGGAAGTCTAACGCTCTTGACACCGCTCGTACCTCTAGGGGTAGGCCAATGGTGGTACGGGGATCAAATCTGTCGAATTGCGCGATAGGATCGCAGTCAGCAAAGCGCCGGTTCCCATGGAACACCGAAGCAGTTGGCTGCCACAGGGGGTTAAAGCCCTGTGCCTGGCGGGAACCGCAACCTCCTTCGGGAGGTTTACTGCCGCAAAAATTTTCCATGTTTTCACGCCACCCTTTCAATTGCAGAGCAAAATTTGTTTCTGAAAAGTTTTAAAAAATAATTGAAATAATTGTGATTATTTTGCGCAGTTGCAAGTTAATTTCCAATAATTTGGAATAAATAGAAATCATTCACAATAATGTAGTAAAAATCCTAGTTCATCATGTAATTGAGAGAATAATTTGGATCAGATGTGCGTGTATTTTCTGAGGTCATTCCTTAAATTCGCTTGAATTTGTTTTGAATTCGTTTTGAATTCGCGTGAATTAGTTTTGAATTCGCGTGAATTAGTTTGAATTAGTGTGAATTTTGAATTAGTGGTGTACATCAAAATTCGGAGTTATTTACCCCTCGTGTCCGAGGCTCCTCTGCCCCCGCCGTCAGGGGCTCCGGGCGCCAGGACCCGCCGGGCGCCAGGACCTCGCCAGCGCCCCGCCCCGTGTCACCCCATCAGGGTCCCGCAGGGTCCCCGGTCACCGCTTCCCCTCCGGGAGTCCCGCTCCTCCTCCGCTGCTGGAGGGGCGCTGACCATCATCAGCCCACGGAGATTGAATCCCACCCTGATTATGATGGGGCACCAAGCTGACCGCCGCCGCTGTGCTACACTGCTCAAAGTGAAAGTGCATGAGACATCGCGATCGCTCGCTCACGAAGAGAATTTCCTCGCCTCGAGAGAAGTAGGCTTAAAATATGGACAATGCTATTTATTGCTGCGGCCAGTAAAAAAGTTGCTCGAACCAATAAAAATTATATAAAATAAGAAAAGAAAATCTTGTTCTCTTATTTTAACTAATATTTATTGGTTCAAGAAAATTTTTAACTAACATCAGCTAAAAACAGAAAATGTCTTTATTTTAAGCCTACTTTTCTTAATGTGAGAAAACTTTTATGCGAGTGCTCATTTCAAACAAAAACTCTAATCATTGACTGCGACTAGCTGACATTTGTGAAAAGTTTATATCGACGTTTTCGTGCAAAAGTAAGTGGAAATGCAGCTTTCCCATAGTCTCAAGCGGCCGCGAGTGCACCCGAAACACCACCACACTATATGTACTACACAAAAAGCCCTTTCTGGCGAGTCTCCTTCTACCCCCCGCCTCCACTAGCACATTGGCCCTGCAGCGATGAACTGCCGGGCACACAGGCAATTTATCGGAAAGCTGTTGCTGGCGACGCCCCCCCCCCCCCCCCCTGCCCCGCCCCACCGCACGGCTCCCACTGGGACTGGCGGAGCAGGGGCCGCGCCGTCACGGAAGGGGGATGACAAGAAAGTAAGTTAATAAAATTGGCGGCGGAGGAGGCAAAAACCTGGACGTCTAATTGGATAAAGGCCAAGCGACGCGAAGGGGGTAAAGCGGGTAAGCGTCGACTGGAGCGTATAGCGCTGGAGCCATGGAGCCATGGAGCCACTGCCGCGGGGCGCGCGCCCGACTGGAAGAAGTGCTGAGCTGCGAGATCTCTGGCTCCAGCAAGACCAGCACCAGCACGGCCAGCACGGACCCGCAGGCACGGGCACTCACACGCGCTCACGCGCTTAACGCCCAGATGTCACATGACGCCCCCGCGAGCAAGAGGAACCGCTGCTCACAGAATGAGAAACTGCTGCTTCCAGTATGAGAAACTGCCATCCACGCACAACTCCCACGATTTTCTACAACCACGCTCTTCGGCCGCCTCTCTTCCTCTTTCGCCGCCTCCTCATCGTTCCTTTCTCCTTCTCTCTGTGTCTCTCTCTCTCCCTCTCTCTTTTCCTCTTTCCGGAGAATGGAGGAAAGGTGTGTGGGGGGGGGGAGAAGGGTGATTCCTGGCAACACCAGGGACTAATCCTCTCCAGAAATACATCAGACGGTGCTCAAGTCAAGACCTTCTTTTTTTCTCTTTTTTTTTATGACGCTGAGTGCGCTGAGGCACCAGAGCGACGAGCCCGTCTGGTGTAGCGGCGACTCATTAGTAACTCCACATGTGAACTCAGCGCACCGCCGCCGTCAAAGAGCTGGCCTGGTAAAGAAGTGATTGCTAGTAAAGAGAGCCTCTGGCAATTATTTCATCACAAACTCCATCTCTCCTGCAAACGACCGTTTTTATTGGTAACGAGGAGGTTGAGAGAATATAAAGTACCGTCGCCAATAGAATCCTGACTGCCGGAACAAATTTTCCCCCTTGTTTCGCCAGCTTGGCGCCCGGTCGAGGCGTGTGCCGTCGAGTGGCGACTTGGTTTATGGACCGGCCCGGACTGACCCACAAGCTGGACGGGGGCAAGGGTGAGCCGGGCCGGGCCGGGCCGGGCCGGGCGGGGTGCCGACACTGTTGTCCGAGATATATGTACCGCTAGGGGCGACACCGAGCCATGACAGGGAGCAGTAGAGCGAAGAGAGAAAGAGCAGAGAAAGAGCAGAGAGAAAGAGAGAGAGAGAGAGAGAGAGAGAGAGAGAGAGAGAGAGAGAGAGAGAGAGGCACACTGACGAAAAAGAGAGACTTCGGGGCCTCGCCCTGTGTAGAAGTAAACCCAGCGCGTGTCTGAGCGACGTGCCCGTCTGTGCCGTCTGCGTCACACACCAACCCGATCCGACCCGACCCCGACCCGGCCCGGTGCCGCCGAGAAAAGTGGCAGAGCGGCGAAACATTTTTCATATTCATCCGTCGTTACTGACAACCAGTTTTGACATCGGTCTACTCAGCTCGAACGAGCAGCGGCTGACTTGTGGTGTGTACGACAGAGGCGGCAGGGGGAAGGGGAGGGGGGACGAATTGAGAGCGAGCAACGGAGAGAGACGAAGACATGATAAATGGCATTGGAAGGGTGGGACGCGGACGTGAAGAGGCGGGCTTCAGTTATCGGGACTACCACACCAGCAGCGGCTGCGGCGGGGCGGGGCGGGGCGGGGCGGGGCGGGGCGGGGCGGGGCGGGTATATGGGCGACACGCCTGGCGAGAAGGGTGTGGCGAACGCGGCGCGCAAGGGAATTGAGAGCTCATCCGGACTCGTCCTGAAACATGGACGCCAAGACATGCGCGCTTTTAGCTTAGGTACGTCTTGAAACATATAGCTTCGCGAAAACCATTACGTCCAATGTTAATGCGTCAGAGGGTCGAGAGGAGAAGAAAGGCCGTGGGAATGTGTTTTCCTACAACTGGAATATGCGTAAGCAGGGTGTTTTGGAAAACACAGAGGCCGGAGGCGAGACGGCTGGTGCTGCGATGCGTGCACGCGCCCGCAAGCGCTTCATTCATACTCTAGATGGGGTACGGCTTCAGAAATTGAAATGTTGCCTCGTCAGCAGCAAAATGCAAATGAGATTTGTGGCCTGGCGGCACCGCCTTGCAGCCGCTGGAAATATAATAATACCACAGCACAGAGTGCACCCGCCTGTCCCAATTTTGAAATGAGCGCAAAATATACGAAGGAAAGATTGTAGCGAGGGCACATAAAAAGGGAGAAAGGAGGGCAGGGAAGGGCGAAAAGAAGGGGGCAGAGTACGTGAGCCGCTAAAGTGGACAATGTACGATTTTTGTTGGCTATAACAATGAACCTGTCAACTGCCGAGGCGGCCATCTCTCCTACAATTCTGATTACGCGGTACCCTGCAGGGGCAGTTTTAGGGGGGGGGGCATTAGGGGCAATTGCCAACCCTCCCCCCCCCCTCCATCGCGTCCTAAAGGCAGCCTGAAATGTAGGCAAAACCCCTGCATGTAGGCAACACACAGCACATCGCCCCTCCCGTCATCTGGACTTTAAAATGCCCCTGGTAGCCTGAAGTCCGCATCTAACCCCGACTGTAATTCCTGCCTGTATTTCGTGAGAATTCACATTTTATTTTAAATCCCCATATTTAACTTTTACGCTGGAAATCAAAATCATGTGTAATCTATGAATTCTTGTAACCCCGTGCGCGCACGTAAAGGGGGCGGCAGCCTCTTTCCCCGTCAACGTCGAAGTGCCCGCCCGAGCTACGAAGCCCTGCAATTTAGTTTCCGGAATCCCAACACAATCAGAAGCCCTATCTCCAACAACAAGAAGCAACATTTCAACGATTAACGCGACTTTCGACTTGGTTGTGAATAGTGTTGCGGGGGCGGGGGGCTCGGGCGGGGGGCTCAGGCGGAGGCTCGCAGCGCTCCGATGTTGACTAAGCTACTCTCCATGAATTGAAACAGGCTCTTCCAGGGCGTGGGCTGGGATGGGCTGGGCTGGGCTGGTCCTACCGGTCTCCAGTTCGCTAAAGTTCAGCCGACCGGACGTCATGCCCAACGCGGCGACGCTGCTGTTCCACTCTGTGGCTGAAGGGCTGGAGGCTCCGGGCTGCTCTGAGGGAGGCCACGTGACCTGTGACCTGCAGCGCTGTGTTTGCTGGAACTGGCGCAGCGAGCAAGTCGCGAGGAGGACACAGTTCTGAATTCTAGTGTACAGTCAAATGCCCTAATTTCGGACGAATTTAGCGGTTTTTCCTTTCTTACGTGTAGGCATGATAACATATCAAAAATCTGTTGCGATTGGAAAAACTATGGCTCCGGACACGTCGGATGACACCCATGCCGAATTTCTATCTAAATGTGTGTAGCTACAGCAGCCCTTCGAGAGAGTGTCCGAAATTAGGGACGAAAGTGCCCTAACTTCGGACACGTGCTCTAAATGGCTAGTTTCGCTGTAGAATGAAATTTTATGGAAACGTTTTTCGTTGTAAATTTAATTTTAAATAATTTTGTTTTTATGGTCTGCAACGATATCTGTACTAGTTTAGGCTCTATAGCCGTCTATAGCCCTACAAAGGAAACAACTTCAGCACACTATTTCTCCTAAACTAGCAGAGATATCGTTGGAAACTATAAAACAAATCTTGTTTAAAATTAAATTTGCAACAAAAAACATTTTCATAAAATTTCTGTAGGACACACTCTAAAAATCTCCATGTATTTAGCCCATAAGAAAAAGTGTCCGAAATTGTAGCACTTTCAAAAATCGTCCCGTACCAAAAAACGGTTTGACTTACAAAATACATTTTTACGTAGTTCTGTAGCCAAAATACCATACATTCATTCGTTAAAGGACCACCCATGGGGCAGCACACACCTACATGAGCCCCGGTTTTTGGGGGAGCTTATTTCACAACAGCAATTTTGTTCTATATGCTTTTTTTAACTTTAAATTCCTGTGTGCTGTAAAACTTTAAAGGTACTTCAACCGACTTGACGAAATATGGTACTCTATTCTGCAAACTCTACGATGCCGTTTCCGGATTTTGAATATCTCAAAAGGTGACCGAGATAGGTTGAAATAAGCACTTCTCTGCAAATTGTCCGAAATTAGGGCACAAGTCCGAAATTAGGGCATTTGACTGTACCAGTTTTGTGAATTTTCGTGAATTTTTCTGAATTTTTCTTATTAAATTTATGTGAATATTTCCTTGAATTTTGCAAAAATTTGGGTGAATGTGTGCGGATTATTCTGGATTTTTCTGAATCTCTCTGAGTTTCCCTGAATTTCTCTGACCTTTCCAGAATTTGTCTGAATCACGAGGTGTTCAAAAATTCCAGAAGTCGGCCTCGCTGGCACGGCCCGGGCCGAGGGGCACGTTCGCCGAACAGTACTCAAGCTCCTCGCTGCTCTGCGGAAGCGCACACAGGAATGCGAGGATGACTGGCAGCCGCGAGCAGTTATACCAGAGGAAAGGCGGGCGCAGCTAATAACTGGAAGTCCCCAAGCAGGCCCCGCCCTGCCCCGCCCCGCCCCGCATGCCGCTGCACAAGGCTGGCATTCCGGCACGCGCTCGGAGACAGTCTCATATATGAGCGGCCAATGAATTGCGGGGGAGGCGAGCGCGCAGACACAGGCACCCCGCCCTAACCCCACCCCACCCCGCCCCACCCCGCCCCACCCCACCCCACCCCACCCCACCCCACCCCACCCCACCCCACCCCACCCCACCCCGCCCCACCCCACCCCACCCCGCCCGCAGAGCACCGCAGGACGGCGCGCCATCAGGCTGCGGGGGAGCAAGTACTCTATCTGCATCTCGCTCCCCGCGCTCCTCCCACGCGCCCCGCCCGCCCCGCCCCGCCCCGCCCGCCTCACCCCGCCCTGCCCCGCCACACACCCTGCCACCCTTCCAGAATCTTTCGCCCAGCCCGCCCTGAACCCCGCTGCGGTTATGACTGCATACCGCCCGGGACAGGAACAGGGTGCGCGGGCCACCTCGCGCCAGACCCTCGGGCAAACACGGCACCCCTATGCATAACTCATACGTATCCTTCCTTCTCGCTCAAAAACTGTTTCACTCGTTATATTCACTGTGAAAAATATCCTAGTAAATTTACAACATTTGTTTTAAATTTTATTGGCCAGAAATGTCGTAAATTTACAACTTTTCATTCTTGCTCGTCGATGAATTCTAAGTCGATTGGAAGTGCTTGTAAATTTACAATTTTGGATTGTAATTTTACGACTCACATCATGGAAAATTTTCCCGTAAACGTACGACAATTTTTCACAGTGTTTCGCTCGCACTTTCTTGTCATAAACGTCTATTCATATCATGATGATCGTCCCTTTTTATGGAAAAAAAGCCGATTGGGGCTTCCTTGCCGATTTATAGCAAGTGACCGAGACAAAGCAGGTCTCGTTGGCAAACCTTATCGATCAGCGAAGAGTCACACTGACAGAACAGACCAGCGCTGCGGGACAGGCGGACAGGCAGAGGGACGGATGGGGCGGGCAGGTTTGATGATCAGTCGTCCGGCCTGTCATTCGCGAGATTCACTTTTACGACTGCAAACTGCCGGCTCTGCACGCTGAGCGCGCCCCGCCCGCGGCCCCGCCCCCGCCCGACCATAGCGCTCGAACCTGGTGAGGGATTTACACTGCAAAAGTTCGTCGTAAAACGTACGAAACGTCTGAGAGATTGGACGTGGCGTTCCGCGCAATTACTTTTCTCATTTTTCTCACATGGTTGGACAGAACGAGCACTATGGAAACTGTTAGTTGGCGTTTTACTTTTCTCTCGCCCCCGAGATGTCCCTCTCTGCGCCAGTGGTGACGACACATCCCTGAAGAAAGTTACCGCTAATCCCATTGGCATCCCTTTTCCGGACAGACCGTGTGTACGAACGGTTCTGAGCGAGACGGCGAGAGGACGAGAAAGTGAGTAAGGAAAGAGGATACACGGGGCACACAAGATGTGTGGGGTGGGGGAGGGGGTTGGACAGACGGACAAGCCAACAGGGAAAGCGCGACACGCCCAATCTGCAGCGCATGTGTTTCCTCTCTCCGCGCCCCTTCTCACGAAAAACGCACACACACAGTGAAAAAAGAATTTGTAAATTTACGAATCATTTTTTAAATTAAGATTTACGAAATATCTTGTAAATTTACGACAACCTTTTCTTGCTCGCAATTGAATTTCAAGTCGATACGTAATGCTTGTAATTTTACGATTTGCAATTGTAATTTTACAACTCCATTTCGTATAAAATTTTCCCGCAAAAAAACCTACAAGTATTTTTCACGGTGAACTCACCCGCACGCACAAGCACACGCACACGCACTCACGCTCAATGAGATTAAAACCTCCTCCGAGCACACTTCATTAATTGAACGTCATGTTGCGTACGTTGAACAAGTGAACATCCCCCTTTTTGTTGAGATCCCGTCTTGAGAGTGTTTTCTCAGCCAGATACCGTCTGTTCACGTCACCACCAGCACTGCCCAAAAGTGTCATAACACAAGCTTCCGCCGCCTTCCTCCAGGTGTCGCTCGCGCTGTCCTTGTCCCGCCCGCACCCCGCGGGTGCGCGACAGAGAACGGAGACAAGGCCATTGTTCTTTTGCGACCTTCCATTATTCTCGCAGTCTTTTCTTTACTGAGGAGGGGAGGGGGAGGGAGAGTATCACTTTCTGGAGAGAGAATGGAGCGGAGCGCGGTCCGATTACAAGGAGTGAAGCAAAGGAAGCAGGGCCGGCCGGCCGGCCGGGCGGCGACGTCAGCCTGGGAGGTAGGCACTGCGAGCGTACGGGAGTGGGCGGGTGGCCTACCCTCTGCATCACAGGCGTTTCGACCGCGGAGAGGCCCGGGGCGGGGCCGCCGCCGGGGCTGCTGCGGACGGCGGGAGCAATGCAGAGCGCTCAAAGACAGAGATCACTGGTGTATTGGGATAGCATACGGCACGGCAGGAGGACTGCTGCTATGCTTTTTCAAAGAAATTCGCGGAGAGCACATTATTCAAGCCAAAGGCAGTCAACAAAAGTGACACAAACAAAACCTCCTTACGGTTCTTGTGGGCGAAACACAATCAATGGAGGATGCAGATGCTGCGAAAAGGAGGAAGAGGGGGAGAGAGATGATAATAACGGGACAGGGAAAGAGTTTTTAGTTTTGATATGGAATTTATAGAGGGATTTAAGAGAGAGAGATTTGATTTGATTTACTAATTCTTAAGGTGGGGTACAAAAGGACTAGTGAGTCCCACTGAAGCACCACACCGCTCCACTCAAAACGAGAGAGAGAGAGAGAGAGAGAGAGAGAGAGAGAGAGAGAGAGAGAGAGAGAGAGAGAGAGAGAGAGAGAGAGAGAGAGAGAGAGAGATTTGATTTGATTTGAGAGAGAGAGAGAGAGAGAGAGAGAGAGAGAGAGAGAGAGAGAGAGAGGGAGAGAGGGGGAGCCGGACTCTTTGAACAAAATGGTTCCCAGCAGCGCGGTTACATTCTCAGACCTGTACAGATTTTTTCTTAAAATTTCTTTAAGTTTTTACACAGCATGAGTACCAATAAATTTGTTGCTGATTAATACCAACTTTTTAAAAATAGGGGACTGATAAAAGAGGAACTTGTCCATTAAAGTAAATTAATTTTATTTATTTTAAAAAGAATTTTTCCGTTTTTAATAGTATTGCCAACGAGAATCCAAAAAACTGTAACGGTCCGAAAAACTCGGTAACGGTTGAGGGTGAGGCAGGGTAACACTGGAGACGGGGAGAGCAAATCCAGACCAAAGTCAGACCTCCACCCACCCACAATACTATGCTGATTTCCAAATTTTTCGTAAGTCGTCATTTACAAAATACACAGCAAATAATCTACCAAGATGTTTTTCACGGTGTGATATCTAAAAGCAAACTGCTCCACAAGGTATCAGAGAGTGTGCGCAGCCCGTATCCGACGCGGTGCGCGTGCACGTGACGCCAAGAAGAAAGGGCGGCTGACGCGTCTTGAGGCGCAGACACGTCGGCGATAGCCCTGCTGCTGGCCCCAGGACCGCCAGGGCCTTTCGCATGCTGATGGCGAGAGCAGGCGTCGCACAGCCGTCGGATTCCGCAAGCCGGTGTCGTCCGCGTTTCGTCTCTCTGTCCTTGTCACACGCATGGGGCGAAGCCATAGAGGAGCGAGAGAGGAAGGACACTACTGCGCCCGCTTTGCGGAATCAGACGCGGCAGGCGTGCGAGTGGTGCACGTCAGCGCCGTGACGAACGTATGTCATCCGTCACGGGCCGCGCCCGCGCCGCGCGCCGAAACATATCAAGGCGGCGCACAAAGGGGGCCCCGCCCTGCCCCGCCCCGCCCCGCCCCGCCCCGCCCCCCGCAACACGCGCGGAGGCGCGGAGCGGCCCACAAAGCGGCATGATTAAATCCACATTTACATACTCGACGATCTGACGATATAATTTAGTGCGACGTTGACTGGCTGTGAAGTATTACACTGGAAAAACAAAGGTGCTATCTAGTGCCTTTTAAAGGCGTTAGTGAAATAGTGCCTTTAGAAAGGCGCTATCGCCTCCCAAAGGCGTTATTTTTGGCCCTATTCGTGCCTTTACAAAGGCATTAGTGCAGTAACACCCCAAAAAATTCAATAGCACCCCAAAAAGGGTGCTATATAGCACCTTTGTTTTTCCAGTGTAAGCGAGAGGAGTTCAGCCAACTCAGGCCCCCTGGAGCTGAGCTGCACGTACCGGGTGTCCGGAGATCGACATATATCGCAGTGCAATCTAAGAAAAAATTTTCCTTGCGAGACCCCGTGTAATTACTTTAATTGAGCACACATACCCGGGCCCGGGTGCGTGATACGGCGCGAACGTCCACAATTTCTCATTAGACGGACCGTATGGCCGGGTGTCGGGCGCGCTCCCACCCTGCGCGCTCCAAAAACAGCAGCTGTCAGTTAGTTCGCAGCGCCCAGCCCGGCGCAGACAGGACATGCTAGGTCAGAAGCCCTGGTCTGGGCCCCGGGCCCCCCGGGCTTCACCCGGATGCACAACACAGCCGCCATACTCCCCGCTTGCACTATCTCACGTAAGTGTGCGCGCTCCCCTGATGCTCCTTTTGGCCCGCCCCGCCCCCCGGCCCCTGCCCCACCTCGCCACACCCCGCCCCACCCCGCCCCACCCCGCCCGGGCCCGGGCGCGCCGTCTAATATCGCGAGTGTTGTCCCTGCGGAGGGCAGGAGTCGGGTCGGGGCAGGCCGGTCAGAGGGTGGGAGGCAGGGTGACGACGGGTCTTCTTATTCTGACCTTAGGCGTGTTCCAGAATGCCAACATCACACGGGCGCGCCCGCGGGAGGAGGACCTCTGTCACAGAGCGGGTGTGTGTACGTGTGCGGGGGTGGGGGGCGGCCGAGGAGAACGAGGGTCTTGATCTTGTTCTCTTGTAGCTCTTTCTCTGCACCGCTCTTTTTCCCTCCCGACCGGAAAGCCAGCCGCGGCACTGTCGGCAGAATGTATAACATCGAAGCAGTATTCACATTCCTGCTTCCCACCGCAGAGTCAGAGCCAACCAATAAAATTCCCTTCTAGTTCTTGCCCCCCTTTCTTATTGTTGCCCTTTTCCTCCGTGTAGCAGTATTCCTGTTTTGGGTTTTTTTCCCTTTTTCTGATCTGCCTGCTGCTTTCTGCTTGCCCTCCCTTTCCGTCCATTCATGAAAGTAAATTCGCTTTTCAACCAATGTTATTCTAGAAAAAAAAAGAGGAAGATATCGGTGCTCGGGGAAACAAAACAGCTCACCGAGTGTGCTTCCCCAAAAGCCCCCTCTTTGGGCAATATGGACTTTACGATCGTGATGTTACGACGCCTGATTTTTCAATCCCTGTTAGAGGCTATAGCTTTATAAAGCTAGCAGTGCTCAACCAAAAAACGTCATTTTTCCGAAATTGACCACTTTTCCTGCTCCGAAAAAGTTATATTTTACTCACATAATACACGTATGTTTTCAGGGATAACCTCTTGTGAACGTTCTCCTTCAAAACATAACAACACGAACAGAGGCCAACGATTCGAGTTTACTCCCCCTTGACACTCGATGCTCGTGTTCACTCGCGCCCTCTACTGCCTCCAACCTCCACCTCACCGTGCCCCATGTCATCGCGTCTGTAAATAAATAAAAAGTATAACTTCCCAAAACTTTGTGTCCACGGCGCGGTGCCGTGTCGCGCCGTGTAGGCGAGCATGGACGCGGCGCGGTCCGCACGGCTATCATTTTTAGCCCTTTCTCTTGCAAGCGTTCATCACGACGCGGCGGCAAACAGGCTCCCGGCCGCAGGGCAGGACTTATGGAAACAAAGTGCGCGGAAGAAACCTCTCGGCTCGGTGCGTCCACAAAAGCGGTCACCGCCAACTCCTAAGTTTCACCGCGCGCGCCGTAACTGTCGACGCCGAGCCCCGCAGCACCAGGCAGCAGCAGGGCAGTGGACGGCGCTACAATAATCGATGGGTCCTAGGAATAAAGGTCGATGTTCCGCGCGTCTAAAACAAAAAGGTTGATCTCACGCGCTTTCAAAACATAAAGGTCGATCTCATGCGCGTCCAAAACAAAAAGGTCGAAGTCCCGCACTGCATATTAAGATGGTTCGATCTCCTGCGCTGCATATTAAGACGGTCCGATCTCACTTTTTGACCTTTTCGAGATTTTTACATATTCTGGTAGATAAAAATGTGATCTTTCTTTTTGGTCTTGGGTGTTTTTATTGTATTGTGAACCGTTTACCCGTAAATCACTGAAAACTAAAGGTTCGATCTCCGGAACGCGCTCGGTACTCCAGCGAACAAGGTTCGATGTCGGTCGGGCGAGCTGAGCGCCGCTCGGTGTGGTGCGCTAGGCGTGTAAAGTTAGGCACGCGTGAGCGTTTTACGTGAGGTGAACGTTCAAGTGAGATAAAAAAAGAGATGGAACTAGACAAACCCATATATTTTTTGAAAGGAGAGAGTGCGGAGATTGTAATTCTGCAAAAATATTGGCCAGTTTGCTTAGTATAAGGCGACACGCATCTCTCACGTGAGCGCTCACCTCACGTCACCTCCCAACAAGAGTGGGGGGGGGGCGCTCCAGGTTGCCTACATACAGGGGTATTGTAACACAATCTGCCTACCTTTCAGGCGGTTGTCCAGAGACCATAAGGGGAGGTGTCGCCCCCACCTCCACCCCCTCCATACGCTCCTGGCTCGCTCTTGGTACGGATCGCGGCCCTCGTCGCCAGCAATCTACTGCTAGCGGAGGCGGAGGCAATAATAATGTTGTTGAGAAATATTTGTCGAAAAAGCCTGGCATTCACAGTGTGTGCGATAATTTACTAGCGCAACCGTCGAACACCTATTATAATGCATTTCCTCTATAGATGCTTCATAATGACGCAAATGGCCATAATATACATATTTTTTTTTTACATGTACGGGTTCACCAAAGTGAACTGAACATAGTGGCATCATTACTTTTTGTAAAACTATCATGTGTGAATTGTGAAGCGCGTTCAAACTTTCTTTCCGCTCTCCCGAGAAATCTTTAAAAGTGAGATCGAACCATCTAAATATGCAGCGCGGGACTTCGAACTTTTTGTTTTGGAGGCGCGTGAGATCAACCTTTCTGTTTTGGACGCGCGTGAGATCGACCTTTATGTTTTGAAAGCGCGTGAGATCAACCTTTTTGTTTTAGACGCGCGGAACATCGACCTTTATTCCTAGGACCCATCGTAATGTGTTTATGGAGACATAAGATCCCCGGGCGGGCAGGCAGCCGCTGGGGCGCCAGTTTGTCGCCGGCAGGCCGGGCCGGGCCGGGGGGCCTCCCGCACCCGCACCCCTGGCCCCGCCTGGCCCCGCCCCGCCCCGCCCTGCTGGCCCTCCTCAGTCCACTCAGGGTCTGGGCAGACGTCAGCAAGGGGCGTGATGGGGTGGGGCAGCAGGGCGCTGACGAGTGTGACAAGGACGCCGAGGGAGGCGGTGACGACGGTGCGGGCCGTGCGGGCTGACCACCCGGGAGGCCGAGGCCAGCGCCGCGCCGCCGGGCCCAGCCGTCTGATGCATACGATCGCTCTCGTTGTACCTCCTCCCTCCTTGTCGCATATCTATGGCGGTGGCCTCCGTGCTGGAAATGGCAGGATAGGCCCAGGGCCCCAAGAGTGCGACAAAGATGGAGGCCTGAGAGCGATCTCGTAATCAGACGGTAAGCTCCACCTCCCATTCCGCCACGTGGCCTCTTGTAGGCAGACTCGCAACAGTGTTACGGCTTCTCTTTGACTTCCTGTTCCAATGGGCATGAAAGCAGAAAATAGTGTGTATCCACCCAAGTACACACTTTTTGCCTCAAAAGCTTGGCATGAGCTCGCGACAAACAAAGGCATACGACACTGCGTGCGTACAAGCCCGGGAATGCGGAAGATAGACTGCACTACTTGGGAAGGTGCACACCACGTATTTACAACAAACACGCCTGGGTACACAATTTCGGCCAAATACTTGAATATATGAAGTAAATATGGAATACTTTTACTCACTTGGTTTTCCAGAGTATCTATATCGCTCACTCCCTCTCTCTGCTGACGACCCCTTTCGGCACCGAACATCAAACACGCTCGCAACATGTGTCTAGATATGATGGGCGGTACGTGAGATGACGGACGGCTAGAGAGAGAGAGAGAGAGAGAGAGAGAGAGAGAGAGAGAGAGAGAGAGAGAGAGAGAGAGAGAGAGAGAGAGAGTGGAAAAAGGGCTGAACGCAACCAACGAAGATAGAGAAACCGATAGAGGAATAGATTGCTGGTATGACGTTACCATGACGGGCGCTTGCGCGGGATAATCCCGAACCACTGGCACTGGCGGCTGTGGGACCGGTTTCGATAACGCTCGACCCGGCCGGCCGCAGATACCCGAGCCGATAGTAAGGGGCGGGGGAAATGGGATGGGAAAGTCCATCTGGCGTTCGCCCTTAAAGAAAATGAAAAAGAATTAAAAAGAACCACGCGCGCCCAGGGACACTGTCATAATAATGATGACAGTTACCCGGGAGGAAGGATCTTTGGTGTATATGAGGGGTCATCCTAATTTTTGACCTACCGACCTTTTTCCAATGTAGGACAAGCTCACACCCGAAACATTCACACAGTAAGGCAAGCTTAGGCTTCACTCGGAAGTCACGCCCAAAGCATGGGGAAAGGCAATTGGACAAAACATGGACCACTACAGAGGCAGAGAAACTTTGCCCTCAAGGCCTGACCAACAGACACTCATGTCCTTACGCCAGTCGGACCTATCCTTACTCACCCACTGGCTTGTCCTACCCAAACTAGTACAGCTGGTTAATTTCTCATAGCGCCCTCGCCTCACTTTGGTGTAGCCTCACTTCGCTATCTTCAGCTGCAACCAGACGGAGTCAAATTCTCATATCACTAGCACATTAGCCTGACACATCTCTCCTCTACAATGGAAACTGTAGCTGCGCTTCATTTCGGCAACACTACGTTTTAAAACGTAATCAATAATTACGCCAGATTTAATCTCATTGTTTTATTGTATGTTGAAATATGGTTAAACATTGAGTATTCGCTGGGCTAAAGCACAGTTAAACTGTAGTTTCTGACACCTCAGTTTGCCCACTGCATATTTAACTGCAGTTAGAGAGCTGATCCTTGTCACCGGGTAAAGTATGTCATTGCACCAATAATTATTTTCTCACAGAATCCAAATAATCGAACAGGCATCCCCTACTCTTACGACAGCAAAACAAGCGCCCCTTTCGAAATACCTTTGGAAATGGCCTTTACCTTCATCCTCCAAGAAAATCCTCCAAGCATCCAGTGAACTCCCCAGTGCTGTCACCGTAGGGGCGACCCCCCCCCCTCCCCGCGCACAGGGCACAACCCCTATCCCGCCCCCGCCTCGCCC
Organism: Frankliniella fusca; assembly: GCA_029379305.1. Taxonomy (NCBI): domain Eukaryota; kingdom Metazoa; phylum Arthropoda; class Insecta; order Thysanoptera; family Thripidae; genus Frankliniella; species Frankliniella fusca. Next base: position 1,404,185 of record JAHWGI010000101.1, read on the forward strand.
CCGCCGCGAACCCGCTCTGCCTCCGGCCAAGCCCGCTTGCGCCGCCCGAGACGCTCCGCTCCTCCCGGGTCGGTCGTTGCCGTAGGTTTACTTGGGCGTGAACGGGGACTGAGAGGCGGGCCTTAAGCGACGGCACAGCAAAACTGATTTACCAGAATAATGCGTTTCCATGAGTGCGGGGTCGGTGCGTTTACCCCCGCCTCGCCCCGCCCCGCCCCGCGCCCCCTGTAGTAAATAGTAATACGCTCAACCACCCAACCTCATTCCAACGGCCCCAACAGAGCATTCCCCTCCCAATAACCCCCTCGCGCTGCCTCCTTGAAATTCACGCCCCCCCCCCCCTTCTTTATTCATGTGATTTTCGTGTTTTCCCAGCACTTTTCCTGGCGGAGCTGCGGCGGCGAGCGTCCACGCCGTGCAACCAGTGCAACGCAACAGACTCCTCTCTCGGCGAGTGCTATGCCGTGGACGTTCTCTTTGCTCGTTCTCCGTCCCCATCGTCACCTTCCTGACCACATCCCATCTCGTGCCGTCAATTCCCCCCGGACACTAACGCCAACGCCCTTTACTTCAGCCTGACTGGACCGATATGTGCCTGTGATGCAAATGAGGGGCGTATCAAATTCTGACAACATCCCAGAACTGAAAAAATGTAATGAAGTAACAGACTTCATGAGGCTTTGCGACCGAAAACAAAGACAGGTTTATCCCGCAGCATATAAGGGAGCGAACCACAAGAGCTAAAAGTCACAAAGAGAACTCCTACTTCAGAACCGTATTGTTTGTACGCAGCTTTTATACTCCCGAGGCGGCAGTGAAATTGTCTTGCCCTTACTGGTGAGCGCAACTCGGCTGAATCCACATTGTGCGAACTTACTACCAGATCATAGATACATATAAAAAGAACGGTTGCTCCACGAATAGACGAGGAAGATAAATGCGATGGTGTGTTTGAATATGCAGTTCTCTGTCGTCAGTTCCTCCGACTCCCCGCTGAAAGTTGTCGGCCATGCTCTCTGGGACGACTGAAACAGGAGTGTGTTTATTTGACTACCCCAAAGGGAATGACTGCGTAAACCTCTCGTGGCAAGTTTGACCTTTTTCACGCTACGCTCACATCCCCAAATCCTCCTTTTCGAATCCTCTCCCTCTCTCAGTATGTCTCTCTCTAGCCTCCCAGTCCTCTCTCGGTAATCCTGAGAACTTAAACATGGCCTGTCTTTCTCATCAAAGAGCTCTAAGCACACAGAAAGGTCACTCCTTCTGCGTAACTCGGCTGTTTGAACAAATTAAAGTCAGCTATATGTACAGGTTTGCTCTTTTACACAATATTTTACTTTGGCAAGGGCAGAGATATTCTTTTTTCGAATAATGTCAAATTACCTTATATGGGTGACCTTGCTATAAATTGTAGAATGTGATATAGTTTAAATAATGGAAAGCGTCGCTTTGTAATGGGAAATTTTTTGAGGAGACTTGCCCACAATATGAGAAGTTTTCCTCAAATGACGTGGGATCCTCAAAGTTTTCCCTTTACCCCCACAAAATCCGACGTTTTTTTTTTACCGAGATGCAGGAACAGCAGGTCAACGTTCTGCAGCGCGGGAGCGGCGCACAGAGGAGCAGAGAGTGGCGGGGCGCGGGGCGGGCGGCGTGTCGTCATGGGAGTTGGAGAAAAACTAGTCGCTGTGAATAAGGCAATACTAGCATCAGAGGCACTCCGGCGGGGCGGAGAGAAATCTAGTCGGCTAGCACAGGCAACAAGGGACAGGGGACGCAGCGTCGGGAGAGGGAAAAATTGAGAGCCCTGGCAGAGTGTCGGAGAAAATAGGAAAGAAAAAGTCGTTGACTCTAAAGCGGTTAGTATATAAAGCGTCGCTGCCGTGCTGTCGCCGCGCGGCGTCTTTCGAGGCTGTGTTAAGGCGCGGTGATGTCGGGGCCGTGAAAAAAGGAAAGAAAAAATCTCAACCTCCTAACTGCTTCTCGGAAGAACACGAGGAGATTTTATCACGAGTTGCGAGTGTGTGACGTCGCCGGCGCGCGAAGAATGCGCCTCGATTTATAGATCGACGCGAGTGACGGCCCACTGACAGAACGAACGGCTGACAGGGTGCGCATTCTCGGTGATGAAAGAACCAAACTAACCAACGGACTGAAACGGGAAATGCGCGGGGAATAAAGCAGGGCTGGCAAGCAAATTCCTCACAAACAACTACTGCCAGCCAGAGTCTTGCCTTCTTCCCCCCCTCGAGATAACATTGATTACCGTTGCGAGTCACTCTTATCGTAGGACAGCGTGGCTCGGCTCGGCTTTGGCGGACGAAGTAACCGGAGGACTAAGCCCGCAGCTGCGGCTCAGCCGCACCGGGGTGGATTTGCGGGGCCTCAACTCGGCCTGCTCCTTCTCCCCTCCCCGATACTCCTCGGCACTCTTCTCTCGCCCGGCGAGGCCCCCACGCAGCGCCGCAGCGCCACCCTAGATCAGGGAGCAGGTCGGATTTACTTCATTGAATACGAGCCTCGCAAGCAAAGTGGCCACCAAGGCCGGCGCCGTGCCGCGCCGCTGCGAGGAGGGAAGGTGAGTCGAGGCGAGCTGCCTCCCACCCGTCGTCGCAGGCGCGTATTAACGGGGAGGGAGGCGGGGGGGGGGAGGGGCGATCGCCCCTGTCGTCTCTAGATAGCCGCCGAGAAGGTGGGCAAATTGCGCGAAAAAAAACCTTGTATGTAGGTAGGCAACCTAAAGTGCGTCGCCTCCTTTCAGTCGGGCCTTAATTCGCCCTCGCGTCGTCGGGGACTGCGTCGTCCCGCAGTCTCGCGCAAAATCACTAATGTATATCGCCTCTTGTTTTCCTCCTCGCCCTGCCATCTAGAATGGACGAGAAACTGCGATGTGATTTCCTACAGGATACCCTGCCGCTATGCCGCTCACCAGTCACCGCCGCTGCCCGCCCACACGCCTAAAGCAACCGTCAGCGGCAAAGAGACTCACCTGCGAAGAAAAGGCGAGGAATAAACAGGAATGAGCTGATAGTGTCGTCGGTATTGTGTTTTGAGAGCCATAGTCTTGGTTGCGGCCGAAGCTATACGGCCCGCTCGCCCCATCCGTGCACGCCGTTGGTCGCAGGCACGCTAGGCGGGATACTTTCAGTTTTGCGTTTTACGATCAAAGTTCGGGGCTGCGCTGTGTCCTGGACCACGCGGGGGGACGGGGGCGAGGGTAGTGCGGGAGGGGGGAGGGGGGGGAGGGGGCTGCTGCGGAGACTGCGATCACGGACGGAAACACGACGCCTCGCCACGAGACACGACGACGCTCGAGCCAATATCCCCACAAGCCCACCGCCGCTTCTTACAACGATGGACTGCCCAGCCCAGCTCACAGCTCCTCGCTGCCGAGCGGTATAACTGTGGCATCTTGGTTTTCAAGCAACCTTTCTTCCTCTCTAAAACCGTTTGGACCGAGGGGGGAACACCTCTGAATATCTGTGTAGACATAATGAGAATTTTTGTAAATTTTCGCAAATTTTCATAATTTTTTATTGAATTTCTGAAAAATTTTACTTGAACTTGCCTGAACTTTTCCAAATTTTTCCGAACTTTTTCTTATGTTTTTTTCTGAATTTTCCTGAATACGAGGTGTACAAAACTCTCAGTGTTGTTTTTCCCCCAGGACGTCTTCCATGTTGAACCCAGAACGATTTCCACCACACGTAACCTTGGAAATCACGAGGACCAGCCGGGCCGGGCCGGCCTTAACTTAACGGGACACCCTCCCCCCTGCACACGACACCAACAGGATGCGTGGGACAAAGCCGCCTTGCCTCTGTGGCGCCGCGGGGCGCCGCGGGGCGCCACGGGGTGGGCGGGGCCGGCGGGGCCGGCGGGGCACGAGGACGGCTTCTCTACCACAATTTCCTCCACGTAATAGAGGACTATGTAAGTTTTACTCTGAGCCAGTGGCGCGGGGCTGTGGCGGGGCGGGGTAGGGCCGGGTGGGGTGGGGCTGCCTGGGGTGGAACATGCGACACGTGGCCGGCAGGATCGGGGACTCAGGCAGGCGCGAATCAGGGAAGGAGGGCGGGGGGCGATCGCTCCCCCCAACTAGAAAGCCGCCTGGAAAGGAGGCAAATAGCGCGACAAAAACCCCTGTATGTAGGCAACTTGGGGTACGCCACCCCCTGCCCCTCCAGTCCGACATTAATCCGCGCCTGGGCTCAGGCCGGATATGCGTTGTGCGCTTCGGAAACTTCCGTCCGTGTTACTGGTTCTGCAGGACCGGTCTGCGACGACCACCATGTGAGACCCGATAAATTTTAGTGCTTCTATGACTTGTGGGTGTTTCTATAAAATTTCAAGCAGCGAGTCTTGTGAGTGAAACGAGCGTACACTGGTAAAATATTTGTCGCCTGATGACACATTGCGTGACAAAAGCGTTGTTCTTATTTCAACGCTGTCGAGAAATATTGATGCTGCCTTTATTGGTCTTATGATTGGACCGATGGAGAACGTACAGCGTATTGCTGTGTAATACCTGAACGAGGAAAGCGTTCTAGTAGTATGATATATTAGTTTTGGGGTTTGGAGAATCAAAACAAAAGGGATTTTTATTTCCGACAGTACGTTGTTGTTTCTTATCTTTTCTCAAATGTTGTTCCATGACTATATATATTTTTATTTATTTTTTGAAATATGTGTTGCTAAAATTATTGAAAATAGATTCGTTGTTAGTTAACTATTGTTTCCCCAGTTTAAAGCAGCACGTAACTTATTATCCGATAAAAACAAAGACGCCGAAAATATTCGAGCGAAGAGCAGAGCCCTGCTGTGATGAACAGTCAGTCAGCCGCGCAATTTAAGCCAGCTGGCGAGAGCCAGTCCGGCGCGGCGCAAGGCAGGGCGAGAGAGACGTTCCCGGTGATGTGCGGCTCATCCGAGGCTCATCAGGGCTGTCAGCCCCGCCCCGACGCCCACTCGCTGGCCCGTTCCGCCCCGCCCCGCCCCGCCCCGCACACAACATATGGGTTCGGTTTCGCCCCGCCCCGCCCCGCCCCGCCCCGCCCCGCCCCGCCCCGCTCCCGTCCCGCACAGTACGCCCTCCGCTGCCCCCGGAGACATGCTGTGCACTCCAAAGTTTCCTCAACCGCCTTGGCAGTTTGGCATGTTTGGTCAATGTTTTACTGTCGCGCGTGGGAGGGGAGGTGGCGGCGCCGGCTGAAAGCGCAATGTGTTCCACACCCGGAGGTGACCGTGACCACCTGGTCTAAATTTATTCGTTTTTTTCTTCTTTTTTTCTTCTTTTTTCCCTTTTTTGCGGCTGTCGTACGTTTAATGTTGACTCAAACCAAAGTGTTTTTTTTTTTCTGTTTTCCAATAACAAGAAAAGCTCTACAGTTTTTAACCCTCGCTTGCAGCGGTAGCGATAAAAGTGTGATTTGGCTTTTGTCGACGGCTCCCCCTGTCGTATCGCGAAAGCGGCGACAGCGCAACAGATCGCACCTGTTTGATTGCGAGTTGTGCTGGGCGTGGCGGGCTCAGGGCGCCCCCCGCGGCTGGGCTGGGCCGGGCCGGGCCCCGGGCCCCGGGCCCCGGGCCCCGGGCCTGTTGAGCGCCGCGCGGCTTGGCTCGCCCCTTTGGTGGCCCCGGGCCGGGGCCTCCCTCCGTTGGGTCGGGTCGCTACCGCGGGGCTGCGCCAGGGCTGCGCCAGGGCTGCGCGACTGCGCTCGATACGGCCCGGTGACACGCGAGTCGCAGGCCAGCTGGCTGCGACGAGACTATCCGATCAGAGTTACCGCGGAGGAGAGAAGGTAATGCGAGAGGGACGGCACGGGGGGAGGAGATCGCTCATACAAAATGCGTACAATGATGTTTGTAATTTTTTGTTATTTGTTTTGATTCTTCGTTTATTTTTTCAATACAGAATAGAATTTTTCTGTCACTTTTTTGATAAATTTTGGTTTTTGTTTCCTTATTACTGACGATTTTTATTTGTTTTCTGTTTCTTGGTCATTTACGTTCTCAACTTTTCTGATTTTTTCTGTAACTTTACTGTTGATTTAAATTCGATTTTTTTCTCGTTTTTCATTTTTAAAATGTTTTTTTTTTTCCTTTTTAATTTCGGCCGTACAATGATTTTTCGAAGTGATCCCCTCTCGAGGTAATGAGTAGCACAAACCATAGCGGTGCCAAGCGAGCTGCGCGCCTGCCGACCATAGGCAATCGACAAGACGCAGGCATGAGCTGGGCAACAGTTCTCAGGAATTGCCCAGTAGGCCGGCGCAGGTGCAACCCGCCTTACTGCACCCTGTTTGAGCTTCTTACTGCCTAGTCTTCCGAGACTAGTCCAGATGTCCATGCTTGACCGCATCAAAGAAACAACAGCTATGATCCCCGCACACAACCAGCACATAGCCAAACATTGCCAAAGCACGGCTGCCAACATTAATGTCGCTTGCTTTGCCTTTTCCCCCGGCGCGTCCTACTGGAGTTGTACACTATCAGGGCTGCGAGTGCACACGCCGCACACGCCCTCACCCCGCCCCGCCCCGCCCCACCCGGCCCGACCCACCACGCGAGCCCAGCAGGCGAACCAACGTAATGAGTGCCGCAGGCTCCGCAGGCTGGTGCAGGGCAGGACGCAGGAGGAGGCCCTGGTGGCGGGTGGCGGCAGCCTAGAGATCTAAAGCGATAGTAAAAAACTGTTTTTTTGAGTAAAAAACTCGGTAAAAAACAGTTTTTTACTTTACGATATTTCGGTTTTTTACTCCAAAAATACCGAAGTGCTGAGTTGAACCCCAATTTTTGGGGTATTTTTGTGACTTAATTTGGCTGAGTTAGAGACTGTGTCCATTTTGACCATTTTGTAATGGCTTTTAAAAGTTTTCATTGTCAAAAGGACATACATTTATATGAGAGTAAGTTCTAGGGGTCGATATACCAACTAAACCAGGTATAAGGATAATGTTTAGCCCCATAGACCCTACTTTGACCTAATGTTTTCTAATAAAAATTGGATTTTTTTTTTACTCGTTCTTTACCACCACCTCTCTCCTGAGTGGTGAAAAGAACGAGTATTGTTCTCAGTCGGGTGTAACGCTTAACTGTCCACACTTTCATCTCAGATCTCACAATACCTACAGGCATAATAGTTATACCATTCTAAACTGGAAACGCTGGTCATTATTCCAACAATGAACTATTTTTCAAGTTTAATAGTATTATTTTGAGAACACTTAACAAATTTTGCGTGTTTTCATTCTAAGTCCCATAACCCAACTATATGAGTGGAGTTTTCAATCTCATCAAGCACAATACCCACAGACATGAAACTTGCGCTGATCTCAGCTTGAAGCCTTCTTCTGCATTGCAGCAATGAACCTTTTTTAACGTTTAATAGTATTATTTTGAGAACTCTTAACAAATTTTGTGCGAGTTTTCATTCTAAGTCCCCGAGTCTAGTCGTAGCCCGAGTCGGCTCGCGCCAGCTCGCGCCCTCCTCTATGCGCCCCAACAATCGGACCCGAGCGGGAGGGCCAAAGAAGGCCCGAGCACCCGAGCCGAGCAAGGGCGAGTGTCCCGGGAAAAACTTCCCCTGCACACACGAACTGTGATGAAATCTGAGATGAAAATGTCTTCACTCGACTCACATCATGTTTTACACTCCTACCTCTGTAGCACATAATTATGTAAAGAACGAGTTCCATACTTATCACAAAATTCATTTTGTGTTCTATTTGGCCCTTGTTTACAAAAAATATCTTAAAAATTTAGTTTGAGCAACTTCCACATCACTAAATCTTTAAATTTTGAGCTCAAAATCAAGAACTAACAGCACACAACAACATATCAAAAAATTGTGACTGGTATTTTTAATGTAAGGAAAACGTTCCAGAAAGCGTTACCCAGAAATCATTTAAACACCTAAACTAGGCATCAGATAAGGCAAAAGTAATCAAAACCCATGTGCATGACAACTGCTCTGACTTTCTATAATTACAACTTGTCTCTTTTAGGTACTATTAAGTACAGTTGTCATCACATGGGTTTTGATTACTTTTGCCTTATCTGATGCCTAGTTTAGGTGTTTAAATGATTTCTGGGTAACGCTTTCTGGAACGTTTTCCTTACATTAAAAATACCAGTCACAATTTTTTGATATGTTGTTGTGTGCTGTTAGTACTTGATTTTGAGCTCAAAATATAAAGATTTAGTGATGTGGACCCCCCTCCCCCCCTCTCCATCCCCGCGCTCTCGGCAGCGGGAAGTTCAAATGATGAGCCAATAGCGCAAAACAGCCATCGAGCTTTTTAGAGCTTTCGGACAAAAACTTTTCGCAACAGAACTCATTAATTTGTCAGAGGAGTAACACCAGATCACGTAAAAAAAAACAATTGAGAGAAAAAAAATTATTTACTATTATTTTTAAGACGAAATAGCAAAAAAACCGTTTTTTACCGTTTTTTACCGTTTTTTACCCGGTTTTTTACTGGTTTTTTACTTTTGGTCAAAAAAACCGGTTTTTTTAGATCTCTACGGCAGCCACAAATACCAGACCCTCGGTTCACGTAATGAGACCCGCGGCTGCTAACTGTCTCTCAAGAACACGAGCGGAAGCTGCATAATTAAGCTCGACAAGTTGGTAATAGGAGAGCGGCGGGCATTGAAGGGGTTAGGTCCCGGGCCGGGTCGGGCCGGGCCGGGCGGCGAGCGCGCCTGCCAGGGACAGGACGGGAAGGGCGTGGGCGCTCCGGGCGACGCGGGACATTTCGAATCAGAATTATTGTCGTCTATGCTAACGCGGCATCGCAGATATTCACCTGGCAGCCGGCCTGTCAGACCGCCATCCTACTTCCCCACACCCTCCTCATGCATTCCACTTCGCGCTTCTACCTCCCTCGCGGCGCGTCCAAATGCTTCGATACGTACTGCTCCTATACTGCGAAAAATATCTTTGTAGATATAAGATTTGTTTTTTAAATAACGATTTAAGAAATACAGTATGATGTAAATTTACGACAACCCTTTTTTGCTCGTACTTGAATTTCAAGTTGATACATAGTGCTTGTAATTTTACGATTTGTAATTGTAATTTTACAACTTCACTTCGATTAAAATTTTCCCGATTACCTACAACTATTTTCCAGTGAATGAAAGGCGATTTTATTTTTGATGCGTGAAGGAGGAAACTATTCTTTGACCATGCGACCAATAATGGCGTGCGTTGCGCGGTGAAAAAGTGAATTGTCAGGTCAAAAGGCCAAACACAGATCCTCTGGAATGATCCGTGTCTCTCTTAATTGCAGAACACTCCCAAACGCCTCGCGTTAACGCATTTTTTCCCACTCTTTTACACTCTGTCTCTGTCTCTGTCTCTGTCTCTGTCTCTGTCTCTGTCTCTCTCTCTCTCTCTCTCTCTCTCTCTCTCTCTCTCTCTCTCTCTCTCTCTCTCTCTCTCGACGAGCTCTTTCATTTCCGCCTGTTGCACAATTCGGTGCAGTAGTTGGGGGAGGGGAGGGGGTGGGGACAGCTCGGCTCGGGCAATCATTTGCCAGACCGGCGCCATTATCATATCGGTTCTGTGTTTTTTTCCCCCCTTTTTTTTTCGTGCGACCTGCTGACCTGCCCGCTACCGTTTCTATATATCTTCATCTCCGTGGCCGCTCTTGCGATGTGCTCGCCGACATGATTTTCTGCACGTGAAGCGACGGAAACGCGTCAGAGGGGCGGAAAAAACGAGCGGAAGAAAGAGACGAGGCCCCAGGAATGGGGCGGGGGAGGGAGGGGGGAGGGAGAGAAGAAGAGGGGGTAGATTGGCTGATAGTTGTCTGAAGGCGGAAGGCCCGGGCCGCCCGGGCCCCACTCCTTCCGACAGACCCGCCGCGCTGCGCCGCGCCGCCCACTCGGCTGAAGGGCCTGTGGCGGGCGTGACGAGGCAGGGCGGGGTAGGGAGGGGCGGTACGTGACGGGTTGGGCGAGGGTTAGATGCGCAGTCCAGTAAGGAAAACAAACACCACACTGTCAGCTTTGGCGCCATTCCCGCTGCTCTCTTTCTCTCTTTCTCCTCCTCCTATCCTCCTCAATAATCCCCGGACAGCGGGAAGGACGGTCGTAAGTCTCAATCCAACTTTACTGTATTATATAAAATTAAGAAGAAAAAATTAAAAATCGAGGGAAAAATGAGAGCGACAGAAATGTCTAAAATAATGTCCTGCAGACTATTCTCAGAGAGTTAAAAGCAAAGTTCCACACGTTGCCCTCCCCACTGCACTCTCTCGCAGGCTTTTAAACTGTAATCGAGTCAACATCCAAAATTGGAGTGTCGTCGCAGCGGATTATACTAAAACCACTCGTCGCGTACGCGTGGCACTTCCCTATGCAAACCCCGCTCCGATCGCTCCGGCGCCACCAACGCGTCCGAACGCATCTCCATCGGCCCCATCTTTTACAGCTGTCGAGCGGTATGCCACCGCGCCGTCTCGTCCCGTCGATGCGATTGATTATAGCCCAGCAGGCTCGCCCCGCCCGCCCCTCGCTCCCCGCAGAAGCAATTTGTCAGTCTGGACAACGAAACAAAATCGAACGCATCCTGTGTCCCGTCCGCTTCAAAGCGCAGCGCGGGTCGGAAAGAAGGGAGAGACGATGTGACTCGATCCGCGGTTCGAAAGAAGTCACCTGCCTTCTAAAGAGAGACTGAAGGTTGAGGCATAACTATCAGAAAAGTGGATTGCAACAATATGCATGCGTGGTAATCTTAGGCCCCGGCCGTCAGGGATGCCGATTGCTCACGCTCCTGAGCTGCTCCCTTTTTCTCTTTCCTTGCTTTTATTTTTTAATTTTCACCCTCAGAAAAGGGACTTCCGTACTATAAAAATAAAAAGTCAGCTCATTTCGCAATTTTCTCGAGACAAACAATCCTACAGCAGAAAAAAATATTCAGCCCACAGACTATATCTACTATTCTCATCAGGACCGCAACTAACGTTTCCATGTTTAATTGGCTGAGCAATCTAATTTAATCTAATTTTAAACTTAATCTAATCTAATCTAATCTAATTAGCGAAGCCATACGTGACGATTCGTGGTACTGATCCGGACGGCAAACTTTCTTGGTTCATGGGCATTTACACGTGGGCATGTTGCCAACCTCAACTAAATAAAACTAAATTTTTTCTTATTGAATTTAGACTGAATTTGAATGTCATCCATTCTATTTCTTATTATTCATTACATAAGAAACCTGCTGTTTGCATTCTAATTTAATTTTAGAAGGAAACAAGAACTTAGTGGATATTGTGTTTTGTCGTTGTGATGTTGGCATTCTGTGTAATTTGAGTTAAATGCCGCGGGAAAACGTGTAGTCGTCTGCTGAGAACTGTTCTGTCGCGTAGAATAAAGTTTTGGAGGAAATATGAGATGTCGGTGTTTTGTGTGTCGTAAACAAGATGGGCAGGTTAATCATTTTTGTGGGTGAGTGTACTGTATCGTACGAATCAATTGTAAATTGGTTTGGTTATTTCTATTGTCGGATTGAAGTAATCATTGCTTTTATTTTACGTCAAGTAATTTTTTTGTAGGTTAGCGAAACAGCCGGATAGGAAGAAGTGGATCGAATGGATCTGTATTAATCTTAATATTCATAAAGCGGCTATAGCGTCCCATGACCTTTTTTGTTCAGACCATTTTAATTCTGGTAACATAATGAAGATAAGATTGAAACTTGGTTCTGTGCCCGAACTGTTTGTCGAACCAAACATTAGTATTGTACGTGATTGTATTGGTGGATTGGTGATTATGTATTTATTCTATATTTGTAATTGTTTAAATTTAAAACCATCAGTTTCTAATGTGGCTAAGGCAGAGTATCGTTCTGTTTTGGATCAACCAAATGGAAATGCTGTTGTGATTGATGTAGGATGTAATGACATGGGTGGACTTTTACTATCGACCTCCTTGTTGTTTTAGAGGCTTGTTTGGGGTTAGTTATTTGGGTTGTTCCTGAAGTATGTGCGGCCCATGGTGCTAGGTGCAAAGAATCGGGCCCAGGATGGATTTGTTTGGCGCTGCAACAAGTGTCAAAGTATGTGAAGTGTACGCGTCTGTTCATGGTTTGCTGAGTCCAAAATGCCCCTGCGTAAAATCATACTAATTATTTATATGTGGGTTTATAAGTTCTTCCAAGATCACATCATGCGGGATGTGGATATATCCAAGAAGACTGTTGTGGACTGGTTTAGTTTTTGCAGAGAGGTGTGTGTTAAAATTATGATCAGGCAACATGAGGCCGCATAGGTGGGCCTGAGAAGACTGTCGAGATTGAGGAATCATTGTTTAATAAGAGAAAGCATAATAAGGGGAAGAAGAATGTATGCCAGCAGTGGGTTTTTAGTGGTGCTGAGCAGGGCTCAAGGGTCATTCTCTGTCAGATCACCACAAGGTATAAAATGATGGTTTTCGGATTGAGTTGGAAGTGGTTAAATATCATTTGGGACCACCCCAAGGACCCATATGTCAAAGGAAATTTTTTAAAAAATTTTGGTTTGGGAGTTATAGGAGGTCAAAGTTTGGTGTTCGACCAATCTGTCTCAAGTTATGAGTGCTACCTAATATCCTTTATGAAACACAATACCAACTCTAGTCATGGTGTTTTACATTCAGTTTTTTATACTGATTCAAATGATCCATGGTTGGATTGGATCGTGAAAAATTTTTCTTGGCTCTATTTAGTAAAATCCCGTTAAAATGTTGTATAATTTCACTGTTTCAACTCTAGCAGAAATACGTCATACGTACAAAAATTCCAAACCATGCTTTTTTTAAAAGCTAATGATGGGTCGAACATCCACACCAAGTGACATGTTGGCCCCGGAGAATTTAGTCCCTTCGCCTTAGACTTTAAGGTTTGGAACTACTATGAAAAGACCGTAAAGAGTGACAATTAACTTCACTTGGTCTATATCTTACTAAAATCAGTAAAGTGACACATCTCCTAAATATTTAACTATTTTTCAACACATTAGTCATAAAATAATATTATGAATGAAATTAAAAGCATTTTATATAGACCTAAATTAACAGTGATGTCCCCAAACCTACCAAAGCAAGTGTCCAAGCAATATATCATAGCAATAAGAAAAGCTTCCCAAGAAAGGAGAGCTTGCTACTAACCTCCAGATTAAAACAACAGGTTGACAGATTTTCCTCTATCTTAATAGTCACCAGTCTTTATTCGATCCCTTCACATTTTAGCCGTTTTCCAAAAAGTTAAAAGAGGTAATCGCGGCTCGGGGACATGGAAAATTAACAATGTCAGAGAAATATGTACACGGGACAGGGACAATAATAAATGCATGTTTATAACAGCCTATAGCAGCAGAAAACAAAAGTCACAGCCCTCGCACCAACATGATGTAGCCCATAAGTGCGAGAGAGACAGGACGAGAAGAAAAGCGCTAGCTTCATCGTATAGGTGCGGGGGCTGTGACTTTTGTTTTCTGCTGCTATAGGCTGTTGTAAACATGCATTTATCACGGATGCATTTATTATTGTCCCTGTCCCGTGTACATATTTCTCTGACATTGTTAATTTTCCATGTCCCCGAGCCGCGATTACCTCTTTTTACTTTTTGGAAAACGGCTAAAATGTGAAGGGATCGAATAAAGACTGGTGACTATTAAGATAGAGGAAAATCTGTCAACCTGTTGTTTTAATCTGGAGGTTAGTAGCAAGCTCTCCTTTCTTGGGAAGCTTTTCTTATTGCTATGATATATTGCTTGGACACTTGCTTTGGTAGGTTTGGGGACATCACTGTTAATTTAGGTCTGTACAAAATGCTTTTAATTTCATTCATAATATTATTTTATGACTAATGTGTTGAAAAATAGTTAAATATTTAGGAGATGTGTCACTTTACTGATTTTAGTAAGATATAGACCAAGTGAAGTTAATTGTCACTCTTTACGGTCTTTTCATAGTAGTTCCAAACCTTAAAGTCTAAGGCGAAGGGACTAAATTCTCCGGGGCCAACATGTCACTTGGTGTGGATGTTCGACCCATCATTAGCTTTTAAAAAAAGCATGGTTTGGAATTTTTGTACGTATGACGTATTTCTGCTAGAGTTGAAACAGTGAAATTATACAACATTTTAACGGGATTTTACTAAATAGAGCCAAGAAAAATTTTTCACGATCCAATCCAACCATGGATCATTTGAATCAGTATAAAAAACTGAATGTAAAACACCATGACTAGAGTTGGTATTGTGTTTCATATAGGATATTAGGTAGCACTCATAACTTGAGACGGATTGGTCGAACACCAAACTTTTACCTCCTATAATCCCAAACCATAATTTTTAAAAAAATTTCCTCTGACATATGGGTCCTTGGGGTGGTCCCAAATGATATTTAACCACTTCCAACTCAATCTGAAAACCATCATTTTGGACTTTGTGGTGATCTGACAGAGAATGACCCTCAAACAAGTGTTTTTTGGCAAAAGTTGTTAAACGGGATGCCTGTACTTTGATTCCACTCATTTAAAAGAATGTGCTGCCCGGAACTAGCATCTACTTAGACTCATCGAAAGCCTATGCCACCCTTGGCCTGCACGGGTTTAGGCATATCCAAGTTAATCATTATGTCACTTTCAAGGAAGGCAAAGTTTGCATAAATACTATAGAAGGAATGTGGGCTCTTGTGAAGTGAAGTTTTTCAAGATATAATAGGCAGAAAGCCATGTTCGACTCATACTTAGCTGAATTTATGATTAGGAGGAGGTGGTTAGGTTACGGTGATCAAAGAGTTACATTTCTGGAGAAAATAAAGGAGGTGTATAAGCTGGAGTGTTCTGATGGAGTTGATTCAGAAACTAAAACTGCTGAAGCAGATTAGTAATTTTTGTACTCTTGTTTTGTTTACTTTGTTGTGATTTTTCTGTGAATAGTACTTGTATTAATTTTTGCTTTTTGGGGGAAATTATAAAATATATAGTTGTTGCAGAAGTATGCCTTTAGACCCCACATTCCTTCAATAGTATTAGTGCAAACTTCGCCTTCCTTGTGGGAGATATAATTATTAACTTGAAGGGACACTCAAGTCATAAAAACAACATGATTTTCTCAAATATCTCTCTGCGAAAAGTGAACCAGTCGACAACAGTCTTGTTGGAAATATCTACCTCACGCATAATGTGTTTATGCGAAAACTCATGAAGACGAAAGGAGTGATTAAGCCAGATTTTAGCGGGGGTCCAACAAGCGGCAGCCCCCTGGTAATGTTTCGAATTTTTTTTGGTTTGCTGAAAATTAGAAAATTTGAGGTTGATAGTACACTTTGCCCCATCCGCGGAAGTGCAGTATCGACCTCCTTATCGACCTCCCCTCAGCGGGATCCAGGGGGCGGCAGCCCCCTGGTATAGTTCAAAAAAAAATAAAAAATGTGATTTTTAGTAAAAATTAGAAAATGAGGTATTTTCCGAATTAGAAGAACAGGAGGAATATTGCCGTTCCCGGACCATCATAAAGCCTCGACCAATCAGAGAAGTGCTCTAAGGACCGGGCCAGGAGAGAAGCCCCTCTGATTTTGGTCGAGGCTTTGTGATGGTCCGGGAGCAGACGATACTTTTCCTGTTCTTCTAATTCGGAAAATACCTCAGTGGCAGTCGATAGTACACTTCCCTGGGAAATATTTTAGGTGGCAAAGTGGTCGGTATTAAAATGGATTTCGACATTTTAAGTGGCAAGTTGCCATTTAAAATGTCAAAATCCCTTCTAGTGCTACTTTGCCACTTAAAATTTTTTCCAGGGTTTGAGTGGCAAGTTGCCACTTAAAATGTCAACATCCACTTTACTGCCACCTTGTTACTTAAATTTTTTCCCATGGTTTACCCCATCCGCGGAAGTGTAGTATCTAACTCCCTTCAGCGGGGGTCGAGCCGGGGCTGCCGGCCCCTGGTAGCTTAAAAAGAAATTGTGACTTTTGGTAAAAGTTCGAAATAAGAGGTTGATAGTACATTAATGGCTAAAGTTATGTTGGGTTTGGTTTGCTTAATTGTGCGTAGGCTGGTTTCCCTGGTCAACTTTAAACAAGGAGGCCTATAGTAGAATTTAGCCGGACGCTCGAAGCAGAGGTGTGACTGAATTGCAACTCGTTTTCGTTTGAAATAAAGAATTTGTTATGAGTTAATTATGTTAAATTAAAATTGTGCCATTATAGCGCGTTCCGCCGGCAAGGCCACCCTCCCCCCCCCCTAATTTATTGTTGGTTTCTTTTTATTCCAGTTAACTGTTCTCCTAATAATACACCAGCATAGGTCACCTTAGGTCCAAAAAAAGAATTTTTTTTTTCTCCTATTAATACGCCCGGTAGGGCCCTTGCTCAGCCCCAAATCTCCGATTTCTACTAGTTTTTCTCAGAGCGTTACGCATTTCGCAGACAACCATATACTACCCATACTTCCCAGCCGGCATGACAATGCCCGAAGGCCCTCGCAGACATTTCGATGACACCAGTGGTAGGCTATCGTGATGGTGACCCCGCGACTGTCCCGTTCCGCCACTGACCTGCGCCGAGCCGGTCAAACCGATCAATACAACCCGACGCCAATAGACACCGCAATACCGCAATACCGTCTCACATGAAAACATCCATCAAATTACATTACACCCACAGACAGTAAGGTGCTCCGGGGAAGCGCGAGCATAAGGATGGATATGGCGGGTGAGGGGAGAGGGGAAAAGGCGAAAGCAAGGCTTTTATTGCAAAAGCCATAAAGAGGGTAGTTATTGAATAGGGATGAAAATGCCCGGAAAGTTTCCGGAAAAATTGGAAAAAAACACTGTTTTTTTCGGTTTTTTTCTCTAGCCTCGGAAAAATTGGAAAGATTCATCCTGCAAAATAGGCAAAAAGCACGACTTTTCGCCTGGAAATAGGCAAAAAGCATATCTTCATCACTATGTGAAGACGCTTCTCAGTGCACTCATCCTATTTATACCCTTTTACATTTCCTTCTCGCGCGTTTTTTGTGATTCCTGTTGGTCATCTAGAGCTGCCAGTGGAATTAAATACCTAATGAAATACGAAAGTAGTCGGTTTTATGTCCATATCCCACTACAGGACTTTAAAACCAATTTTTCCAATTTTTCCGGTATTTTTCCGTTTTTTTCCTATTTTTCCGGTTTTTTTCGGACACTTTGAAAGTTTCCGGAAAATTTCCATCTCTATTATTGAAATTAAGAAATAACGCCGAAAACCCGTCGTGAAAGTAAAACGGGATTTGCGTGTGCCAATTTTGGCGCCGCATATTGCCGTTGCTGCTGCCGTGGCAATTAGAGCTAGATGGACCAGCGGCGCCGGCCGCAGCTCGTGGTCCGGGGGGCCCGGGGGGCCCGGGGGGCCCGGGGGGCCCGCCCGGTGCTGGGGGACGCCCTTGTGTGGTCGGTTGTTCCGGCACGGGACCCCTGGGGTCCGGCCCCGGCCCCCGGCCCGGCCCAGGTCCCCGCACGGGGTCGGCATCGTCGAGTTTGATCCGTCCAAACGGCCGCCATATGGTACGCGCCAGCCGCCACGCCCCGCCACGCCCCGCCAGGCCCCCGCGGCGCCGCGCCCGCCCCGCCCCGCCCCACCCCACCCCTCACCGCCACCCCCCAGGAGTGAGGCCGCCACCATGCCAAGCCTCGCCCACCCCTCCAGTGTTGCCAGACGGTCTTCGTCTTAATTTTCGTCCTAGCTGTTCGAAATAGTTAGTTGAGCTCAACATGGTGAGGAAAAAGAAATGCGCTGCCTTTCTAGTTTGTTTGTCCCCGCAATAAATCACACGTTCACAGACTGATTGCCCTTTACTCGTTGCATCACTCGAAACAAAACCAGTGAGGCGGAGGCAAAGCTTCTAATTTGATAAAGTTCTCTTGGAGAGACGAATTTAAAGCAGAAGGAACACTGGCACTTTTCCCTCGTGAATAAAACGAACTTGGAACGCTGCTAAGGCCACTAGGATGCCAGCAGTTAACGACCTCTCTCTGTGTGTTTCACCCCGCAGCGCATAAACTCTGGTGCTCCGCTCGGTTCGCCAGGCGATATCGCCCTTATCCTCTGCATAAAGCATGGGCACGCCTATTTCTTCATTCGCTTTATACCCGGCGAGCGGGTGCGTGTGCGGGGGTTGGCGGGGTAGAGATGGCGCGGAAACACAAACACACCTTCTTGTTAGCCTAAAAGCGTCTGAGGCAGCCCTTTGCTATGTTCGCCCGCCTAACAGCCCCCTTCCCCGAACAGCGAAGCGCCCTCCTGGCACGGTCTCCTCTTCCAAATCGCCGTGGCACCAAAAGCGACCGCTGACATTTTCTCTTGGCTTTTCCATAAGCAAAATGATCCGCATCCAATCATTGTAAAGAAAACAAACGCTCGGCAGGAGATGTGGTGTGTTGTATAGGTGTGTAACACCTCACGACACGAGGGAAGCTCAAGGGCTTCAAAACTTACCAATCGTCCTTTTTTAAGAACATAAAATACGCTTTTTTTAAAGGCAGAACAACGTCGCTTCTGATTCGCACCGTTCTGTTTTTTTACGAGTTATTGTACCGCGACCACTGCTGGCCCCTGGGGCGAGGGGCGGCGGGGCGGCGGGGTGGGGTGGGGTGGGTCGGGCTGAGTCCCGTTGAGTCAGGCCGGACGCCGCCAGGCCCCCGAACACCATGGTTGGCTGGATGTGACCCGGTGGGGCGGGGCGGGGCGGGGCGGCGCGGGGGTGGAGGGGTGCGGCCGACTTCCCTCCGCTACATACACGGTACATGGGCCTGCCTGCCTGCGGCGGGGCGGGTGTGGCCGGGGCCGGGGCCGGGGCCGGGGCCGGGGCCGGGGCCGGGGCCGGGGCCGGGGCCGGGGCCGGGGCCGGGGCCGCGGTTGGTAGGGGGCGGGGGGCGGTCCTCATCGGCTTTGGTCCCAGACCATCCAGACTACACCGGCAGCGGCGGCCGGTTTAATCGGCTGCCGAGTCTTTCGCAGAGGTGATCGTCCGAAGACCATTCCACGGGCAAAATTGAAATCAAAACCAAAAGTATATCTGAGTGAGTGAGACTGGGGTGGGGGGGCTACTTGTTCATTTTTCATCAATTGCATGGGTGTTGCGGGTTGCCTTGAGGCGAGCTTCGCGGCGTGGGCAGCGGAGCGGCCGAGATCAAGAGATCAGGGTGTCATACCAGGAAGAACCGAGGGCGTGGCCAGGGTGGGACGCTCCTGATCCCACGGATCGAGACGGGACGCGGATTGCACCCTGCCCCCTCCGCCCAGTGCGAGATAAAACCGCAGCGCTATTCACTGTTATGTTGGGGTGCTTAGTTGTTGTACGCCTAGGCGTACTGTTTTGAGTTGTATACGCCTTGACGTATTGTGAGTACACACCTTTGACGTACAATGACTGCACACATGTCTCTATACATGTTCTATGGTAACAAATTAACTACCAGTAATTAACTACCCTAACTGGTTGTTAATTTGTTACCATTATACATAGAGAAATGTGTGGTCATGGTACGTCAAAGGTGTGTACTCACAATACGTCAAGGCGTATACCACTCAAATCAGTACGCCTAGGCGTACAACCACTAAGCACCCCAAAATACCAGTGTAGCTCCTACCCCGCCCACAAAAATAACTAAATCGTGTAGTTAGAATAGGCCTCTCTCGCACTTTCTCATCCTCCACATGTCTTGCCCTTGCCCCCCGCCCAAACACACACCCTCCGGCTAAGCCTGCCTTAACCCTCTCTCCAGAACGCGCTCTGAGTGCGCGTGGCACATCCAATCTAAAGATCTCACCCTCACCGTGCGATTTAACCCCCGGCCCGGCTCTGTTCCGCTCGGCCACGGGCCAATTTTCCATTCCAACCGAGCCCCCTCAGCTCCCTTTCTTTCGAAATCCCCCCCTCCCCTTTCCATCCTCCCCTCCACTCCCCGCAAGCCTCTTCCTCTCCCTCACCGTCCTCTTTCAAATCTCCAAACTCCATCCGTGACTACAAAAACCCCGCCATCACCGAACGGGACGACACGTCTCGGCCCGGCACAGGAACTCAGCCAATAACGCCGCGTGAATTTACATTCTCCTGTTCATTATCATTTCCCTCTCGCTCCCCACGCTGCGGGGAGTCGGGCTCCATCCCCTCATTTCCAGCTCCTACCCCCGCCTCCAGCCCCCTGACCCCCATGACCTGACCGTGCACCGATGCCCTACCTACCTACACTCGCTCCAGTTCCATACCGCCACACATGTGCGACCGCTGTATAAATTTCTACGTGTAATCAGAATCTGACGGACATATTACCCTATCTATCACAATTTTCGTTGGGAGGAATACCAGCGTGATAATCCTCATGCGAAACTGCTCAGTATTCGTTTTCGAATAGAAGAAACACCTCCCGAGTAAGTTTCCCAGCCGTTAGTTGTACATCGATGCGCAGTTCGATCAGAGTCGTCAAGGAGAGCGAGCAGGGACGCATTTTCGTTGATGCCGCGGTAGTCATTTCCTCACTTCGCAAATGTCGGAGGTGAAGCGCGAGGCGTGCGTCACTGTGGCTGCGGGAGCACGGCAAGCGAGTCGTTATCGCCGCGCATATCGCGCGCGAGGCGCTCTGGTGAGTGTGTGTGTGTGTGTGTGTGTGTGGCATGTCCCACGGCGGCGATGAAGTGATGATGATTGCGGGGAGGGGGAGGGAGAGAGGGAAGAGGGCAAGCGGAGAACGGGGGCGAGAAGAGCGGGGACCTGGAGCACGAAGAAACCGAGGACGAGAACGAGGAGGACGATAGGATAGGACGAGAACGAGGAGGACGATAGGACGAGAACGAGGAGGACGATAGGACGAGAAAGAGGACGACGATAAGACGAGGACGAGGAGGGCGATATGACGAGGAGGACGAAGGCGAGAGCGAGGAGAACGAGAACGAGGAGAACTAGAACGAGGAGGACGAAAACGAGGAGAACGAGAACGAGGAGGACGATGAGACGAGAACGAGGAGGACAATAAGACGAGGACGAGGAGGGCGATAGGACGAGGAGGACGAAGGCGAGAACGAGGAGAACGAGAACGAGGAGAAAGAGAACGAGGGGAACGCGAGAACGAAGACAATGAGTACGAAGCGAGGCAGGGAGGTTTGAGGAGGACGGGATGCGCAGGGGAGAGGGGTGTGTCGAGGAAATAGAAAGCCGAGAGCGCGAGAGAGGGTAGAGAGGCCGGTGGCGGACGGCGGGCGGTGCAACAGGAGGCGGTGGGGCGGGGCCGGCGGGGCCCAGATTCATGCGGCTCGCCTGGGGTACGACACGCCCGGCAAATATTACCCTGAAGGGCTCAGCCTCGCAGCCCGCCCCCGCCCGCGAATATAATGTGAGGATGAGGGAGGGAGGAAGGGAGGGAGGGTGGGGAGGAGGAGAAAAGTGTGTCGCACCGTGAGGGGTCTCGTACCACGATGGTGACGTCGGAGGTGAGGACGAGATTGAAGACAGCAAAGCCCCCCTCCCGCAATGCCAAGTCCCTTCCTTTCCCTCGCCCCCCTCTCCACCGTCCAGCCCCGGCGCCCCGGACCGTCTATTTCACCCCTAGTCTCGCCCTGGAGCAGAGTTGATTATTGCGCGTCCAGTACTTCTCGCAGAGACATTTCCCAAGTTAGAAAAGGCAGCTGCTCTGACGCGCCCCGTACTACTGTGAGAGAGGAGTTGCGAGATTGTTGTCCAGACGGAAGAAACTGCCAACACCAACACCATTCGCGCGCCGGTGCCAATTTAAGGCGGGGCGGGGCACCAGGGGGAAGGGGTGACGGACGCAGGATGAGCGCGCGGGAAACTGGGCGAGAGAGTTTGCCGAGACAGTCTCTCTACGGCAGCGGCGCGGGCGCGGGCGCGGGCGCGGGGTGCGACGGAGTGGTTTCGGACGGGGAGATGTGTCCGTCGGTATCCCCACCCCATGGCAAGTTTGCACCGGCAGCGTCCTTGCACCCTCGAACCGGCCGGGACCGTTGGCATTATAAAATAATGAAAAAGTTTGGATGCACTTTTCACCCTCAACTTGATAATCCACGGTGAGACGAGCGAAGCGAGACGGCGCGGGGCGGGGCGGAACGGAGTGCCCAATACGCTGAAGGAGGGGAAGCGGGTGCGGCGTACCCGTACCTGTGAGTTTGCGAACCGACTAGAAGTGCCGCGACAACTCGGAAGAGGGGACATGATATACCGATACCTCACTGCAAGAGTAGCCTATCTGGTGTCGGTGCGTTAAAAGAAGCCTATCTTTACCGTGGCCAACAGGACTAGCCTATCTCTCCTAGCTCGTTTCAGACTAGCCTAAGTGACTTTTTCGAGCAAACTGAGATTTTGGTGGAAATATCCGTTTCATGAAAATCCACGTCGAATGGTATATGTCTCTCATTTTGCTCCAAAAAGTCACTTAGGCTTGTTTTAAACGAGTCAGGAGAGATAGGCTAGTCCTGTTGGCCGCGGTAAAGATAGGCTAGTTTTAACGCACCGACGCCAGATAGGCTACTCTTGCAGTGAGGTATCGATACATCCCAGGGGTATGACGTAGAAAACAGAACAAAATTTCGAGTCAGCATTAAAGTGATCAGCAGCTCACACACTATGTGAGCTACCGGCAACCTACCCCTGCTTCTGAAAACCGCAAGCTTTACACTTAAAATTTAGTGAGGCTGCATGCACGCACGGCGTGGCAGACTGTTACGCAAGGGGCACGGGGGGAGGCCTGTCGCGCCGACCACACTTTTTAGTGCGACGCGGTGCGGGCCGCGGGGCCGCGGGGCGCAAGGGAGGAAGGAACGAGGACACAATGTTGCCGAGGTGCGGCGCCGAGCGTGTGGGGGCGGGGCGGGGCGGGGCGGGGCGGGGCGGGGCGGGGCGGGGCGGGGCGGGGCGGGGCGGGGCGGGGTCGGGCGTTCTTCTCCGAAGCTGGTGGCGGTGCTCGCGAAAAGCGTCATCAAGGTACAGTACGGGCCGGGGCGTCCTGTCCTGCCCCGCCCCACCCCATCACCTGAGGCGTGGCGGGGCGTGGCGTGGCGCGACCAGGCTCGCGTTGTAATCCTCACTAACGCTCGCCTGCCCGTCCCACCACAGGGGGTGCAGATGGCAACTAGTCGAGACCACATGTTCTACTTGTAAGCTCCACGGCTGGGCGGCTGGCGACCGTGACCGGCTGGCCTGATAGCGCGGATGCAAGGAATCTTTCGCGTGGCTTGGCGTGACCCGACCCTGGCCCGAGCCCGAGCCCTGGCCACTTGTAAAACGCGAGGGACGCCTGGGAGGCTACGAGCGCCTGACTACCGACCGGTCCGCGGTTCCCAGCCCGCACCCCGAGCAAGCACTGGGACACCAGCTGCTGCCGCGCGAAATCAGCGGCCGGCGGCGCAGGGTGCTGGCCATGCTGGCACTAGCGGTGCGCGGCCGGTCAGAGTGGAGGCTGCCAGGTGCATCTAAAAAAATATATAATAAAATACCTCCGCTCAAAAGAAAATAAAAAGAGTGGGGGGGAAAAGGACAGAAAGTATTCTACCATGGGGAGTGGTCTGAATGAGTAGCTTTACTTTTCCAGTTCGGGTGCCACCCTCGCAGGAACCCCGCAAAACCGGACGAGCAGGACAATAGCAAGAACAGTTGTCATGACGAGCAATAAAAAAGATGAAAAAAATGTCATGCCGCAAATACGGTTTTTAGAATTATCCGGCAATCCCTCATTTGCGCCTTTTTGCATTAGTCTTAAAATTTTAACGTTAAAAATAAAATTGAAAAAGAAAAGTGACACCCGGCCAAAAAAAGACAACAAAAATTGTGGCACCTGTGGTGCCTGACTAGTCACTCACCGGGGTCCTCAGCGTAGGCCAGACTGGGCGGCAGGTTGGGCACGGCGGCGGCGGACTCCGCCTCGATGACGGCGAGGACTGTGAGCAGCAGCGCCGCCAGGGCGAGGCCCTTGGTCAGGCCCAGCCCGGAGGCGAGCGCACCGTCCCCCGCCATGGTTCCGACTGACTCTGTGTGCGCCAGCGCCGCTCCCCGCTCCGCTTCTGCCGCACTGCCCGGCCCGGCCCGGCCCGCCCCAGCGCCGGAGCCGCGCAGCACCGCCCCCGCAGCACAGCCCCCACCACAGCCGCGACGCCCCCACCCCCAACACACCATACCCACCCCACCCCAGCCCATCCCCCCTGTCTTCTCGAACGCGAGAGAGGCCAGCGCCGTGTAATGCACCAACACGTCCTGCATTAGTGAGCAGCAGCAGCAGGTGAAAAACATATATACCCACACACACGCATGCACGGGGGAAGTCTGGGATTATTGGGTGACCGCGGGCGCGGTCCGGCCTCGCGCGCCCAGGCCAGGCACAGCATACTCTCCTGCTCCCTATCGCGCCTCCTCACGCCTCGCGCCCCGCAGCCCCCGAGCGAGGCTGAGAGAAGAAAAGTTTTGGCTTTTGAACTCACCGCGGCTCGGCCCGTCCCGGCCAGCGCCAGCGCCCCCGCAAGCGTGAGCCTCGGCCGCCTTGGCTGCGTTGGCCGGGGGTAGAAACGAGGCGGTCTTCCACCACTGCGGCATGGCGGAGAGAGAAACGAAAACGCCGAGCGAAATCATCCTAGGCCCAGATCAGACCAGCCGAGCGATTCCGAAGATCGCTTTCATACCTCTGTCCTCGTCGCACTCATGGAGCACAAGCATGGCCAGCATAGGGCACCGCTGTTGGTGCAACAAGGACGGAGGGATGAGAGCGATCTTCTGAATCAGTCGGCAGACCGCTGGTCACTGTGCTGCTGTGGCTGCTGCTGTGGTGCGCCTGGCCGCAGCGCGCTGTGCGCTCACCGCCCTGCTGACTCGACGGGCCAGCAGCACGTAGGGTGATTCCGCAAGGCGATTTCGTCTCGCTGTCCTTGTCGCACTCATGGGGCGAGGCCATTGGGAGCAAAAGAGAGGACTCTGCCACCGACCGCTTTGCAGAATCAGTCTGCCTATGGTGCTGCCTGGTGGTCCGGGCCGGGCGAGGCGAGGCGTGTGGCCGGCGCCGGAAGAGCATGGCGAGATGTGCGTTTTACTCAGCGCCCTCAGCCGTCTGATTCCGGAGAGCGGTTAGTAGTGTCCTCTCTCTTGCTCCTTATGGCTTCGCCCCATGCGTGCGACAAGGACAGATAGACAAAACGTGGACGAAACCGACGAGAGCAGCACAGCAGCGCAGCCCAGCGCCCTTGCTGCCCTACCCTGCTTGCGCTGCTTGCGCTGCTTGCGCGCGTGGGATGTGCTATGTGCTGTTACTGTTACGCTATCTTGATGCCGCTTGATGCTCTCCTCTCGGCTCGGCCCGGACCCGACTCATTCCGCCGGGCCGGACCGGGCCGGGCCATGTCCCGCTCACCCCCTCCCTGAGCGAGCCCGGCCCGGCCCGGCCCGGCCACCCCCAAGGACTTGGTAGCTTTACATAACCCCCGCCCCATTCTAGTGATAGCCGCTGCTTCTGTTTAACATCCCTATCCCCCTCCCACCTTCCCACTCCCCTCCCCGGGCACTCATCTCCGACCGGCACCCGCCCAGCTCTCTACAAAGTCTAACCTCATGATCCCGATTAGAGCCAATCGTTTTCGTTTCGTTCCGGGGTAATATCACCCCGTAAGTTCTCGATGTTTCGACAAAAACGGATCGCGCGATGTCGGATACATTATAGGCCTTTTCGCCCACAATTTGGCAACTCAGCGCAAATCCTACTTCTAATTTAGGCTCAAAATATGATCCAAGCATGTTAATTATTATTACAGGGTGAGCGTCTTCGTATCTGCCAGACTTCGGGAGCGGATAGGGGACACCCAGACGAGTATTTTGATACAGGACACTTGGGGTCGGAAATCAAAATTATGCCCGCTAGAGGGAAATTAAATTTTGGAACCGAGCGCCGGCAGGTAGGCAACCCAAATCGGAAATGCTCACAATTTTGCGCTTAAGTAGTGGGTTTCCAGTCTAAGACATAAACGGTAGTTAGGGATACCTCGCGAGCTCGCGACGCACCTCTACGCCTACGCACGTTTCCCGCGAGACCGCGAGCCTCTCCGACGAGACTGTGGGTCTGGCCCGTGAGTTCTGCCTCGCCGTTGAGGCCCGCGGCCTCGCGGTGGAGGCCCGTGGCAACGCCAGGGAGGACCGCAGTCTCGTGGGGAAGCTGAGCTACGCCACGCCACGCCGCTCCTAGGCTGCCAGCCGGGTGGGTTGCCTATCTGCCGGCGCTCGGTTCCGAAATTTAATTTCCCTCTAGCGGCCATAATTTTGATTTCCGACCCCAAGTGTCCTATATCAAAATACTCGTCTAGGTCTAGGTGTCCCCTATCCGCTCCCGAAGTCTGGCAGATACGAAGACGCTCACCCTGTATATATTTTTTTACAGTCCACACAAACTTTATTGGGGATTCGAATGGTAATAAAGTAATTTTTGTTGACAGTCCCCCTAAATACAAGTATAAAATCTCAATCTGGCTTACGGTGTTGCCTCGTTGTGGGTGAGATAGACGTAATGTCAACCCGTAAAAGACGACCAACCCACAGGAAATAAGCTCTCTAGCAGGGCAGGAAAACGGGGAAGCCCAACCGGACCCACAAGCAGACTCCCTCTCGGGCCTACTGCCAGGTTCACATTAGATGAGCTTGGCTCACTACAGTATACTGAAGGCCAAAGGGTCGTCAACTCAGTTTCCCCGGAGGAATATGAATATTACTGGTAATATTAGAAATTTTGAAGCAAATTGCATGTATTGACAGAGTAAATCAACAAAGATGTGTAATTATTTATGTCGTATTAGCAGTAACACATTTAATATTCAGGTAATATCTAAGGTATTATCATCCTGTGTACAGAGGAATGTCGAAGTTGACGACCCCTTGCTGAAGGCCCACTACCAGGCCCACACTGTTAAAAAAGTTCTTAAAAATAAGGAAAGATTTTCTCTTATTTTTAAGAACATATTCACAAGTTATGAAATTTTATAAAAGTTTATCGAAATTAAGAACATTTTTGAAATATCAAATTAGGATTTAAAATATAACAAGTAAGTTCTTAAAATTAAGTAAATTTTATGTAAATGTCATAACAGCATTATTAGACTTACGATTGTCTTGTACATTTAAGAAACAGTTCGGAAAATTCAAAGTACTTCTTAAAAATTCATCCAAGTTTTGAAATTGGGACATGGAATTTTCGTGTTTAATTTTTACTGGGAGGAATTAATATTGAATTTTACCCGGCGGTATATAGCGATATGTCTTGTTGAGTGCCTAAAGTTCAATGATAAACGTGCTCCTTGCGCACTAAACAGCTAGTCATCCTGGGAATGTCCCTTTGGGTAGTGGCGCATGAGGTCGGATCCGACCGCTCTCTGCGCATGTAAGTCCCGACGGCCCCGTGGTCGAAGGCGTTGGAATTCCAACCCAAAGGTCCGAGGTTCGAGTCCACCCAATCGCTAAAGTACAAACAAGAACTTAATTGGAATAGAACTGTAACTTGCGCACCGGAAGGGAAGGTTCAGTCCGTGGGAAATCTAAATATGGCAGATTTTTGCGTTTTCTTGCAAGAAAAATAACTTTTTGACTTTTCATAACATATGTTCTTAATTTTCAGAAAGTATTTAATTTGTTCTTAAATTTAATGTAAAATTTTCTTTGTGAATTGCTTCCAAACTCATGTTCTTAAAATTAAGATGGATTTTTTAAACAGTGACGCCAAGGACAGGGAGGAGGGGGAGCGGGGCTGCGATGTCACAGAGCTCACCACGCCAAGGACCGGGAGGAGGGGGAGCGGGGCTGCGACGTCACAGTGCTCACCACGCCAAGATAGCCATCACTCGCTTGTCGGGCCCGCCTGCTCTGGTCAGTAGAACACACGTATCTGGGGTAATTCCAAACAGCCCTTCCCAATAACAAGACATCAAGAGCCACCCCATCACTCAGATAGATATGCATCCCGAGGGGGAAACAACCCTGATATTTTTGTACACCTCGTAATTTATAGGAATTTAATGTAGTCAGTGGCGTCGGAAGTGGGGTTTGGCGTGGGCGGTTCCCCCCCCCCCCGCCGCAAGGCGGAGGGGGCGAAGCCCCCCCCCCCCCTTTTCTTTGGCAGTTTTCACCCTGCTCTGGCTTAGCTTTGCCTCACGTTATTTATTTGTATGTTTATCCACAAGGATACAACATTTCAGTTAGATTTAAGTGAAGTTATCAGAGAATTTGTTAATAGAACCCCTGAAAGGCGGCCCACGTTTGGGCCACGCTGAACAGTGTAGCTTGTAGCCCGAGCCCTGTCCTAGCCTAGTTAAATGGTCAATTCATATTACAATTAATAAAAACGGATTTTTTTAAGTATTTACTACACGTATTATTATTGTTTTAAATTAAACAAGAAACGGGAATGGGTGGTGGTTGGTGACCGAAGGGTGCGCGGGGAGGTTCGTGGTTTTCGCCCCACCGCGGAGGACTTCCGACGCCGAATGTAGTTCGGAGAAATTCAGAAAAATTGAGAAAAAATTCAGAAAAATTTAACAGAAGTAGGAAGAATAACGAAAATTTACAAAAATAATGAAATGGTGAAATTCCAGCAAAAATTATTGAAAAGTTCACTAAAGTTCCCAATATTTGTACACTAAAATTCAGGCGTGTTTTCCCCTTGGATGCTTTCCATTAATTATTGATCTCGCTACAAACTACAACACTTCCCTCCGCTGTAAGAGAAAAAAAAGCTGTCTTCTGACAATTATCTTCCGGAGAAATGTGGAGCGAGATAAACTTTAGCCTAGACTAACAATTTCTCAGAAGACTTTGAGAAGAAAAAAAAAGATGAAAAAATAAACACTTTGTCACGTAAAAAAAACAACTCTCAGATTTCACATCATTGTGCCGATTGGTGCATTGTTCAAGTGCTCTGGCTGCTAATCAGTGACAACATTTATTGTCGATTGATTAGTTGTAGTTTGACAAATAATTTCTCAAATTTAATTGACACTTTATTCCTTGGTGATTTTTTTTTTCGTCTGGTTGAAATAATTTTTGTTTATATTTGTACATAAAATTTGTTGTCGAAAAAACACAGTGTCGTTTATGGAGGGAAGCGTCGGCGATTCGGCTGGAGGGGCGCAGGGCGCAGCCAGACACCGCACCACGCCAGGGCCACGCCCCGCTCTCCTCCCTGTCCTTGTTCGTGATTCAGACCGGCCATGGAGAAAGCCTGGAGGGGCTCTAAATCCCCCAACGCGAGACTGAGCTAACTGTTGAGTTTTGCCGCAGCCGTGCCGTCCCCGGCGCCGCGGCACGCTTGGAGGGATGGAAGGGCCGTGTTCCATCGCCACGCCACGCCTCGCCACCCTGAGTTGACGTTTGATGCGGTCGGCTTCTCGACGTAACCACAAGTTGCACCCAGGCCCCGGCCCCGCCCCGCTCCGCTCTGCCCCTCCCCACAACGCCCCCCGGGCCTGGAGAGGAGGGGTGAGCGTCCCGCGCGAGGCGGGGCTGAGCACACCCTGTTGCTCACTGTGTAAACTGAGGGACATAAGGTGTATGAGAGGGAGAAAGAGAGAGAGAGAGAAAATATGAATATATTTCAAATTCCTTACAAAAGAGGCGAAAAAGCCCCTCTGCAGTTTGAAACCGCACACTGTAATTCTCAATGCAATAAAAACTACGATTGGAGTGCAATAAATATTTATTGCTCCTGTGGGAGCGATAAAAAAATTATTGCACTTTATTAGTATTTAATAGTACTCTCAAGTGTGATAATTCTCATACCATTTGCAGCAATAAATGAACAATCGCTCATTTGTCGCATTAAACGCAAATTATCGCTTATTTTGAGCAATCATGATTGCATAAAAATGCATTAACTAATGCACTTTTCGAGCGATAACTCTCTTATTGCTTTCCCTGGAGCGATATTTTGTGTGTATCGCTTTGAGGAATTATCGCAGCAAATTGTATGATATTTATCGCTCTTCAGATAACAGTGCATATGGCAAGCCTTCAGTTATTCAATAGACCATATCGGTAAACCGAAAAGAAAGAAGAACAGAAAGAAGAAGCAAAGCGTAGTATGTCAACGTTATGATGTGCCGTCTCTTTCAGTTCAGCAGTTTTCGAGAAAAACAATATCCTGCAGCGCTTTTGACATGAAATTAACACTTTGGACGGTTGAGTCATCTTTTAACATTATGTGAGTCTCATTAATCGTCTAAATACGGCGGTGGAACTGACGCCGCATTCTATACTTCTCATACCCGTCTTTGCTTCTTCTTTCTGTTCTTCGTTCTTTTCGGTTTACCGATATGGTCTATTAAATATTTCAGACATGAAAGCTAAACTTGCACATTCAATCAGAAGAATTACTAATACTATTATCAAGGAACAGAGAGAGAAAGAGAGAGAGAGAGAGAGAGAGAGAGAGAGAGAGAGAGAGAGAGAGGGAGAGAGATGAGCTGAGCAGAGAGGGAAAAAAAACAAGTGGGCGCGGGGCGGGGTCTCATCAGCGCAAGCATCAGCGGCCCATTTGCGTCCCCGGCCGAGCGGGGCGGAACATCCCTCGTTGCTTCCTCGCGCTATTTCCGCGCGTCATCCTCCCCCCCCCCTCTCCCCCCACCTTTTCCTTTCCCGCACATCGCCCGGCACGGTCGGAAAATAAGCGCGCAGTTTGTGACGGGCAGCCGTTTTCTATTATCCACAGGGCCATTTTTCAAAGGTCGTTGAGAAGCGACCATAGCGTAGTGCTCCGTCCTCCATTGTGGGCGCCGAGGCGCGAGGCGCGGAGAGGCAACGGGAAGAAAGGGAGACGCCATATGCGTCGTTAACCCTTTAACTGAGTGTCTCCCGTCCTCACAGTTTATTAACGTTTACGCCCACCCACTAATATCGAGGTCACTCAGAGACCCATATCGCCGCGTTCATTCGCGGCTGTCACTGTCATATGCCCGCTCCCGAGTAAGATCACTGTCTCAGAATGTCAGTAAACGCGAAGGACGACTAAAACACACCCCCACACCAATAAAAATAAAAAAAATCATTAGCGTCCCAGTATAACTGGCGTCTTGGTTTTCAAGACGTTTTGGAAAAACTAAGACTAGGACGATTTCCAAAACATTGCTCTTGGTTTTGAAGACGTCGTCTTGAAAAATTACAATAATTTCAAGACGACGTCTGAAATGAGGTATTCCGCATTAGAACAGGAGGAATATCGTCTGCTGCCGTACCATCACAAAGCCTCCACCAATCAGAGAGGGCTTCTCTCGTGGCTCGGTCCAGAGAGCCCTTCACTGATTGGTCGAGGCCTTGTGATGGTCCGGGATAGCAGAGGATATTCCTCCTGTTCTTCTTATTCGGAAAATACCTCATTCGAACGGCATATGTCTTGGAATTCGTCTTAGTTTTCAGGACGTCATCGGGAAGTCTTGGTTTTTCGAAAATGTCTTGAAAATCAAGAAAGTTGTTGACTTGAAAACCAAGACGCCAGTTTTACCGTGGTACACACCATTGCAATAATTCATTCCCAATTTATATTGCTTCATTCTTTTTTTAAATGATTGTAGCACTCCCGGGTGTATAGATGCTGTCGCCCGTCGCTCCCTCTGCTCCAACATGGCTCCAAAGAAACGGGGACGCGGGAAGAAAAATGACGCGGCACATTTTGGAATGAATGGGGTGCCAGCAGCCGACACCACCCACGCCTCGCCTCTCCGCACGCCACCGCACCACGCCGCGCAAACGAGTGCGCGGCTACGAAAATAATTGCGATCAGTCACACGCCTTAACTAACCCCAGCAGCGTCAATGCACTTAAAAGCGTATTTAATGCGGTAATGCGCATTAAAATGCGCATAAAAGGTAACACATTGGTGACGCATTTTATGTGCATTACGCACATTAAACGCACATTTAAAGCAGCACTGCACATTAAATGCGTCACCAATGTGTTACCTTTTATGCGCATTTTAAGGCGCATTAAGTGCATTGGCGCTACTGGGGAAGGGCGCAGATTTTTCCACATTAAATAGGGCATCTACTTTCGCCATGCCACAATCTGCTCAGTATGTACGGTGTACTGCCAATGTCAATGGAATGACTACTTTGGTCCTCCCAATCCAGCACGCGTATGTGCGATGTGTGTCTCTTCTTTCTCGGAGAACCATTTCTCAGGCGGAGCTGCGCGCTGCGGCCACCGGGACCGGGCCAGAGGCTCGCTCCAAAAGCACCCCTGGGATTTGACAAGCAGCAGGGGAGGAGGGGGAGGAGGAGGGAGTACGGGAGTACGGGGCGCAGCTGGTCCCCAGTTCGCTCCGCGTCCATTTGGGAGCCGTGACTTACCGGGACGTGGCGTGGGCCCTAAGGCAAAATTGTGCGCTGTGCGCTGACATTACGATCAGGCCATTAACCAGCACTCCTGTAGGACAGACGCATGTGTTCTCTGCTTCTTTTCGCAATTTCCGTAACTTCATCTGACGACTTTGATTTCGGCTATGCTAACATCGGTACGGTCCTGTTAGCAAAATTAATGGAACAGATGGACAGACAGACAGAGAGGCTTCCGCGGTAAGCTGTCAGTTTTGACTGACAGATCAATAGTGACTGCAGGTTATCAGTCGGTCGTTTCCACCCGCATCACGAGACGATAGGTATAGCGACATGTTAACTTAATTTCAGGCAATGTGGAAAACGGCGATTGTTGTGTGAAAAATATATGAAAAATAGCAGTGTGGAGAACCTTTAAACGGCGTGGTATTTATCAGAGACTTTACTTACCTTTTTCAGTTATTTACTTCTTTCCCACCATTTTTTCTCCAAATTGATGGCAAACAAGGACAAAATATCTTTTTACAAGTGGTTTGCACGCGGAAGAAGAAGAAGAAGAAGAAGAAGAAGAAGAAGAAGAAGAAGAAGAAGAAGTAAGAAGAAGAAGAAGAAGAAGAAGAAGAAGAAGAAGAAGAAGAAGAAGAAGAAGTGCGTCTCTCAAGGCTCTCATATCCATGGTCGAAAGAGGACTTCCCTGTTCTCACCACACGAACGCGACCAACGTTGTATCCTGTGGCACGGGGTAGCGGAGGGGACAAGGGTGGAGGCAAGGAGGATTCCCGACGCTGAACGAGCCGAGCCGAGCCGAGCTGGTCTCAAAACCTGTCCCATCCCCTCCTCACTTACCTGCGAGGCTGCCAGGGGGACCGGTCGCAAGCGGCTTACAAGCAGCCCACCCCATTTTTTCCCCTCCTTCTTTTTGGCTTTTATCTTGCTTTCCGTTTGCCACGCTAGAGCGTCCTAATAAAGTGTTCTAATTCGTCTCTTGTCTTACAAAGCAGGCAACGCGCGTCAACGACACCGCCGGGAGTGAGTAAAAAGTACATGACGCCAAGCCTCCAGGTAGCGGCGCCATTCCCAAATCAAGGAGCCGAGTGAATGAGTGAATGAATGAATAAATGAATGAATGAAATGGATGGATGGATAGCTGAATGAATGAAATGGACGGATGGATGGATGCATGGATGGAGGTGGATGGATGGATGGATGGATGGATGGATGGATGGATGGATGGATGGATGGATGGATGGATGGATGGATGGATGGATGGATGGATGAATAGGTGGATGGATGGATGGATGGATGGATGGATGGATGGATGGATGGATGGATGGATGGATGGATGGATGGATGGATGGATGGATGGACTAATGGACGTTATCCTGAAGGGCATAGCGTGATTTCTCCCCCCTCCCCCCGCCCCCCTCCTTCCCACTCCAGGCCAACACCTCGACATCGACATTGCACATCATGCTAGGCGTCACTTGACGTTTGACGAGTCGATGGCGAGCTCTGCTTGTCGGTCCTCGGATGAACCGGAAGGGGAAATGAAGGTGAAATTACAAGTTCCAAACCAAGCAAAAATACAAAAAACAGGATTCAAATTTTATTTTTGTCCCTATATACTGCTTAATTTTTTGACAGTTTTACAGGCGTTTTTATGAAAACATAGGTCAGCAAATAAATTAAAAGTAAAGAAATGAAATTAATGTGGAGTTGTCGCCCTGCCCTGTTGGCCCCATATTCACATTCGCACTTTTATAAACGAAGCTTCGAAGTAGTAACACAGAATCCTCTGAATTTTATCGGCGTCCACCTCAATGCCTACTTTCCAAAAACCCTTTTCGGGAAAGTTTATCACCTTCAGCCTATCTATGTCGATCGTAACGTTATCTAATCTATACGAGCCCTGTATAAAAGTAATTAAAAAGAGATTAGACCATGTCTATTTTTATCGTTTTACCATCACTTTTACTGACTGTCCTCGTCGGAAACACGGTCTAGGACTCACCGCTCGTATGGGATTACATGAAAGGGCGGGTGTCAGGTGGAACAGCGGCGTCCATATCATATTTTTCATGGTGAGCAGCCCGCAAGTCTCATCTCCAAAGCGCCAGTTTTGGAATGGCTCGCAATGCGGGTCATTCCTACTCTCGCACCTATTGATGCGCGCTACCGCCTGTGCGGGGAAGAAAAGATAGATCGTCACTTTCACGTCAAGTGAGCAAACACACTTACCCCAAGCGCCAAGAGCGTCGTAGTGGAGATATTAAATGAAGCTTTGCAAACGTTTCCCCTCCGACTTCGTCACACAGTATTTGTTTTCAGCGTGTTGCGTCTTCAGTCCATGGTGACGCCTAATTTCGAAGTCACGTCCGGTAAGTAGTCACCTTGGTGAACTTGGTGTAGTTCTTGGTGAACACAAAGGTGCCCTTTCCCCAGAGGGTTTTGCCCGCCTGGAACACGCTCGAGTCCGTGAAGCCATTCGGAAGGTCGGGGTAGTCGGGGCAGTTTCCCAAGGACTCCAGTCGGAAGAGAGTGGTGGTCTTGGCCTTGGCCCGCTGCAGACGACAAAACGTTAGTCACTTCTGAAGGTGGCGATGTGTCAGGCCTTGAAGGGCAGACCGTGACCGTACCACCGCGGGCGGCGACAACACTGCGAGCAGGCCGAGGCCGACGAACAAGGCGGACAAGTCCAGGGCGGACAAGCTGGCGGCCTCCAGACGGAGGTGTCCGAGGGCACCGAGCATGACGGCGTCGTCGTTACCAATGAGCGAAAGGGATTGCTGGAGGACTAGACGGTACGCGGCCCGCTCTCCCCTCCCTCGTCCGGGGAAAGACCTCGGCATCGACAGCGACATTTTTCACGGCCAGGCGATACTTTTGAGTGACGGGTCGATGGCGATTGCTGCTTATCGGTCTGCTGTTGCCCTTCCGGCCGGAAACCAGACTGATGAACCGGAAGGAGAAATTCAAGGGCCCTCAAAAAATTACAATAAATACAACATCAGTAAAATTTCGGTTTTCTATTTATTTATTAATAACACTTTATTTTTTTAAAAAGCTCACAATTGGACAATAATTTGATATAATTATGTGTTGGGTCTACAGACAAATCTAAAATATTTTGATTATGTGACGAGCTAACAAACTGAGAATAAAATATTCCTTATCAGGAGAAAATGAAGAAAACAATATCACATCAGCTTTACACGTCCAAAAATATTTTGGTCAAAACTCTAAGGAAGATTATTTTTTTTAGATGTATTCTAAATGTCAAAATCTAAGGCACCCTCAATAAAACTGCATTTTTTTTCGATTTTCACATCAAGAGGTTCTGGAGTTTGCACTTCCGATCTAGTAATAGCCTGAACAGCAGGGGTAGAAAACCTAAATGAGCCAAGTTGACTCATGGAGGTTACAAGAGATTGGGAATTAACATTTCCATCAATTAAGGGGGGTTTAATTATTCCTGGTGACAATAACCCAGGAGCTGAGGAGCCAGAACAAATTGCAGTTAAAGGGCGAACAGGACTTGCAAAAGATATACCTGTATCACTAAGGCCAGATAAAACTATTGGGTTTGAATCAGTACCTAAAGGAGGAGTGTTTTGAAGATTAGCATAATTTGTAGACTTTTTTGGAAGGCTTGACACAACTAAACGCTGAGGAGTGGGACTAGAGTTTGAAGTCTGACCATTTTGTGACTTAAGCAGAGACTGCAAACCACTTTGAACTGTTTGAGAACTAGTGTTTAGACTATTAGTTTGAATGACACTGTATTGAGAATTAGAACCAGGAGTAATGGCCCTAAATATGCTGGGCTGAGTACTAAAGCCCGGGGCACTAGTCTTAATTGCATATGATTGAGAATTAGAGCTCATAGCACTTGTCCTGATAACAAATGGTTGAGGACTAGAGCTGGAAGTGAAGCTCTTTATGATGTATGGCTGAGAGTTGGAGCTTGTGGCACTGCTCTGGATGACATATGGTTGAGCATTCGAACCCAATGCATTGGATTTGATTACATATGGTTGCATATTGGAAGTTGTAGCACTGGTTTTGATTATGTACTGTTGCTGATTAGGGCTTGAAATACTTTTTGAATTAGCAACAGAATTCAGTACTGAACTCAAAGTTTGTTCATTTGGCTGTGGGTTGGTAACATTTCCAGGATTGGTACCACGTTGCACAACAATAATTTTTTTGTTTGTCATACTACTAATTGCTGCTGAAGTTGAACTCTTGTCAGAATTAGCTATGGATACAGGGCTACCCTGTTCAGCAGCACTTCCAACAAGCACTTTTGCTTTCTTTAGGTTGGAGTCAGATGATATGCTGCTGATTTCTAAGGGCCTTCTTTGACCTCTAAATGGTTCCCTACGGGTCTCTTTGGCAGAGTTATTACCCTGAGATCCATCGTTCCTCTTCTTTATCAGGTAACCGCGATTCAGATTTATGCATCTAAAGTACCGTTCTACTGGTTGCGATGTTTCAGGATATTTTTCATTTGTAAAAGCTGTTCAAGAGGAACAATGGGCTGAGTATTCAAGAATTGTTAAAGGTTAAGGAACAGAGTTTCAAATGAGAAATGTACATGTTCGTTAAAAATCTTACCAACGACTGCTGACAACAAACGGCGGTCCATTTTTTCTGCTGATGTCTCTATGTATTTCTCCATTCCCATTAGATGAGTTAACAAACTCTTCACAAGTGCTTGGTGAGGGGGTTTCCTATTGGCCCCAAAGTCAGCTAACTTTACCAGACGACTAAGAAGAGCTGCATCTATCCATACCCCTGCTCCCTTGCGCAATTCAATCTGTTTTTTAAGAACAAGAGCTTGTAAGTAAAATACTCAAAACTAAAAAAAAACTGTATGAATACTTATCTTTGGGTAATTTAAAGATTACCTTCTTTTCAGATGGCCACTGCCAGGGCTGGCTGAGATGATTCGCAAGATTAGCAAGTGCTGCTCCAGTGGCCAGAATATTGGCAGCTGTTGACTTGTGAAAATGTGAGAAGTAATCCGATAGTGAAACCAGAGTGTTGATAAATCCATCTGGTACTGCAAAGAGGCAAGTAACATTCATATTTTGTATTCGGAGATGACAGCTTCCACTTAATCAAAAGATGTGGATGTAACTTACAAGAAGGAAATGGTGGAAGTTTTTTAGCACAGCAGTTAGCACAGCCATCGTTGCATTCTGATGCACCATCAAGACTGATGTTTGGAGGCTGCTCTTCAGCAGCTCGGTTTAAGGAGTGCAGAACATGCTTCTCTTGCTTCTGCTTGTCAGTGTCATCATCAAAGAGCTTAATTTTTCTGGCCAAGTTTTCTTTGCATGGGGGAATACTGCCATGAAGCAATATGTTTCCTTCTTTGGTAACAAAAAGAGACTCCAAGTACTTTTTAGAAGCTGAAAACCGTAAAAGTATAATTATAACGCAACGAAGTTGATTGAAAGGATGAGTAAAAAGACAATACTTCAGCACTCACAACAAAGTCTTAGAATTTTGCATTCGTAACTTTTCCTCAGGATGCATGCGATCCTCATAGCCCCTTCACACAAAGGTATTTCTTTGCCGTCTTTCTTAAAAGACTTTTCAAAACATATTTCAGGTATTATACTTGTTCTTCCCATGTTCGTTAAAAACACTAGGGCGTATGTTTGAGACATAGCACCAAAATTCTAACGAACGTAAGTTCGTTCAGTGGACACACAATAACCACACAGATGACATTCGATTTGAAAACAATAACAGAGTCTAGCACGGTCTGACCAAATCTGCAAAATTAAAACGCACAGGTTAGCCACTAAAAATCTACATCCTTAATATAAAATACCGGATCGGGCGATGATATATAACTCGTGGATATACCGTACGAATGCAAGGTGTGTCCTTTTTCAGTACATAGACTACATTCAAATGTATTAGAAAAATAGGGCCTATTTATTCAATCTTTCTTACTTTTATCTTTATCCGACAGATAATTTTCTCATGTATTACCCGAGGCGCGTCGAAGCCTCGTTCCCAGCCTCTAACTTATATATTCCTCATCTCTTATTTGCCGCCGTTCATCCCTTAGGCGCCAATTTAAGAAAGAAAGAAGAGAAGAGAAACAGAAAACGAGGAAAAACGTGTGGACGCGGGAAGCAGCCGGTAGTGAAGTGGTGAACTGCCGAAAATAATTTTTGGGTAAGGCAGTAAACTGCTTGTAATTTTCTAAGACCTTCATTTCTTACAGGCAAGTAATAGTTTTGTTGTTTCTTTCTTAATTCTTCGATCTTAGTCCAGGCACAGGCTCTGTGGAGGTTAGAAGAAACCACCTACCATTCTTTAAAAGTCGATATATACTGTGATATGATGAACTGTCTTTTAGTTGTAAGAAATCTTTTAATTCGTCTCTGTGTTTTTACTAAGATAAAAATTTTCCAGTATGGCGCTTGAACCTTCCACACCTGTCTTGGAGAGGACAATTCAACTTACCAGTGATGCGAAGAAAGCCAGATCAAGTTTGCTGTGGGGATGTTTCAACTCAGTCATCTTCAGCATTTTACTTCTTGATATGTGAGTGTGATTTGTTTGAAGCGTCTTGTTATCTCTTCCTTCACAACCAACAGTTTTGCCTTCTCTGTTTAGAGTTTATACATGTCCTCGCTACAGCTACTACACTCAGTTGGGAGAGTACATAATTGCAAGCATTTTGTTCTTAAATGCTTTGTATCATTTTGGGCGTTATATTTGGACTGTGTTTAGCATTGAACCTTTAATGGTAACTCCACGCCAACAGAAACTTCTTGGTATTAAACAAAATGGTAAGTATTAATATTTCTAAATTATATCCTCTTGTTCTTGTTTGTGCTCAGAATTTATAATGAAACACACCTTTTAAACATATTAGATCCCTACATTAAGTTTAAAGCTGCTCTGTCTCCAACACCTAAAAAGGGCTCAGCTGTAGTCCAAGAGGCAATCACCCCAATGAATATGACTGCTCTCAGCTGGATGTCTAATTCTGTATTATCTCCATCAGCTGGGTCTCCTATCAATGACTGTATGCATCTCCTTATTTAATCATTTTTTCTGATACATGTTGGTTATATTTGAGAAATTTGTTAAGTAAATTTTCTTTTTCTTTTTTATAGCTACAATGAGTAGCCAAAATTACTCAGTATCATCATCATCATGGATGTATCAAGCTGGATCACCAGCCAACATGTCACTGTCTCCTGATACTACGCGAGACGGTCTTCGTAGTCGGCAAGCCAAAATGTCACCTAATAGGTCATACACCTCTCACATGCCAACTACCCCATCTTCAGAATTCATTGGAGATGAAGATTCTTTGACAAATTATCTTCGAGACTTTGACTCCCATGAGAAGAGTTCTACTCATGGTATGGATGAAAAGTTCCCATCTTTCATTGTCTGCTCATAGTAATGTCATATACCTTTACTGACATGACATAGAAGAATTTCATACTTACATCTGCATTGGTATTTCGGTTGGTGTTTGCACTTTGCCATTCATACCATCATCGTAGCATTTTCCAGGGCTGTTTCAGAGAAGTTTTGCCTGTGTTCTCTCTTTCTACATTTTAAATTGGAACAGTTGCTATAACAATTACAATATTTTATAATTAGTATGCATCAGTATAGCTTGTAATTTAATAACTTCATATTATGTCAGTATATTTCTGTAGTTTGCATCTTTCATCTCATATAAATTATTTTTGACATGCTAAGGGTTAAATGAATAAATTCTGTCATGATTGTCTGCACTGCTTTTTGTGTCTGTTTTTAATTTCCTCATCACTGTCATTGCCATGCTAATTGCTTGCAAACATTTTCATCACTCAATACATCATGCATTTTTGTTTGTAGCCGCCAGCATTGAGCAGCCTACAAATCTACTCAGCTCTTTTTGGAGTCATCCAGCTAGTCGGACTGCTGGTGAAGTGTCCCCCTTACTTAGACGATGTACATATCAGTTAGCATCACACTCATCAAGTAAGTTAAAATTTTCCGTCCACGTGACTTCAGGTCAAATTAAGTCAGTTTATTGTAATTGAATTACTATTTGCATAGCTCAGAGCCCAAGTAGTCCAGGAGCAACAAGTGATGATACAAGTTCCCCATCCGCTCTTTATCATAATCAAGAAGCTTGGCGTCGTTTCAAAATTAACCCATCCATGCTTACACAATGGAATGCCAACTTAAGAATGGTATAAGTGTATTATCATATCTTTCCTACCAAAAGAAATGCATCGCTCAATACTTACATCCTTTCAACATTTCAGTGGATTTCTCAAACCATCTTAGAGAGATTAGAGAAAGAAATTGATGCTGTTGATGCTGCTTTGGCTAGACAGAGCATATCCGATGTTCGAGTTGGTCAAGTTGGTCTAGAGAGATTAAGGAAGACAGCACGCACCCTGACTGTTGTGCAAAATATACCAACACTTCCAAATTTGGTACCGTTTTTAGAGCTCTCACCTCACCAAGAATATGTTGTCTCTCGAATCCGTGGTAGGTGGACTCACACGCTTTTTGGAATATTGTTTTTTATTTGCAAGTATCCATACCCAGCTTCTGTATTATCTGAATAGAAGCCTCCCCCTACTTTTGGAGCCTCATTTGGAAGTAAAAGGTCCATATAAACCCATACAAAAAAGGCCTCTCATTTAAGCTCCCCACCCCCCTTGTTTTTAGGCTAAATTTCGGGGGAAAAAAAGGAGGCTTACATTCAGACCAGTACTACTTTTTACTATGCGTAATCGATTGTTGCAGAGCTTGCGAAAGGTGGATGTATGAGTGAATTTCGTTGGAACAGTGGAGGAAGCTTTAATGGAAAACCCTGGGATGAAAATTTACCAACAGATGCTACGGTAAGTTTGATTTTTCAGTTGAAAATTTTTATATCTTATGTCATAACTTACTATTTTACTTTAAATTTTGGATTTTTTGCAGTTGGTGATGCACTTGTTGGCAACTTATCTTGACTCACAATTGTTGCCACTACCTCAGAATCCTGATGGACGTCCATTTAGCACACAACATTTATTCAAATCACCAGATAAGCCACCAAAGGCCAAAAATACATTTGCTATCCATCAGACAAGCTTACATCCACCTCATTACGTGCTTGTGCTTGGTGAAGAAACACTTGATGTAACCAAGGTTTGTTAAGTCTTATATCATGTTGAGGTTTGCATCTTACTTAAGAGTAACCATGACAATCCTTTTTTTTCTTTCCTTTTTTCAGGGTCGCAACAATCTCTTTCACACTGTTCTACTCTTCCTTTATATTGTCAAGACGCAGGAACATGGAATGCTTGGTCGTGTCAATTTAGGACCTTCAGGTGTTAATATCTTATGGGTTATTGACTAAAGAGTTACCTGTTTCATGTAATAGTACAGTAATTCAAAGCAATGGCTCATTCAGATTCACTACCACTTTAAGTATTTTGTGACAGGGAATTTCTTTGTCTGTTGTTTTATCCAATCATATGTTTGTGAGTTTTAGGATCTCTCTTCATACTACTTCTAATGCTGTCAAAACTCTGACTAATTAAATATTATTTATGAAATCACGTGAGTAAAAAGTCCCTCTCTTCCAAATGATCTTGAACAGAAATAAAGTAATTTTATATATTCTATCTAACTTAGAATCTTATTTTAGCACTGACATGTTAAAAGTGTTCTTAAACAAACAATTCTACCATAATTTTACACAGTTGGAAGTTTTGCTGCTTCCACCCTGATCACATTGATCAGTTCTTGGTTTACAAGAAATATGAAGCGTAACCCAGCGATCTGAGGAGAAAAGCTAAGTTTAGTCTGCAAACTTCGTGCTAAGCTTAATCTAAAATACAAAACCAGAAATTTACCTCCACAACAGAATTATTGTTGAGTCTATATTTGTTTCCCTGTAGAATGGGCCTGCCATCAACATGGATAGGCCGTTTACCCTCACTGGAAATAAAGAAATCTCCATTGTTTCTCAACCTTATGGTTCCCTGCCTCCGAGAAACCTTCCAGGCTGGGCCCTCCAAAGATAAATCGACATCCACACTGTGATCTCTTGTGGAACGGCCAAGGGTAATCTAAAGAGAGAATAAAAGGAAGATAACAAAAAACTGACAGCTTGAAACTGAAAATTCTTTAAGCAAAAGACTACCTCTCTCGAGCGCATTAAGTAGCGAACTAGGCGACCTCTCAGAACTGCTAGGGTCTGGTTATCAAACTCAGGAGGATTGATTCCAGTAACAGAATCCACCAAAACTTGCCAGCGTCCAAGTTCATTTTCCAGAGTACGTATTTCTTTCTTGGCTCGCCTACATAAAACATTGAACATGATGGGTGACTTTTTTTTAGCAATATAATGAAATCTAGATTATAATAAATCATACCGGTCTGCAATAGCAAGTTCCTGTTCTAAAGCTTCATCTCGAAGATCAGCCAATTCTGCATCATTTATCAATTCTTCAGCATCAGAGAAATTCAAAACATGTTCAGCTTGGGGTAAGCTTTGGACTGTCAAATAGACATCTCACATCATTGATAGCACAATCAAAATAATAATTGGTTTACATTAGATTACAGTCTTACTACTGACCAGTTTGATCAGGTAAAAGGTGGTATTGTTTCATCAAAGTCCAGTGCGTAAGAAGAGACTTTGCAGTCCTAGCAGGAAAGAAGACCTGGGGATTTTTTTCAAGAAGTTCTGCCATAGTGGTGACGGTAGGTGAGGATGTCTGACAAAAAGACATTACGAAGGATAAGTTAAATAAGATACTGCAAAGTTAGTTGTTTGGGTAGTTGAATGATAGCACTTGAACTAACAGATTTTATGGTTCCTAAGAGTTCTTCTTCTGCCTTACTGAACAAAGCTTTAGCCTGTACAGCCTGTGTAACCTCTGGATGAAGATTTCTCATGGCCGATACGGCAACTCGAGAAACAATAGGATCATACAGCAGAGCATACCATCGCTGCTGCAACTCTTGAACTGTGAATCTACACGAAAATTTAACTC
This sequence comes from Frankliniella fusca, assembly GCA_029379305.1. Taxonomy (NCBI): domain Eukaryota; kingdom Metazoa; phylum Arthropoda; class Insecta; order Thysanoptera; family Thripidae; genus Frankliniella; species Frankliniella fusca. Next base: position 1,447,548 of record JAHWGI010000101.1, read on the forward strand.
CTCTGTGTACCATACGGATGTCATTTGTCTGTAATATTTTATAAACCAGAAATGGAAAAATAAACATTTCTTTGAAATAAAGATTGCAGTTACCTCAACATTAAATTCCAATCCATGCATCAGCAAACCTGCTGTACACCAATAATGAGGGCAAGGTCGTCTGTTGGTTTCCAGCGCCCCAAATCCTTTGCAGAAACACTATGGGCATGTTTCTGTTTACGATTGCGACGACCCCCTGGCATGGCACTGCCCTTGGAGGAAGTTCTCTTTTGTCTATTTTCAGGAGGTGGAGGAGCAGGAGCAGGTACAGGTACTGGTGGTGCTATGCTTGCACTGGCGCTAGTGCTTGGAACTGAATGCTCTAAAGATTAAAAAGGGGATAATTACAATTTTGTGACATAAAATTAAGAGAACTAATGATATTTCAGATGGACTACCATAGCTGCGTTCAGTTGGCTGAGAAGGGAGGGTAACAGACTGAGTTCGAGTTCTGACTACTTTGGAAGCAACAGGGCTACCATATGCACCTAAACTTGATTCAACCAATTCATCATCAAATTTTCTTCGTTTAATTGACCGCGAACTGCTGCTCATAACAAAAAAAAATGTTTTATATTGACTTGATAAAAACAACAAGACATCATTAGATTTTACAGCAAAGAGACTGTACCTCCTACGTTTCAATGACTCCCCAGAATGGCCCTGCAGCCCTTGAAAACTAGGGCTTCCATTGTTCAGCAGCCCACCTCCTAATGAATCATTGACATAGGCTCCTGAATTTGATGCTTGATTGTGCTCCATTGATCTGAAAATAGCATATTCTAAAAACTTCAAGACAAACTCATAACCATAAATAAAAGCAGTGCCAAACTGTTTAAGTTATGTTCGTAAAATGTTTCATACGTAAAATATTTCAATGATCAGCATCCAGAGAAACACAAAAAAAGTTTCAATAGGAGAGAGACTCGTTAAAAAATTCTGTATAGATAGCTACAGAGTTTGGCAAAGTAGCGTCATATAAAACATAACCTGTACATATACATACATCTTGGCTTTGATAATGGGTAATATTTCATTCAAGGCCCTACATCAGAATAAGATCAGTACACACCATTAAAGTGCTGAGCAAAAACACAAAACTTTCTAGGAATCTGGCACTAAAACATCAAAAACATGTTTCTTTCTGTGAAATTGTATTTTCCACCATGTCTAACAAAAACAAAGAACAAAACATTTGAAGGTCGGCAGCAGAAACAGAAAGCATTTTTGAATACTTTGTAGAAGGCACACACCGGCTTCGGCGCCAAAACAGACGGCCATATTGTGTATTTTAGAAGTTGACAGAAAATGTGTGTTTAAATGTTTGAAAATTGATTCGTCGACTCGTCCTACGTCTCCAGGATGTTGTGAGTATCGACGCGCTTTCTAAATTGTTTGTATTTGTTGTGAATCAGCCAGAGGACGCCTGATCAGTGTTTACAGCGGTTTGCTGAACGTTTTTTTCTGTGTTGTTAGAACTGTCAAACTGCTGCGGGGCTTCTTTGTTCTCCAGCATCAGTGTTACAGTGGCTAGAATGCATTCACTGCAGCTATTTCTTCTTTGTTATGTACACTTAACGTGCCTTCAACTCGCTCTCTTGTGGTCGCTCCGTTGTTGCTTCTGGATTCTAACCTGTCACTTGTGGTTCTTGATTAGTTCTTTGGGTAGCCTCCCTGTTGTCCTGGAGGCATTAGGCTGGAGCCATCTGTCATTTGGGAGGAAAATATGATCCTGTACCTTTGTTGCACGAACATTCTAGATTTCTTGACTTGGCTGACTCTGTTTTTTCAAGAAGGGAACTTTGGTTAACCTCAAAACTTACAAAATGTTTGTCTCTCTGAAAAAATTAACTTTCTAATTTTTTTCTTTGTTTTTTTCTCTTAAGATTGGTATTATAAAAATATGTATTGCCCGTTACAATGAATTATATTATTGAATATATTTGCTGAATTCTTCACAATGAAGTACCAGTATATACTTTGGAATCTTTCGCAATACATTGAAGGGTCTTTAATTAAGTTAGGAGGTCACTATCTACCAAACGGACTGATGTGGGCTATGTATTTTTAAGAATCGTAGGATGTTAGAGATTAGAGGGGCAAAGACTGCTCATGTTTTGTGCGTAAAATCATTGAGGCACTTTACTGTAACTACTTTTGACACGAAAAAACATGACTTTGAAACCTAAAATTGTCAGATGCATGTCCATTTATGTTTTAAACTGCTTTTTCTGCAGAATCTGCTTATCACAGTCTGATTTAAAAACTGGTTAGGTCCTTGCATTGGAGTGTCTTGAGAGTGAACCAGTGCAGGTTGTGCATGGCATAGGTAATTTTTTTCTTGAGTACGGAATCTTGTTGCTGTTGCTTTTATTTGTTTATTCCTTTCAATATTTCCTCCCTTTTTCAAAAACGGTGCCGCCCCACCACAGCTACCGCCACTACAGCCTCCGCCTTTCTGACTTGACTCTGTCCTTTTAAATCCGTCGAGGTAAATTCGGGAATTGTATAAAACTGGGCGGGGCCAGCCGGCGCATGTGCCCGTGTGTTCGGGAGGGGGAGGGGAGGGGCGGGGCGGGGCGGGGCGGACACCTGGTGGCCTGCATCCCCTACGACGTGCTGGCTAGGGAGCGCTAGGGGTCGCCTGGTAGGGGACCGGGACCCGGGCCCGGGCGGCGCGGGGCGGACGGAGCTGGCAGCCAGACAGACCCAGGCCGTGAGAGTTCGCCTCTGGCGGGGGCCGCGCGTAAGCACAGTGAGGTGGAGCATCTGAGGGGCTCGCGGTCCTCTGCCGCCAGCCGACTGATTCCGCACATCGTTCTCCTTCACCTTCTGTATCACTCCGTCCTTGTCGCACTCGTGGGACAACCCCCCTTGTGCGGGTCAGTCTACAGGTCATGGGGCTGCCCAGTGCCAAAGGCTGTCCGGTCCGGGCGCCCAGTGACTGCGTCAAGCCCAGCCGACCTGCGGCCGGCTGTCGCAGGTCCAGGTGGGACCCATCCTTCTCCTGTTGCTACCGGGGCTGACCGGGGCGGTATGATGATAATGACCTTGGCACAGTGCTGGGCCTAGCTGTCCAAATCTGTGGCGACCCTTCGAGACCCTGGAGCGGTCGCGGAAGGCAAATTGCTCGGCAGATCGCCTCCAGGCAGGGCACCCCGTGTCCCTGCTGGCCTTCTCTTTGGGATCCTCGATGCCTCGTCCCCTGGCCTGGTCCGCAGCGTGCACGGTAAAAGCGATGTCTGATTTTTTTGGGGAAAAAGGGAAAACTTTGAGGACCCTGGATACTTTGAGGAAAACTCCTTAGATTTTGAGGAAGTCTCCTCAAAAATTGTGGAGATTTCCCTTATTTTTTGAGGAACCTTCCTCAAAATCTGAGGGGTTTCCCTCAAATTACGGAAGATCCTCAAAGTTTTCCCTTTTTCCTCAAAAAATCAGTCATTGCTTTTACCGTGTGTGTGGGGGGGCTCCGGGGCCCGGAATCAGCCGCCCCGCCCCGCCCCGCCCCGCCCCGCCGCCCCGCCCCCGCCTCCTCCTCGAGGACGAGTGTGACGAGAGCAGTGGGGCAGTCCTGCCAGGTCCTGCCCTTCCCCGAAGGCCCTCCTCGCCTATGACTCACGTGTCTCTCGCCACTCACTTCACTATTTCCCGTCCCATGCGTTCTGCGCCTTGTCAGAGTCTTTCGGTGAGTCTGCGATCCGGTCGATGTACTCCCTCCCAAGTGGGGCGTTGTTGACTCTAGAACTCTAGAACTTCAACAACTACGGATCGAGATGCGCGTGACGAGAGCCTTCACATCCTCGCCGTCAGCCTGGTGCTCCGGCCGACGACGGGGCCCTCGCGCGAGGCCGTGAGCGTGAGTCCTTTTGGCGCCAAACGCGCGCTGGCGCAGACAAAGAGCCCCACGGGCGAGCTCGGTCCGGTCCGGCTCGCAGCCGGCGCGCCGCGCCCCGCGCCAGCCGCACCCCGCCGCGCCGCGCCACGCCTGCCCCGCCGCGCCGCGCCACGCCTGCCCCGCCCCGCCCCGCTCGCCCTGCGGGCACGGTCCGGTCCTGCCCGACAAGTTCCCGTGGGCTGCAGGACTCCTTCCACTCCGTTAGGCCCCCGGGTGTCCTGCGCACGGAATGCGCTGCCTGCAGACGGGGCGGGGAAGTGCCGGTGGGTTAGCGCCGTGCCGAGTCGGGACAGATGACGTAAGACTGACTTTGCGCCCATGCTTTAGGGACGGTCCCTTTTCCCCCGTCCCGGAGGGAGACTGCGAGCGAGAGAGAAGGAGCGAGTCATCCCTCTGTGCTGCTCGAGGGAGCGAGAAAGAGAGAGCGCTGCCGGCCTGGCCGCCTGCTGTTGCCGTGCGAGTGAGAAGAAGGGAGTGGGGGAAGGGGCGCTGCCGTACCGCCGGCCGGCGCGCTGCTCTGGCCGGGCCGGGCGCTCCCGCTCCGCTCCGCTCCCTCGCTCTCGCTCTCGTCGTGGTCGTGGTCCTCGTCAGTCTGGAGTAAGCCGTCGCGGGGGGAGGGTTGCGTCGTGTCGTGTCGCCGGGGTACGGGAGAGATTCGCGCGCGAGCCCCGCGGCCCAGCGGGAGGGATATGCGAGTGTAGTGTAGGACAGCGCCATGGATAGGATTATGGACGGGTTCTACTACCCCTCCGCCCAGCAGCAGCACGTTAGGGTGGCCGAGCCCGCCCACCACCACGGTTACAACAACAACAACCTAGTCAAGCTTGAGGACTTCGGCAATGAGGCGTAAGTGCCGAGACGACACGCCCTCGCTGAGTGGGGATTTGCAACCTGTCGAAATACACGCGCGCCGTCGAGACGGACGGCGTGGACGTGACGGGGACTTGTATGGTTTATTTTTGCCGCGCCTGGTCTTGGAATGCGCGTGAGGGATGTTCTTCAGGTACTTGGACGTTAGCTAAGCCCTCGAGGTCCCTGGAGGCGCGGGGCGGGGCTGCCCCGGGAGCCTGCGAGGTGATTCAGAGCACCGTTTCGTAGTGTCCTCTCTGTTGCTCCTCATGGCCGTGCTCCATGAGTGCGACAAGGAGAGAGCGACGAAAAAAGTGTGCGGAATCACCCTGCGAGGCGACCGAGCCGCCCTCGGAGCCCCATCCCATCAGGTGATTGGCTTTACGGTGTCAGCTGTGCGGAGCGGGGGGGAGGGGGGAGGGCTGCGGGGGCGCCGCCCGACCCGACCCTGCCCCGCCCCCTCCCTCCCGGAGCAGACCTGGGCAGGGCAGGGCGAATGGTCCAGTCCAGTAGGGTGATTCCGCACACTCTGGTCTCGTCGCTGTTTCCTTGTCGCACTCATGGGGTACGGCCGTAAGGAGCAATAGTGAGCAGGGCACTACCAAACGGTGTTCGGAATCACCCTGCAGGTCCGGAGCTGGCCTTTTGTCCCGGCTCCGATGACGGCGAAGGGAGGAGAATGTGGGTCGGGCATTAGCAGGTTCTTTGAGGAGCGCAGGCTCCGGCGGCCGGCCGGGGTGTGCGGGCAGCCTCTGCGGGAGGCAGGGCCGGAGAGCAGAAGAATGTTGAGGCAGTCGTGCCTCGCCGCGCGGCCCGGAGATAAAGTGAAACTGCAAACTCGTCGCGGGTCTTCGCTGCTGCTGCGACGAAATGGTGTCGCAGGCCAGGCCGCTGCGCCGGGGTTATCCGTCGTCTGATAACGATATGCAAGCCGCGGTGCACTCCCGCTGTGTCAGAGGTTCAAGCACCGACACTGTCGTAGATTTTTATTTTTATCGTTTTCTAGTTTCAATATTTATGCTTTATTTCTGTGGCGGCGGCCACGACGACGATAAGCGCTTCTCGGTCTTAACGGTAGAGGCGTGTGACCGTGGACGTGGTGGGGGACGGCGCTAGTAGATCAGACACCAGCAACATTGTAGGAGAGGACCCCCTCGCCGCCCCGCCCCGCCTGGGCCCCCATAACAGCCGTCTGATTGTGGTCGCGCGTCTCAACAGAAACACCCGGGCCGGGCCGGGTCGGGCCAGGGCTTATCTGCCCCGCCGCCCAGCTGTACGCATACATACGGCACTACACGCTCGCACGCCCCACTTGAGCCGACCGACCACCTCCATAGAGTCCTATGAGCCTCCATAACTATTCCCATCACTTCACCCCTTTCCTATCTCGTACCGCCCAGCACAAACAAGACTCCAAGGGCAGCCCATTTTTCTTCAGAGGGCATTTTAGAGTCAAGTACTCTTCAGTGGGTGTACTGTACAGTACTGTACTGGGTGGACGGACGGGTCTCTTCTCTGTCGGGCCTTCCTCGCCGAGGTCCGCTAACAGAGGTCGCAAACAGACGGGCTGGGCGGGACGGGGCGGGGCGGGGCGGAGTGCTCCGGAGGAGAGGGCCTCTGTCAGGTGCGCGCGCCTCTGTGTGTGTGTGTGTGTGTGTGTGCCGAGGAACATGGGGACAGCTCACCCGCTCCTCTCCCATCAGTTTTGCGCAAGCGTCTTCCCTCTAGTCGGCCCGCGGGACAGGGACGCGGGACGGGCAGGACGAGGGGCGGTTTTTAAAACGCCCGTGTCGGGTGAAGGGGTAGGTGTGCAGGGCGCAGGGGAGCGGCTCTCCTTCTCGCTCTCCCCCACCGATTGAGCCATCGCCTCACTCGCTCCCTCCTCCGCGGCGTGCAGAGCCTCTTGAACATATGATTGCCCCAAGTCTTGCCCAATCGGCCGGCCCCGGCCGGTCTGGCGGCGTGCTGCGCGGCGCGGCGCGGTGGAGAGGAGAGGAGAGGGCAAGGCAGGGCAGGGTCGCCGAACCCGAGCTGACTGGACTGCCCAACGGCCAACGTCGCGTCGGCGTCGTCGCCAGCGTCGCCACCCGCGCCTCTGCAGCAGAATACATACGAACGCGACTGTGTCGTGGCCATCATCCAATATGCCTGGCGCGGCCGGACGAGGAGGTGACCAGGTGGACGGCAAGGTGACCCCGGCGCGCCCGGCCGGCCCGGGCGAACCCGTTTCCTCCAGGAAGGCACGGTGCGCTCACCACCGGCTACGGCTGTGCCCTGTGCCCCGGACCCCGGCCTGCGGCGTGTCCGTACATAATGCGTGGGCCAGGTTACTCCAGCCGGAGCCGGGCGGGCCGGGGCGGGGCGGGGCGCTACGCGGAGTGACGCGCCCTGTGGACCGTTCGTCCTGCGGTGTTGGCCGTCCTCGCCCCGCGTGCGTGTCGTGGAGGGGGGGGGGGGGGGAGGCTGTGCTGGGACGGGCGGCCGGGGCCGGGCACCTCATTTGAATGGAGGGCTCGTATCAATGGGGGCGTACCCCGGGGCGGGGCGGGGCGGGGCTTGCACGGCTCTCAACCCCCTCTGCTCCGCGTGTGAGCCGCACCGCTCCACCTCATCTCTCTCTTTCTCTCTCTCTGTCTCGCTCTCTTCCGCTCCTCCTCTTACTCTCCTCCTCTTCCTCTCCTCCCTCTCACTCCGCAGCGCGCGCCGCTTTTCCTGTCCTTGTCGCACTCATCGAGCCCATGACACGGACCGATCGGCGGGTGTTCTGTTCTGTCGCACTCTTGCCGCTGCTGAGCCGACGCGCGCTCTCTGGTATCGACCTGATCTCGCTGGGCGACGCCGTCGTCGCTTCCCGCCCCGTCCGCGCCCCCGAGCCCCCCCAGCTTCCTCGTCCGCATCCCGTCACGGGCGCGACGCGGCGTCCGCCCCGCCCCGCCCCGCATGCGTGGCGTACACCGCGCACCCATAATCTTGATGTTCATCTCGCATGGGTCCGCGATAACCACATATTTATACCTCTTCCTCCCCCACTCCACCCCACCCCCACTCCCCTCCCCTCTTTTCTTTACATCCCGTCATTAAACCCCCTCGCTCCCCCACCTCCACCACCACCACCCACACGAGCCCCTCCGGGCGGGGAGCCCCGCAGGCCCGCCGGGCCTGGGCCGCAGGGGCCCAGGTAAGCCACAGACGGACCTCCATTGTACGCCCCGCTCCACCCCACCCCGCCCCGCCACGTCTGACCTCGGTCAGGAGAGCGTCGTGGACTCGTACCCACCCTTCCAGGCCCTCTAGACCCTCCAGGAAGACTCGGACATGGGGCTGCGAGCCCGAAGCGTGCGATATGCCCTGTGTGTCTCAGTGTTTCTATCTCTTGCTCTTTCACTCTCTCTCTCTCTCTCTCTCTCTCTCTCTCTCTCTCTCTCTCTCTCTCTCTCTCTCTCTCTCACTCGTTCCCTCACTCCTTTCTTCCTCACCCTCTCTCACTCTTTCTTACTTACTCACGTTTGCTCAATGTTGACGACACGTCACCACCACTGTGCTGCTGCTTGCTCCTCCGTCATCTCAGTCCCAGAACCATCCCGGCATGTTTCCCTGCTCTCTCAAGTTGCTGGGCGGGTTAGGGCGGGGCGAGGTGAGACGGCCGGGTCGTAACTTGCCAGCTCACCACGCGTCACTGACTTTTTGGTGAAGAGATTCGATCCGAATCTACCTGGACTAGGGGATGGGAATCAGGAGGAGGAGGAGGAGGAAGAAGACGCTTTTGTAGCCGGGCGAGGCGGGGCACGCGCTGCCGTGCAGCAGGGCCGCCTCTTATTCGTCCGCCAGCTGGTCCTCCTCGGCCGTCGCGACGGTGTGGGGCGGGGCGGGGCTCACTGGCGGGAGCGCCCCGTCCCCTTCTCTCGCGGTCTCATTTTCCCTTCACGGTCGGTTACATGTTTGGGGCGGCGGCCTCGCGACGCCCGTCCTCTAGAAGGCGCTGAGCGTCCCGGAGCCCGGAGCAGCTCTACGGCATACCAGCTGCTGCGGCGGAGCTGCGCGGAGCTGCGTCAGCTGTCGCCTGAGCCTGTCCGGTCAGAGGTCTTGCTTCGCCAGCACGGGTCCGGGAGAAGCCTTCTCTCTGCGGCTGCTGCGCAGCCTGCGCAGCACAGCCTGCTACGGTCTCGGCTCGGGTCTCGCCCGCAGGGGTTTGCATTTCGCTGAATCTCTCTGCGTCCGGCGCGGGGTGCGGTGGATGCTGTGCTTGCGCGTGTGGCGTGGCGGCGACATTCCGTGCCCGAGCTGAGCGGAGCGCGCGCCCCTGGGCGCTCTATGTCCGAAAGGGAAACGACTCTGAACTTAAGTGTACAAATTTTGAGAATTCTCATTAAGTTTTATTGAATTTTCTTAAAATTTTGCTTAAATTTTACCTCACTTTGTAGAATTTTCCTGAATTGTTCCGATTTTTCAGAATTTTCCTGATTCGCTTCGAATCACTAGATGTTAAAAAAAAATAGTTTCTCCCCCTCGCCTATTCCCTTTGATTCTGAAAATTGAGTGAGAGGATATCGCGCTCTCCTACCTCATTCCTTGTCACACGCCCGATGACCCGTATGGAGCACGGCGCTACGCATGGGTGCGACAAGGTCTGAGGTACGATAGACGAGTGCGATTCGCTGAATCAGACTGTCCTGTGCACGGACCGAGGAAGGTCGCGTGGGTGGGGCGTGCGAGTGAGAGAGAGTGCGAGAGACACAGCTGCCCGAGGCACGTGTGGCCGCGGCCTGCTATCGGGCGGTGGCCCCGCGCGGCCCCGCCCCCCGATGCGCTCAATGGCATTGTGCGAAAGTCCCGGAGAATGGATGGCAGAAAAGTGATTCTGGAGCGGACGTGGACGACGAGCCGGGCCTCTCCTCACAGGGCTGTGGACGGAAGAGGAGAGGAGGTGGACACCGGCGATGAGGTACTTCTTGATCTTGGACTGAGCCTGCGGGCGGGGCGCGGTGGGCCAGCTGCTGCTGCGAGCGCCTAGGAGCTCGGCACGAGGCCTGACGCGGGCGCGGCCGCGGTGCCTAACTCCACGGCGCTCCCCGCGCGTCTGGCGCCAGCGCTAGTCAGCTGCCTCCCGGCCCACGGCCTCGGCGGACGCGACCTGCGCCGGGCCCCGCCCCGCTCCAAGGCTGTCCCCTTTCCCTACCAGGTGATTTCTGAAAAAGAAAAGAGGGGAAAAAAGGGGACAAGTGGGACGACAAGAGGCAGTGAGCCTGTGTGGAGCTGTATTGCCCAACAGGAGGATCTTTTAATTTTGCGTCTACTTCTGCCCAAGGCTGTCGGCGTGCGGTGGCAGGGCAGAGGCAAGAGCTGAACGCCATGGAAACTGGTTCCTCCCTGTTTTCTCTGTCTCTCCCGCCGCTCCGGGCCGTCGGCTTCCCCTGCAGCCTTCCGCCAGTCCTGGCAGCCCCTCGTCGCTGGAGGCGCCGGCCTGCTCGCCATGGTGTACTTGCACGTCCGCACATACCGCGCTACTTGACGCTGGTGTCCGGGCTCGTCCAGGCCAGGGCACGTGTGTAGCGGTGGGGCGGCCCGGTGGTGCGCCCGCTCCGCCGGCAGGTGTCTGCAGCGCCGAGCGGGCCCGGGGCCGGGGCCGGGGCCGGCAGCGCCAGCGCCAGGGCAGGGCGGCAGGCGGCAGCTGGCGGCCAGGGCCAGGGCAGGGCAGGGTACCCTGCCAACAATTGGGAGCAGGTGGTGACCGCCGCGCCGCGCCGCACTACGCCGGGTGCTCCGCACGGCCGATGAGTCCCGCCACGCCCCGCCACGCCCCGTCAGGCGGGCACGTGCCCGGCCCGGAGCCAGCCGATGAACTCTTCAGCAAGGACCCGCCAGCCTGCCGCCCCGATTAGCCCACTCGTGGTTTTAATAGGTACATTCAGGCAAAACGAAAAAGGGAGGAAAAAGTTTTGTTTTTAGACAGTCCCTTGTGGCTGTCTCTACCCGGAGGTAAAAATTTCCAGTTATGATAAAGATTGCCGTTCCAGTCTTGATATAATCGATTAAAGTTCCAGTTTTGATTAGCCGATTGACGTTGATAGAGATAAGTTTGCTTGTCTCTCGCTATATTATACTATGCTGGGGGGAGGCTGTGGTCTTCCGTTCCGTTCCGCGGCCGCTGTGCAAGCGCGGGTGCAGATATCCGTCATCGCTCTGCTCCTTGGAGTAAACAGCTCGCCTGCTCGTAGGCACTTGAGCCTAGTCGTGAGCGCAGCGCTGTTCCTCGCGCCCCGCCCTGCGCCCTCTTGAGCCCTCGCTCCAGCCGCGGACGGCTACTCGAGCCGCCAGCCCCGCCAGCCCCGTTTTGATTTTGATTTGCCAGTAAAAATATTAGCCAGTCTGATCCAGTTAAAGTAGAGATTTTAACCACCAGTTAAAATAGAGATTTTAACTACCAAAGCGAAACTTGAATGGAGGTTGTAGTACAAACCGTTCAAAAGTTAGTTTTTAGACAGTCCCTTGGGGCTGGCTTATCCGTGGGTAAAGATACCCTTTAAAATACCCGTTTTGATTTTGATTTGCCAGAAAAAAATAATTAGCCAGTCTGATCCAGTTAAAGTAGAGATTTTGTTAGTTTTTAGACAGTCCTATGTGGCTGGCTTTATCCGTAGGTAATGATTTGCCAGTAAAAATATTGGCCAGTCTGATCCAGTTAAAATAGAGATTTTAACTCCCAGTTAGTTAAAATAGAGATTTTAACTCCCAGTTAAAATAGAGATTTTAACTCCCAGTTAAAATAGAGATTTTTAACTCCCAGTTAAAATAGACATTTTAACTACCAATTAAGCGAAACTTGAATGGCGGTTGTAGTACAACCCGTTCAAAAGTTAGGTTTTAGACAGTCCCTTGTGGTTGGCTTTACCCGAATGTAAAAATACCCGTTCAATTATAAAGATACCAGTTCAATTGTTGTTTTATTTTTCGTCATTATCATAATTTCTTACTGAAATTGAAGATAGAAGTTAATTATTTGCCTTTGCGCTAGTATATTTTGTGTTTGCTATTGGAGCTGGACTGTCTCGTTACCGGCCGGCAGGCCAGTTTTTTTCTTCTGTGGACCTGGTTAGTTTAAAAGGCACAGAATTCGGGGAGACGGAGGGAATGGGATGTAGACGGGCGGGTGTCTTTAAAGCACCCCGAAAAAAAAAGAAAAAAAAAGAATCTGTGATTTGAATGGCCGACGGCTGGCGATGGACATCTCGCGATAATTCGCGAAGTGAAAGACCAAACGACATGGCGTGCGATGCTTTTATCGGGCCTTCTATTTTTAGCAGTGTACCGAGGTGTACTACAGTCAGTCGGCGTGGCCGGATACAGCTGCCGCAAGGCCGGCCTAACCTAGCCGGCCCTGCGGGGGGCTATAGCAGCCGACATGTTATTTGCATCGCAAGGAATGGGAATTTCACGCTATTCCGCGATGATAGAATCTATTCGCAACTACGTTTTCTTTCTCAGTTTTCTGTCTCTTTGTTTTTCCGTGTTGGTACTTTTTATTGCGCAACGGCCCATTCTCCGCGACAACGGTCGCCCTCATCGCGATGACGAATCGGCATACGTCGTCTCCCTCCCCCGCGCCCCTAGCTCGTACACTCTCACTCGCCCCTTCTCCCCCACCCCCTCTCTCTCCCACTGCACGTGTTCGCGTCGACGCTTTTGGCGGGAAAAAGTGGCTTCGCCGATAGCGTCGCAATGCGTCACCGCCTCTCCCCTCCTCGTCTGCTTCCCTCGACGCCGCGATTGCGATTTGCCGGACACCTGCCGTGCGTTTTGCTGTGGGAGGGGGAGGGGGGTGTAATGCTCAGCGAGAGGGTTAAAATTTACACCAAAGGTTTTATTTTTATTTTTAAATTGCCCTTGTATATTTTACATTGAAGTTATGAAAGATAAAACTTAACTTGGATGCGGTATTATTAAAATTTTCGAAAAACAATCGCAGTCTGTTCAAAAATGTCTACTTGATATTTTGAGTTAAGCTATTAAATGTAAGGGGTTGTAGCAGTCCTCGACCGTGCTAAGAGATGAACGACCGGGTCACATTTATTCTCCCTCTCTGCAGCTCACACACACACACACACACACACACACACACACACACACACACACGCAAACATACACACACACACACACACACACACACACACACACACACACTTTGCACTGCACCCTTACGGAATGAAAAAGCATCATCCCCTATATGCGGGTCCTACACGACACGCCAGATGCCGTAACACGTGCACAAACAGGGGAGCAGCTCTTCCCCTCCCCTCCCGTACGATGCTTCACCCCCATGGCATGGCCGCGGCTCTCCCCCCCCCCCCCACCCCTCTTCTCCCCACCGTCCGTCGGCTTGTCCCTCCCCTTTCATGTGGTGCAATGTGCAGTGGTGAGAGGGGGTGAAGGTTCAAATTCGGTCGGGGCGGGGCGGGGCGGGGCGAGGCGTGGGCGCCACGACGCGGCGGGGCAAGGCGGCGGGCGGGCGAGGACGCCAGGCGACGCCATGCGACGCCAGGCGTCGCTGTGCTGGGGCTCGCGGCTTGGCTGCGCCGGGCGGGGTGGGGGAAAAGTCCGTTGAGCGCCGGCCGGGCCTCCTGCCTAGGGCCGCCGGGCCGCCCCAGGGGAGAGGAGAGCGGTGAGCGGGCGTCGCAGCGAGAGCCGCACTGCGCCGCGCCCGGCCCGGACCCCGACCGCGGAGCACCGCGGAGACTTGGTCGCGGGTGGTGCACGGCAGCGCGAGCGGCAGAGGCAGCCGATGATCGCTCTCGTATACCTCCGTCCTTTTCGCACCTCTATGGCGGTACCACTTTGTTAGTTTTGTGTGAATCAAAGGTTTTTTGGGGGGGTTTGAATCGAATCGATTTTATTCAAATATCCCTCGAATTGAATCCAACCATATAATGTCGAATCGAATCTTGCTAACTTCGCGCGCCAATTGAATCGAATCCAATGTTGACCCCGCACAAATTAGTCTTACACTGGTAAAACAAATGTATAGTTCTAAACATCAAATGATGTTTAACTGCTAATGTTTAATACTTAAACACTATATCATGTTTAGTTCAAACTATACATCAGCAGATGTTTATTCTCTAAACACTTTGCAAGTGTTCAGTTGGCTATACACTTGGCGCAGCGTGGTATCCCTATGCTTTTCCATGTGAAGCTTCGCCCAAGTGTATACTTCTATACATCACAAAATGTTTAACCTCTAAACATTTGCGAAGTGTATAGGTGTTAAACATCTTGTCATGTTTAGTTCCTGCTATACATCATGTCATGTATAGAATTGCCAACTATACACCATGATGTATAGTAACTAAACATTTGTTTTACCAGTGTAATGAAATGATTGAAATGATGCTTCAAAATAAAGTCTAGTGGGTCCCACTCATCATTGTAAAGGCGTGATCGCGCCCTCTTTTTGTTGAAAAACATATGCTGAAACTTTTTGATTCGGTCGCGAATCTTATCTGATTCGAAATTTATCGAACCTTCGATGCCGCATCATAACCGATTCCGAACCGAATCGAATCCAGGCAGATTCGCTTCGATTTCGAACCATTCGCTCAGCACTACCCTATATGTTGGGGATGGCGGGGTCCCATTTGAGTGCGGCGACAAGGACGGAGGAGCGAGAGTGATTTTCGGAATCAGACGGGCGGCAGGCCATGGCAGCAGCAGCCTCGGCAGCGGCATGGCGGCGCCAATTATTGGCAGGTAATGCTCCATTCCTCGCTCGCGCGCGCACCCCTTCCAGCTTTCTGACCATCCCTCCATCTGTGTCTCTCTCCCTCTCTCTCTCTGTCTCTCTCTCTCTGTCTCTCTCTATCTCCCTCTATCTCCCTCCCTCCCTACCTCTTCCGTTGCACTTGGTGCACTCTGGCCCCGGCCGGATCCATCTCTTTTCTCGCTCTGCCCCAGTCGACTGACACACCAGCTGCTGCGGTCCTCGGGGGTGGCGAAATCTCTCTCGCACTCCACTCAGGAGCCGTTGTGCGGCACAGCCGGGCACAGCCGGGCACAGCAGCGCGGCGGTTCCGGTGGCACATTTGCCGTGACTTTCCCCTACCCTTACGCGCGCGCGTGTGTGTGTGTGTGTAGTGCGCGTGCGCTTCCTGTGTGTGTGTCGCTCGCCCCCACCACCCCCAACGTCGCGCACGTGCACTCAGGGGCGGAGGGAGCAGCTCAGTGCAGCGGGCCGCGCGCATCTGGCGCGGGGCGGGGCGGGGCGGGGTGGTGCATCTGTTCCCTCAGAGCAGGGTCGGACTCCCCCGCCATAGTAAGGGGTTGTTTTGCCGGGGTGGTGGGTGGTGTCATGGCGCTAGGCCTCCTCCACGGGACGGTCGAGGGGGTCATCACTTCGAAAAATCATTGTACAGCCGCCAAAACATCATTTAAAACCTCGAAAAAAAAATCGAAATTAAGTCAGTACGAAAAATTACAGAAAAATTCTGAAAAATCGATAACAACTTAGCAAAAAAACTGAGAAAAATTGGAAAAAGGTAGAAATATGAGGGGAGAGAGCAAAATCAAATCAAAATTCATCTTAATGGCAGACTTTTTTCTCGACTAATGAAAACAAAAAAAATAAAGGGGAAAAAAAGCACTGTACAGTACACATTTTTGCATGAGCGCTCACACCCGCCGCTGCTCCCCTCGCCGCGTGTCGTCATCGTCAACCTGACGGCTGAGCCGACTGTGTGTGTGTGTGTGCGTGTGTGGGAACTCCAGCGCGGTGCGGGGCCCAGCAGGCTGATTCCGCACATCGGTCAATGGGAGGTAGACGCGGTCCTCTCTCTCTCTCCCGACCCAATGGAAGTGCCTCATGAGTGCGACAAAAGGACGGAGGTACGAAAGTCGCATGCGGAATCAGTCGACATTGCAGGGCAGAGCTCCTTGCGCGTTTCGATTCACGTCAGCCGCGGCACTGTGTCCCCTCGGGCCGCGCCCCGCCGTGCTGTGGAGGTGCGTGTGTGTGTGTGTGTGAGTATGTGTGTGAGTTTGCAGCAAAGAAAGAGTAGAAAAGGAGGAGGGAGGTCCTTGCCGCCGCCGCCAAGTCTGTCATTTTTTAATTGTGCTGCCTTTGTGCCGCTCGGACATGTTTCTCCCCCACTCCTCCCCCTCCTCTCCCTTTTTTAATCGCACACTTCCACCTTTTCCTCTCTCTCTCTCTCTCTCTCTCTCTCTCTCTCTCTCTCTCTCTCTCTCTCTCTCTCTCTCTCTCTCTCTCTCTCTCTCTCTCTCTCTCTCTCTCTCTCTCTCTCTCTCTCTCTTTCTCCCTCCCCCCCCCATTTCCCCCTCTCCTTCTCATGCCAATTAGCTCACCGCTTCAGGCGTCAGAAATTGACAGACAGGCGAACATGTGCGGCATGGGTGCAGTTGGAGGAGTCTGTGCTCTGCATGTTCTTGACGCGCGATGCTTGGCCCTTGGCCGCGGGCGCGGGCTGGGGCGGGGCGGGGGATGAGGCCCTCGACGTCTCCCTCTCGACGGCGGCGTCCTCGAGTCCTCTCAGCTGCGGGCAGCGGTCTGATTCAGAAGATCGCTCTCGCGCCTCCGTCCTTGTCGCACTCATGGGGCCCTCGTTGTCCCCAACACAAGGACGGAGATACGAGAGCGATCTTCTGAATTGGGCGGCAGGTCAGGGGCAGGCAGCGGGCCCCGCGCCGCGCGCGCTCGGCGAGAGCCAATTACACTGAGGATGATACTGCATGCGGGCCTGGCCAGCAGAGCGCTCTCCTCGCTCCGTCTCTCTCGCACCTACGCGGCGCACACCATGTGTGCGAGAGAGACGGAGAGGCAGATCCTCTGAATCAGTCTACTGGCAGAGGGCCAGTGATGAGCGGGGAGCGAAGGGAAGGGTCACTCTACTCGGTGTCCGGCCGCTGAGCGCAGCGCAGGGCAGACAGCACCGGCCCGGCACTCCTGATGACCCGGTGGAACTTGATGAGGCGGCGGCAGCGGGATGTGTGTGCCTGTGTGTCTAGCAAGTAATTCCCCCGCCCCACCGCCATACATCTCTCCCCCTGGCCCCTGGCGCTGTTTTAGGGTGCCGGATGCCGCGATAACCCTCCCTCCCCCTCCCTCCCCTCCTCTCTCTGTCCCTCTCCCTCTCTGAGCCACCCCTGTGTGCAGCTGTTCCTGCTGCGTTGTGTGTGTGTGTGTGTGTGTGTGTGTGTGTGCCGGCCCGCAGGGTTCCCAGACCGTATGACTATGCGTGATTAGGCTCCGGCGCAATCTAATGCCCAGCCCCTCCCCTTCTCCCCTCCTTCTCTCCTCGCCCTTCTTTCATCCCCCTCCCCTCCCCCTTTAAACCAGATCTGCGGGCGTGGCCAGCCTCGCCACCTCATTCTCATAATAATAATTTTTTATTATTATCCTCGCGTTTGTGCGAGTTTGAGCTTGTTTGATGCACGCCGCGCGGTCATGTGCCTCGTTCTTTTGGAACACTAAGTTTGGAATGACCACTGCAAACCCTCGCATCCAATTTCTCACGCAAAATGGGTGAGGACACTTATTCCATGCTTAAAAGGAGTGAGAATTTTTAACCCCACCCTCTTCGAGTAATATATTTTTTAGCCTCACTCTATTCGGGTGTGGATTT